>CM042179.1:26930752-27030752 GCA_023376005.1 Doryteuthis pealeii | reverse complement strand
CCCAGCATTTATAGAAATTCAATTTAAAGTATCCCATTTTAATGATTTTTATTGGTTAAAAAGTTGAAGTCAAAAAAACTTTTTTTTTATTCATCTCAAACAGATTTTTTTTTATTAATGTGGACTTTTAATCTTTTAATTACTTTTAAGGAGAAAAGAAAATTATTTTTAATTCATTATTTATTTAAAAAAAAAGGTTCCGTTGATAAGCTAAATGAAGATTCATATGAATGAAAATTCCCATGAATGAAAATTCCCATGAATTTTCATTTAATTTGTAAAAAGCCTCTTATTTCTAGTAATAGTAATTGAAAAAAAAAAAAAGATTTCAACATATCTTTTTAAATGTATTTTTAAAACATTATATTTATATTTACCTTTTCTTTTTCTTTCAGGTTTCAATTGGAACCTTGGTACAAAGACCAGAATTTTAAAAAAATTAAAAAAAGAAAAGAAAAAAAAATCCATTACCACCTTTTCTCCAAAAAAGAAATAGGAGAATGTCATTTGGAGTACCAATATTACATCTGGATTTCTGAAAATGGAATGTGCTTAAAAAGAAAATTTGACAATATCTTAATTTCATCTCATGGAATGTGATATTGCTCAGTTTTCTTTTTATTCTATTTTTTTTTTACTTAAAAAAAGAATTTTTTTTTTAATGCACTTCCATTTTCAAATATATTAAGGAATTGGGTACGCTGGAACATTACCGTTCCCTGGGCGTTTATATCCTTTGACTAAACATTTGAAACTAATGTTTCATTTGTTAAAATAATTTTCTTTATTTTGTGTGAATGAGTGTGTGATCAATAATAATACAACTGTTTCCTTTTCAGCATTTTTCTTTTCAGGTTTACTAAAAAAAATATAATAAAAAAAAAAAAAGATAGATTTAAAAGAAATTGTTTTGAATATCAAATAACTTTACTGCTGTCTCTTTACAGATTTTGTTTTTCACATTTTGATTCAAATTTTATTGTTGGGGTTCCAGTCGAGAAATAAAGGAAAAGCTGGTTTGAAGAATTCTTGGTGATATGGTACAGGGAGTAAAACTTTACTGGTTTTTCTTTTCTTTCTTTTTTTTTTTACCTTAATTTAGATCCTTAATTACACAATTTTAATATTCATAATATTTGATATTGATTACTTTATTATTATTATTATTATTATTATCATTTAATTCTCTTTGAAACCAACAAACTAATATCTTTAAAAATAAAATTTCATTTTTTTTTTTTTTTTTTCAATTTAAAGTTAATTTTCTTTAAACCAATGAAATGATATACCTTATATATATATTTTTTTTATTTATTTATTTTTTTTTTTTTAATTCTAAAGTTAATCTCTAATTTAGTATTATTATCATTTAACTTTTAGATCTATCCTTGTTATGGAGTAGTTTTTCTGAAGTCCTTTCCATGTATTTTCAGAATTCTGCTTTGAAATTTTGGTTGTGTTGAAGAAATTCCCTGAACATGGATGAAAAGAAGAATATTTTTTCCTGCTAGTGGTAATATATAAAGAAAGTTAATTATCATTTATCATCAAATATTAATGATATTTTACTTGATTATATATTAAATAAATTATGTCTGGTTCATTTATTACTAAAAAGATAAAAGAAAATTAATTTATAAGAAGATCTACTACCAGATTCTTCTTATCAGAAAACAAATTATTGAATCAGGAAGAGCATTTATCAAACATGATTTTTCCAGAAGAGACTTAGAATGTAAAAAATATGGCAACACTTAATATTCACAAAGGAAACATTAGATACAGTGTTGCACTATTTATAAGACTGACTAGGCTGAAGTCTAGAAAAGAGCATGACCCCACTAAAATTGTATGGAATGGGGCCCTAAAGAGGGTTTAAGCCCAAGGACCCTACCATAAGTTAATCTGGCACTGGGTGTTTTTTTTAATATATATATTTATTTTTTTACTTATTACCTTTATATACTTTTAGCTTTGGTGCTGGTTAAGCTCAGTCGTTAGAGCATCCATCTAAGAATTACAAGGTTCCGGTTATGTTAATGGTCACCACGAAATTAGTGCATGAGTATCACAGCTTTAGTAATCTGATCTCTGCATCTGGGAGCTGATGTTAGGTGTGGTGATCCAACTCAGCAAAAACAATCGCCCTGGTTTAATGCTAGTTTGGCTGATACCGACAATAGGCCACTCCAGTTTAGTAATCAGAATTTTTTTGTTTGTTGATGAATAAATATTTATTAGTATGTTTGTTGCCAATTCGTATTTGTGATTTGTTTGAAGCTTTGTTTGATTGATTCAACAAGCAGTTATAAATCTAGCCTAAAACTTCATTGGCTAGAAATGCTCTCCTTGATACCAACAAATTATTTGCAAATATGTCTCTTCATTTTACTCATTGTTTCAATGCAGGAGTATAAATTAATAAAATCACCAACTGAATTTTATATGACCACATTTTTTTTGTGTGTGGTTTGACAGATCAAGAAATAGATGAGATTTTCTATTTCACCAATTTCTCAAAAGAATCTCAATTCAAAAAATATTTTGAGTGGTCTTTTCTTTTTTGGCTTTTTTTTTTCTTTCTTCTTCTTTTCTTTTCATTTACTCTTTAATTTAAAAAAAAATTGATTTTAATCTTTTCCACAGTTGTCCATTTTATTGGATAACCTCCCATTCCCTTTAAAATGTTTTACTTCATTCTTTTATCAAATTGTAAATTGTGATTTCCTCAAAATTTACTGTCTACTTCTTTTATTGGCTTTCCAGTAAGTCAACACTCTCAAATTTTCTTCTTCTTCTTCTTCTTTTATATATCTATGAGGAAGTGCTAAAGAAAATTCTCAGTCCAACCAAGAAAAGGTCTTTAAAATTTTATTTAAAAGAAACTGATTTACCAAAAGGGTTGAAGTACATGTTGAATAGAATGATCATTTCAAGACTGTGATGATCTTGGTTGAGCTGAGAATTTTCAACACTGCCTTGTAATAATAATAAAAATAAGTGGCTATTTATGAATCTTGATATGGGTAATTTCAGCTAGAAACACTGATGGTATATAAACAGCAGTTGTTTCTTCATAAAATCCTATCTTCCTTCAATGGCTGCCTTTTTCCTTCTTTGTTGATCATATCTTTCACAAAATTATCTCCCTTTAATGTTTTAACCTCAACTTTTTTCTTTTCTCCAAGTGTAAAAGAAGTCTTTGCTAATCATACCTGTCTCCCTCCCCCTTTCTGTCTCTCCTTCTCTGTCCCCCTCTCTCTTCTCTCTTCTCTCTCTCTTTGTCCCCCTCTCTCTTCTCTCTCTCTTTGTCTCTCTCTCTCTCTCTCTTGTCCCCTCTCTCTTCTCTCTCTCTCTGTCCCCCTCTCTCTCTCTCTCATGTCTTTTGTCTTACAATCTTTTGTTGCTTTTGCTGAATGTATCTAAACAGTTATGAATGCTTCTTCATAAAATTCTTTCTCATCATCTTTGGTCTCTCAATTCTTTTTCTGCAAATCTAAAGAATCCTTTCCTTTATAAAATTCTTTTTCTTCAATATATTTGGCAGTGGTGGCTTGTCTATAGACACTTTGAAACTGTAGCACTTCCTGTTTTCTCCTCTGATATATACTGAAAGACAAATGTATTTATTTATATTTGTAAAAGATATTTGATACTATTATCAATAATCTCAAAGTGTGTGTTACACAATATTAATATAATTTTTATATATTTTCTGAAACTGCACCCTCCACAAATTAATTTCCTGAGTTTCCTCTAGTCTTTCTGCAAATGAAAAATTAAATCTTGGCTGATTGTATCTAACAGCAATGCATGTTTCATCAGTTTTTCTTCAATGTTTTCGGTCTCAACTTTTCTTCTTTTTTTGGGTGGTGTTGGTGGTGGTGGTGAATATAAAGTTGTCTTTGAACAATTAAAAAAAAAAAAAAGAAAACCCTTTTTATTTTTGGTCTGGTCTATTTCTTCTTTTCTTTCTTTCTTTCTACTAACTTTTAATGCATTTCTATGTTGCATTTTGATTTCTGGTGTCAGTCGAAATTCTTATTTGAATTCACCTTGAACAAAAACTAATCAATTTACTTATTCCTCTCTCTACCTTATTTATTCCTTTATAATAATTTCTTTTACACTTTGTGTATTACATTTTTCTGCTTGCTCTGCTGTTAAATGTATACATTAACAATTCCATTAGTGAATACATCAACAATAAAATCTCCACTTTCATTACATATTAATTTTCATGTTCATTTTTCATAACAAATGAAGTTTATCCATGTTGTGCTTTCTCATTACTCTTGTCACGGACAAACTTCCTCATTACTCTTGTCACGGACAAACTTCCTCATTACTCTTGTCACGGACAAACTCCCTCATTACTCTTTTGTCACGGACAAGCTCCCTCATTACTCTTTTGTCACGGACAATGTTTCTTGTCACCTCTTTTGTCACAGACAATGTTTCTTGTCACGGACAATGTTTCTTGTCACCTCTTTTGTCACAGACAATGTTTCTTGTCATCTCTTTTGTCACGGACAATGTTTCTTGTCACCTCTTTTGTCACGGACAATGTTTCTTGTCACCTCTTTTGTCACGGACAATGTTTCTTGTCACCTCTTTTGTCACAGACAATGTTTCTTGTCACGGACAATGTTTCTTGTCACCTCTTTTGTCATGGCATCTTATTATTCTTTTGGATATCTCTTCCTTACATATCTATCTTAGAGAAATGTTTTTTCTCAGATATTTTTAAAATATTTATTTATTCTGAAATGCATCAGATTTTTGATGAGTTTCCCATTCAAATTAAGTTTCATTGCACATCTACATAGAGCAGTTTCCTTCTCTCTTTCTCTTCTCTATGGAAACTTTTATCTCTTTTTTTCATAGTTACTTCTTATTGAATTGTTCTCATGAATATGTGACATTTTTTTTGTCTACATATGGCATCATCATGGTTCTTACTTTTCAAAACTGTCTCCTTTCTCTTTTTAATACAACTGACAACTGTCTATTGAAATCTGGTACCTTTTTTATTAAAAAAAAAAAAAGGTTACATTTGCTTTCTACCACATGTGACAGATTTGTCTTTTTGCAAGCAGTTTGATTAAAACAACAACAAAAAATCATACCAGGTGTAATAACAGGCAGTAAATTCTGCTCACAGCACCAACAGCAGAATATTTGTGCTATGACCGATCATTCATCTTCAGGATAGTTTCTCTGTAACTAAACAATGGACAGACATGGTCACCACTAGAGAATCACCTGCCTGAATTTCATTAAGCTCGGACAACATGAAAGGTTTAACTTCAAACGTTTTTATTGGACAAGCGTCTTCAAAGAATTATAAGAGTGTACAAATTTAATTAGAAATGTTACCATTCTGATGTTTGGTAATATTTAATTGATTAAGAATGGGTATCTGTCTTATCACCAATCCCAGGACCCATCTTGATTAATGGATTTGAGATATTTTCAACTCTTAATATTTTTTTACCACAGCAAAATTAATTTCATCATTGAACAATCTCTTAAAAAAAAAAAAATTCAAAATGAACAGAATTACATGGACATTTTATTTTCATAAATTCTAAATGTTTTTTTAAGTCAACAGTTATGTTTCATGTTGACTTTGCTATTCTTGTGTGTATACATATATAAATTGAAATATATATATATATACTGAATTATATGTATATTTCAATCTTATTCATTCAGGCAACATTGTTTTTATTTATGTATGTATATAATATCTTAATTATTGTAATCTATATTGTACAAAAATTTTTTTTCACATTTTTTTAATATTTTATAACTGCAGTGTCTTCAATTTTCACCGGTGAAAATTTATTTTTAAAGCGCTTTAAAAATAAATGTACATTTTTTTTTATTATTAAATTATTGTACACTTTATAAATTTGTATAAACTTACAAATATTTTTGCCGGCAAATTTTTTTTTTCTTTCCTTTTTTATATATTTAATGAACTTTTAAAAAAAGTTTGTCTAGCACTGAAACTGCCTTTTTTTTGTGTGTCTTTTTTATACACCCAAAAACTGTACATTGGTTATTTTTTACAAAGACTGGTATGTACTGACAATAAGACTTGAAAATACCAATGACTCTTTTGTGACTTCTCTTCCTCAGTGAATTAATTTTCTTTGTTAAACTGATTTATATGAAAAGGTGAACAGTTCCTTGTGTACACAGGTTTTTTTTTTCTTTTTGAAGTTGTTGTAAATGCTGATTTTTTTTTTCTTTTTCTTTTTCTTTTAATATATTTTTATTTACTTAAAAAAAACAAAAACTTTTAAAATGAAGAATATGTATTTCTTAATTCATACAGGTATTTTGTAAATCCCAAAATGCAAACATCTCACCATTTTAGGTCAATGGATTTATCTTATTGACCCACTGGATCTATTTGGAGCCATTTTGAAATAACATTGGATTTCAGAAAATATTATTCTTTAAATTGAAAATACCACATTGATGACTTTTGGCAGAACATATTAAAAAAAAAACCCCAAAACAACTGTTTCTTCATCTTTCAAACATATTTCTAATAAACATTCATCTTTACTTTTATTTAAGATACTTTAATTTGGTTTTCTGTTTTCAAACAATTTATCTTTCATCTTGGATATTTGCTCATTTGTTAAAAAAAAAGAAAGAAATTGAGTTTTTGTTTTAAATACAAAATTTTTAGAAAGTACAAAAAATGTTTGTTTCCCCTGTAGCTTGTTTTATAAGTTGTGAAATTTCTTAATTTTTTTTATATTTACTATAAAAGACTAGGGTCACAATTTTACAATTGTATTTTGTATTTACAGGAAATGTAATCTTTGAAAATAATTTGCAGCTAAGGACCTCAAAGATTGTTGACCAAAAATAAAAAAAGAAACCTTAAGCATTCATTTAAAATCCTAAAGAAAATCAGTATTTACAGGCCTCAATTATTATACTGTGTATTTAACACTGAACAGTTTATTCACCTTTCAACAATTCTTGTATGTTTCATTTTCATACTTTTTCATTTAAACAGTTCTTAGTATATTTCAATTTACTTAGAACTGATTTTCTTCTATCTGTTCTTCATCTTTTCTTCTATTTGTTCTTCATCTTTTTGTCTTTCTTTTTTTTTTTTTTTTTCTTTTCCGTTTTCATCTTTGATGATTTTGTGCTTCTTAACTTTCAATGGTTCTTTGATTTGGTGTTTGTTTTTCTATTTCCGATTTAAGGCTTACTGAACATTTTTCGGAATTTTTCAATTCCTTGGAATTGTTCCTGGTTCTGGTACCATTTGGAACATTCCATTAATTCTTGGATTTTTTTCCCCCCTTTTTTTTTAAATATTTTTTTTTTTCCTTTTTTTTTTCCCCCGCCTATATTCTGTCACTGGCCTTTCTTGGTCATTTGGGACAGTTTTTAGGCAACTTTTCTAAGACCTCAACTTAACCCTCCTCGCTCTTTCTCACTGTCACCTTGGAACGATTGTAGATATTCGTTTTAAACCATTTTAATTAGTTCCTACTTCAATACATTATGAACTTCAATTTATTTACAGTACTGTAAATAATTTATTGATATCAAATTTGTAGTAAACAAAAAAAAAAAAAAGAAAGAAAATTATATCTATTTACTTTCTGTCAATATAAATTAAAATTATCATATCCAAATTTTCTGTGATTTACAAATTTAGCCACGTTTTTTTTTGTTTGGTTTTTTTTTTTTTTTAAAGAAAAGAAAAAAGAAGATATTTCTTATGAATTATAAAAAAATATTATTTCATAAATTAAGTTTTAGATTTTCGAAATATATCAATAAAAAAAATTTAATATTCAATTTAATCACCATGTGATCGAAAAGAAAAAAAATCTGAGGTCAGTATGAATTTCAGAGCAGAAATGATTATATTATGAAATCTGGAAATTAGCTATCCACAAGAATCTGCTAGATACTTTTTTATATTTAGATATTTTTAGTATTCTCTACTTATTATTGCAGGCTGTTATACTTATCTTGGTTGCTATACTTACATTTTGTCTGGTGTACTCTCCGAACTTTGTCAGGTACTTTTTGTTATATTAGGTAACCTTTTGGGAATATGGTGGCCAAAATGTTGTGAGTGTATCAATCAAGATGAATATATCAGTCTGTTATTTGTAGAGAATGGTAATAACAATGTCTCCTCTCAGAAATACAGACAAATTTTTAGGTTTAGAAAAAATAGTGCAAGTAAAGAAATTAGTATTTTTAAAAATAGTGTTCACTAATGTTATAGTTTAGTTTGTTATAGTTTAGTTTAAATCTGGCATAAGTCAACAGGTATGAAACACCTTGAACTGATCTGCAGGACCAGATTGTTAACCATTACTGATGCGGAGCTCAAATAATGTCCAGTATTAGACCTTGGTTATAAACTCAGAAGAGTCAGTGGAAAAAAAAAATTTTTTTACCCAAACTGTTCACCATGGGTAGGGTTTGGTACAAGGTCACAAGTATGGGGCATTCAGCAAGGATTGAATTCTCTATCCAGTAGTAATGGATCTGCAAGACTAGGTTGTTAACCATTAAACCACAATGAGATGTCTAAGGTGAATGAGAGTTAATTTAATAAAATTTGAAAAGAAAAATCTGATGATTGTTTTCTTCTAATTTCTTATAAAAGGAAATACAAACAAGAAGATTTTTCTTAATTTACCAAGTTTTTTATTTTTTATTTAAAGATTTAATATTTCTTTCTTTTTGAAATTCTCATTGAAATAAAGACATACTGTCTGATCTTTATATTGCTATCTGTGAAATTTTTTATAGTTGTATAAAAATATGATCATTCTTTCCTTTTATTAATCTGTTTTTACGGTTTATTGTGGAGGTTGCTGTAGTGGAAAGAAAATCCCTCCACCAAAAGCAGGATGAGACATAAAAGTCAATTTTTAAGCAGAGTTTAACAGGTTTGAATTCAGAGTTTTCCTTTTACTAGACTGGTTGCTATACAAAGGTTAAAGAGCTCAGTCTGACCTACTATTTACCCATAGCTGGAGGGAGTATAGTTGGATTCATACTTTTCCCAAGGGTATTAGTGCTATGAAATGCAAACAGCCTAGTCCTGGATTTGAACTTGTTTCACAGTGTACATTTCCCACGATGATAACCATTACACATTAGTACCTCCATCAAAAATAAATTAGAAAAAACTTTTACCTCAAACACAAGATATCCACAAAATACTCTACTTTACACTTGTTTCCCCATTCCTTACTGATAGATGATAAATTAGATGGTTAGAGGACTTGTGTATTTGTGCACTGTGGGTGTGGGGCAAGAACATCTTTGTACCACCCAATAATTTTTTTTTTTTTTTTTCTGGTGGAGGAGGAATCTTTTGTTTAGATCAGCTTTTGATTTTCATTGAAAAGATTTTTAAAAATTTTATTTAAAAAAAAAAAAAAAAAAAAAAAATATTTTTTCGGTGCTTCATATCAATAAGACCCTCAGAAATTTATTATTTTTGAAAAATTAATTTTTTTTTTTTTTAAATTTTTGTTTTTTTGGTTTGGGGTTCAGTTTGTAATGTAATTGCCATAATAAAGTGAACACTTATTTTCCGCCTTTTCTATGAAACTTAAATTTTAAAATGGTTTACTATCTTTATTATTATTATTGTATCTTCAGGGACAGGGTTGGGGGTGGTAGTTAGGGTTGGGGGTTGGGGTTGGAGATAGGGGTGGAATTGGTGTTGGGTTAAGGTTAGGGTTTAAGTTTATTTAGGTCTTAGAATAAAACTTATCCAAAATTTAAATCCTAAATGAAAAAAAACTAAAAACTACCTAAAAAGAATAAGTTAGTCTTTAAAATAAAAACAAAAATTCTGCTTCATAAGTCGGACAGAAAATAAGTGTTCACTTTACTATAGCAGTTACATTGGAAACTGAACCCCCAACCCTAAAACTTCGGAGAAAAAAAATTAACATTTTTTTTCAAAACTAACAAATTTATGGAGGATGCAGAAATCTGATGATTTGAAAGCATTAAAAACATTTTTTAAATTTTTTTAAAATCTGAAAACAACAAACTGACCAAAACAAAAGATTTTCAATTCAATTTAACTAGCAGATTATTTAATTATTAGCTTATTTTTATTTAAAAAAAAAAAAAACAACAGTTTTTGTGAGGAGTTATAAGTTAGTAAATGTCATTGAGTTAATGTTTAGTAATCATCTCCTCGTGATATAACGGTTAGCAAGCTAGTCTCACAGATCCATTACTACTGAAAAGAGCGTTCAATCCTCACTGGATGCCCCATACTTGTGACCTTGTGTCAAATCCTACCCATGGTGAATATATTGGGTAAATGATTTGATAAAAACATCTTTTCACGCATACTACAAATATGTTTTAAAGATTATATTTTTTCAATAGGTATATACTATATATGTTTGAGAAAAAAAAATGTTGGTTTTAGTCTGATACACAAAGTAAATGTCCTGTTTAGCAATGTACTTAGCTTGCAAATCATTCCTTCATAAAAACTGAAAAGTTTTAGGAATTGTCAAAAACTACTATTAAAAAAAAAAAAACCCAAAAAAACTACTCTATTTGTAAACACTGAAAATTTGGAAGTCATAGCTCTTATTTCAAGAGCTTTGCAATTTGATAAAATATAGTAAAACTATATTAGTTAATTGAAGAAAAAAAAAAATAAATGAAGAAAAATATTGAACAATAATTGATCAATAACTTCATAATATTTAATAATCTGCAGGTGGCAGTAATAAGATATTTAAAACTTTAAAGAAAAAATATTGTAAAGAAAAAAACAAAACAATAAAACTTATTTTGCAAGGACTATTTTTGTTTGTTTTTGTTTTCATGTGAATCATGGAGGATCATCAAAAAATATCTCTGTATTATTCAACATGGATTTTCTTTTAGAAATAAAGTTTAAAATATTTGTGTTCATATAAATGTATAGAATTTTTTTCAGTTCTTGAAAATGACAAGTGCTGCAACTTAAGGTAAGTAAACCAAACTAAAAATGGTGAAAAGGAATTAAAGATAACTAGTGTATTTTTCCCCCCCAAGAAATGAATTAAAAAATATCTCTACACTTTTTAATTTTATTTTTTTTCAAGATCTAGATACCTGATCAAAATTTTATTTAGAAAAAATACAGAAATCGCTAAAATGAACTCTAGTCTTAAGGGAGATAACTAAGTTCTTAAGTGTTTTTTTTTAATACGTAATTTTTCTAGAATATATAAATAAATTTACATTACATTTGTCTTAAAAAATAAAAACGACTGACAGTTTATGTGAAAATTAAGAAATAAAAATTATTTTTTTAAGCTTTAAAAAGTAAATAAACGTATAAGGCGATTCGGTAAGAAAGACTTAATTTAATCAATTATCATTTTACAGTTATAAATTCACAAACCACTAAATGGACATTTTAAAATGACCTCAAATATATTCAAAATTTTTCTGCACAATATGCCTAATATTAATTGAAAAATATTTTTGTAACCTTGAAACAATTGTCTGGTGCATATTTTATCAGATTTTATTTTACAAATTTGAATTGATATATTCTCCAAAGCCTCCCATCCTTAAATCATCAAGTATAATATTTTACCCTTAAGGTTAAGATTTCATCTTGATTTGTTTATATAACGTTTTATAACGACTGTTTTGTCTTTTAAAAATTACATTAAATATTTTTGTTAAGAATAAGATGGCCGACCCCCCATCGGAGATGAAGCAAAAAATCCATATAAGATGAGACTACAAGTAAATTTGTCATCCTTTAGTGAAAATAAGTTTTATATTGTGCAAGTCAACCATAAAAACTACACCCACACATTTACACCTTTCGTTTTTCTAATATAAAATTGATCGTTACTCGCTTCACAAAAATTAGAGTACTACTGCCGTCTGATTATTGTCTAATAGTATTGCACAATGTAACTTGAGTAACGGCAATATAGTACCATAATCTTATATTTTAGGTTTTAAACCTACTCTGCTTATATATATATATATATATATATATATATAACCTGAACGGTATTTCATTAAGGAAACACAGATACATGATTTTTATGTATAATTTTTTTTCTGGTCTCATTTCTAGTTCTATGTCAAATTTTTTTTTTTTTTTTTGCTATTTTTTTTATATTTCAAATATCTTACATTTAACAATTTAATAAATTTCCATTCCCTTCGGTGAAATATGAACAAACTTATAAATGGAGTCGTTATGGCAGTTAACGTTTTTATTTTTTAAATTTTCATGATTTCTGTTAAGTTAACAGAAATCATGAAAATTTTAAGTGTTAACTAATTGGTCGGAAACCGACAGCCAATTTACATTAACATACTTGTAAAATCATTGATAATCACTAGATAATTCAGGTAAAAGACAAACTGAATTAATTTGAAACTATTTGCTGTCTATCGTGCTGTGATCTATTAAGTTTCATTATAATGTTTGCATAAACAACAACAACAACAAAAAAAAAGATAATTATATATTTGTTATTAAATCTATCGAATAAGTTTCCATCTCAAAATTAAACAAAAAAGAAGGAAAGTTTATTTCCTATTTTCAAAATCTTATAGTTTTTTTATAAACACCATTTTAAAAGCTTTTAATATTATATCGAATTTTTATTTAGCTCATATAAAAAATACTGGGCTCTACGTTGTCATAATACATTTTGTTAAATTTATTATATAATCGCTGTAAATAAATCCATGTATTTCATTGGGGTGAAAATATCTACAAAATGTCGAGAAGGGGAGATAATTCAATTTGCATGGCTTGTTTTTTTTTTTATGGATGCCAAATCTAATGAATTCAAGAACAAATAAAAATTAAGAACATGTCAATAGATTGTTTATTCCTATGTTCTTATACTTAATAAACGTTATCAAATAATAAATAATCATATTTAATACATTTGTAAACCCACAAAACTTTTCTACGAAGTTTGTTTTAAAATGAAACTGGTAATAAAGTAATTATTAAATGGTACTTGAAAAATTATTTTTTCTGTTAATGTTTTGATATTAAGTCTTCTTTAATAAAAATTCAACTAATTCTGCTAAAATTAAACATTAATAAATAATGTCCTAAAAATTCATTCTTCCACAACTATTGTAGTAAGGACGATGTCTACGGTGACCATCCGAAAGTCTTGTTACCCCTACATATTGTTTTTAACTTCCATTATTTTTTGTTTTAATAATATATAATATCATTAATTATAATATATAATGATAATAATATGATTTTATATTTCATTTCTATCGACATATTTAATGTAATTATAGTTGATTAATTAAGAATTATATTTTAATAGCAGGTGACAAATTTTTTGGACCACCCTGTGTACGTACATTGTTTTTAAATTCATTTTGTCTTGGAAAAAGTGTTTAAAAAATACATTTCCCAGCCCAAGTTTATCAAGATGATTTTTAATGGTCAACACAAACATTCGTATTTTTTTTTTCTAGAATCAAAACGAGAAAATAAAAATTAAGATATTACGTATATTCAACGAAGGTCAAAGGGTCTTTAATTATAGGTACCACCAATTTTCCTTGTGGAATTTACCCCTCCTCTATATTTAACACAATGAAACTTGCATAAAGGTTAATATTATATTGAACATTTTTTCTCCATTCAAAAGAAGAAACATTTTTTTAAAAACTCCTGATTTAAAAAAAAAAAAAAATTTAGCTTACGGAAATACTGAAAATTATGAATGAAAACAATGTTTTCATTTTCGCACCGTTAAATCAATTGAAATTTAACGTAGCTAAGTTGCGATTAGAGTTTTTTTTATATTCTATGAAAAATCAATTAATGGTCCGATTTTCAAAAAAATTCCATAATTACTTTCCTTTTAATGAAATATTTTTAAAATAAGTTTTTCCAAAAATATATAAGGGGAAATATTTTTTTCACGAGGTCTTCCCCCACCTATTTTATTTTGTGAAATATGAACCGACAAAAAACGATTTTTACTTTTTTTTCTATGAAGATAAGAGTCTGAATAATTATATCAAAAAATTTTTATAAGTTTCTATACGGGAAATTTTTAGTAAAAGAACCATGAATACAGATTTCTGCTTAAAATGATCAATAAAGAAACTAATCCTGTCGTTAAAAAAAACGGACTGTTTTACTTATTTTTCAAGATAACTGAGTAATTTTCCCCAATCGGATAATTTTAACATTGATTTAACTATTTTTCTTTGTAACAACAAAAATGTTCGTAACTTTTTTTGGAGGGGGGCGAGATTTTTTTTTTAATTTAAAAAATATTTACGTTTCTTCCTTCTACATTGTCTGTAGTACCCAAGGGTCTTTAATTTAAAAAAAGAAAATACTGACTATTTTATTTACACTGTCATGTCTCATTTTTTTTTTTTTTAAATACTAAAATGTTATTCCGAATCCTACGAAACAAGGCAAACAAATGAATCATTGCCTAGTAGAATAAATATTAAATAATAAATAAACTGCGATAATAATAAATAAACAAATTTATCGTCGATGGCCGCAAATGTAGTCACTAGAATAAAGCCAATAGACACGTAGAATTATTACAATTGTTGTTGAGAAATTCTGATCTTGTAAAAAAAAAATAATAATAATCTTAAATGCCGCTGTGATATTTATTTCTGATTAAAAGTTTTTTTTATTTTCATAAATCTGAAATGGATACCATCATTTAATTTCTTCTTTTTATCCACATTTACCTCCCATCATTACATTAATTTTAGTATATGTACCGCAGATCACGTGTTCAGGGCGAATAATGTCTTGGAATTTAAGGATACTTATGCAATTTGTCGGCCCCACTTTAAATCACGTTCAGTTTTGGTAACAGGTTTTGACGCGGGTGGGGGAGTGTTTACCCATCTAACATAGTCATGCATCGACAATTTCAAGTTTTAATACAATTTGTGTGAAAAAATAGTTCAACAAGCAATGCGTGTGTACCCCCAGTATTTTCAAATTATTAAAAAAAAAATTAGGAAGTCCTGTTGGAACAACTGAGGAATTAAAAAAAAAACTATTTACCACGTACCCCACATGTACGGGTCAGGCACAAGGCCCTATTAATGTGGGGCCACCCACAAGCCGAGACTCATGGGTGGCAGGTGCAAAAAATGCGTTGTTCCGTCGGTATTCCCCTTCAAGGGCTGCGCCTCAGGCACTGTGCAATAAACCCAGCCCTGCCTCTTTAAATCTAGGGGCAGGTATTGCTTGGGATCAACGCTGTTAACTACTTCACCGATCCAGCGGCCGAATCTCACTGGACCCCACCACTACAAGTTATGGAATATTCATTTACTAAGCTTAGCTTAGATGTGGTACACGGTCAGAAGTATGGGGCGCCCAGTGAGAATCAAACTCACTAACAACGGCCTGCTAATCTAGCTCACTAACCATTACATCACGTGAAGATCCCAGGCTATGAAATATAATAAAAATAAAATAAGTAACCCCCCCCCCCGCCGTCCATTTCATATTCAGTTATCGAGAACTGGTCGTTTTTTTTTTGTGGGTAGGGCATAGATCCGCTTTTTAATTTTTTTTTAATGTATTGTTTTTATATTGTTTATCATTTCTCTTTTACGAAAGACTAGGATAGTCTCCTTAAAAAAAAAAAATCACATATATCATCTTCAACATCACCAAGTCCTGCCGACAGCATGCATTACCATGATTCTCTCATTACCCGTCCCTATCAGTCATCACACCTGGCAAGTCCTCAGCATAGTATTAAATGTCGGCAGAACTTGCAAATCGGTCAGAAAATTAAAACATATTACAGGGTGGGTGACCCAGAAAAAACAGAACCCAAATTATTTATTTATTTTCCCATTAAACTAAACCCCCTAGTTGAAATTAACAGTTTTATTACAAAATTTGTGGATTCTGTTTTTTTCTGGGTCACCCTGTATACATAGTAACCCAAAACCCAAATTATTTATTTATTTTCCCATTAAACTAAACCTCAACCCTAACCCCCCCCCCGTTAAAATTAACAGTTTTATTACAAAATTTGTGGGTTCTGTTTTTTCTGGGTCATCCTAATTTTCCGACCGATTTGCAAGTTTCACCTAAATGTCTGCACATAGCTGTATATAACACTGCAGAAGTAAGGTGAACTTGTGAACACAGCAATGTTGACTAACCAATATATATATAACAAATTTAGGTATGACTTTAATTAAGCACATAATCTCCCTAAAAATTGTCGGCCTTCGCCATTTCAAACACATCGTTTGAACACTTCATACTGTCGTGGCATATGTCACCCAAAAAGTGCGATATACATATAGGTTTAAAATAAACGAGAGATTCTGGGGGAGCCAGCTAGTGTAGTGGTTAGAATGTCAGCCTGACAGGTAGGGTTCGAATCGCGCACAAAGCACTGCCCTGTCTATAGCTCTGCTGATAAGGCCTATTGGGCTGAAATGTACATACAGAGATTGACTTTTTCTCGAGTTGTTTATGCTTTACATTTAAACCAACATGCACGCCTAATTCATTTATCATAATTAATTAACAAATTTAGGTATGACTTTAATTAAGCACATAATCTCCCTAAAAATATATATATATATATAAGTAAAAGTAAAGTCGGTATCAGCCAGTCAGCGAGGGAGTCTATCTCCTTTTCAATAGCGCTAGACCAAGGAGATTGTTTTTGGCGTCTGAGGTGGAGCGCCACACCTACCATCAGCTACTTACTTTACCGCACAGATCCCTGTGCTACTCATACGCTGAGTTGGCGAGGACTGGTATCGAACTAGGAACCTTGTGGTTTCTAGCCGAACGCCTACCGACTGAGCTAACCCGTTTTATAAAGAGTGTTCAATATCAATGATAGAGCATGTATATCTAAGTTAGGATTGCATAGATATATATTTATAGGTGAAAAACTGACAGTTAACAAGTGCTGTTAGCTTTCTCCATTATCTTAGCTTGAGGAGTTACATTGGCTATACCACAAGAAAATATATGATATAATAAGAAATTTATTAATCAATAGTAGTACAAATTATTAAAATAAATCTTATTATAATGGAGATTGTGTGTTTTTCTGTCTGTAACCGAAACTATATTCCTACTCAAGTCACAATTCTCTTAGTTATTACCGTCACATTCTCCATGATTTTATTTTAATTTAACCCTCAATTATTAATAAAATTGTCTTACATTATTAATACTGTTAACTATGTCTACATACTGACAACATGCAATTATATTTATATATACAACAAAATAGCGCTTTACAATGTGAACGGGAAGGCTAATTTGCATATTAATATTAAAAAATCGAATTTAATAAATATGTGCTTAGTATTATTGATTTCTAACTGTTTGGTTTTATTTTAATGAATATAAGCAAAAATCTCTTCAATGAATCTTAAATGAAATCCATTAACAAGATAAAATAACTGTCATTTTATTCTTTACTTCCTCTTATAACTAAATACTTAAATTAGAAAAAATAACAATGAAAGACAAAAGTGATGGAAGAGTAAGTTTCAGTTGTTCCATTTTTTTATTATACTCCCTCCGTTTCAAATCTTTTATTATACTCGCTCTGTTTGAAATCTTTTTATCTGTATTCTTATTTAGTTTCATTAGCCTTTCTAATTTAATACAATATTTTATTACATTAAAACTTAAATACTTGCACCCGGAGGGTGCATATATCTGCTAGTATAAGTAAAAGAAAAACTTTATTGGTTTAAACTACTATTGAAGGAGGCCATGCCTAATAGCATGAAGCTAATCCCATGGACATGACCACCCTTGGATGCTCACAGGAAACAATACATGAAACACACAACGTAAACATATACATATATATAATGAGAAAATTATCAAGAAGACTTACTCTACACCTATCAGATTCTAGCTCTATTTGCTAACATTAAAAAAAAAGAACATGGTTGTCTTACTACAACATATAGAAATATTTTAGTTAATAATTATAAAAATACTTCATACTGACAATAATATCAAAAAATTAAAAATCCTTGAAGCTCTGTATATAAAATTTAGACCACTCACTATTAATAGAATTAAATATAAAAACTAGTGATAATATTCTAAAATAGATAGAACAATTTTTATTCTAAATTACGTTTGACTAGCTTAATAGAAATATTTAAAAAAAAACAACAAAACTGCCACATTTGCTTAGTGTCACCATGGTGACAAAAACAAAACAATAGTTTAATTAAACATTAAACAGTTTTTAATAATGATAGACAGATATACTCTACCTTGATAATGGTTGGGAAAAGAACCGAAAGTACTTGGACTGCCAATAATGGCTCTTTTGGACAAATCATTAATGCCTTTCAAGATTGTAACATCAAAAGAATTTTTAGGAAGCTTGAAAGAAGAAATAAAAAAAAATTGAAAATAATAAGGATTCTGTTTTGTTTAATGAAATTTGAATTTGCACACGTACACATATATACACAGACATTTATATATGCACATACATATATAAAAAAAGTTGTGTTGGTGGCCTAAAGTTGGTATCAGCGAGGGAGTCTATCCCCTTTTCACTAGCGATAGACCAAGGAAATTGTTTCTGCATCTGAGGTGAAGCGCCACACCTGCGATCAGCTCCTTACTTTACCGCACAGATCCCTGTGCTACTCATATGCTGAGTTGGCGAGGGCCAGTACTGAACCCGCAACCTTGTGGTTCCTAGGTTGATGCTCTACTGACTGAGCTAAACTCGCCATATATATATATATATATATATATATTTTTGGGAGTATATGTGCTTAATTGAAGTCGTACCTAATTTTGAAAGTTAATTAATTAGGCGGGAATATCTATTCAAATGTATGGCTAAACAAATCGAGAAAAATCAATCTCTGTATGTACATTTCGGCCTATTAGGCCTCATCAGCAGAGCTATAGATATGAAGACCACCTTGTGCGTGATTCGAACCCTGACTGTCAATCAAGCACAAGGCGGTCTTCCTATCTATAGCTCTGCTGATGAGGCCTAATAGGCCGAAATGTACATTTGAATAGGTATTCCCGCCTAATTCATTAATTATTAATTAATTAACTTTCAAAATTAGGTACGACTTCAATTAAGCACATATTCTCCCAAAAATTGTCGGCTAAAAAAGCCATATCAAAACACATCGTTTGTGTATTTACTTCTCATATATATATAAGTTAAAAGAAAGGAAATGAATCCGACAATATGATCAGTATCAGCTATGATTATATTATAAATTGTTTTCTTCTTTAACAGCTTTGTGTGATATTTTCATTCCACCTTTTCTTACTCATATATATATATATATATATATATATATATATTTGGGTAGCATTCTTTCATTTATACATGTGGAATTAAACTAACGGCAGGTGTCCTGTTTAACAATTTTATTGGTGATCTTTTCAAGATTTCTGGCCAACATTTTTATATTTGGATGGAATTCGTGGATATGAACTTCGGTGAACTAATCCATGTGGATATGCCTACAAAATCAGAAAACAGAATAGCTCACATGACTTTCGGCAACATTTTTTCACAGTTGAAATAAACTGTCTGCATCCGTTGTAGGCTGCCGGAACTCTGCATCTTTCAATACATCCATGCTTCCTGTAATTTGCCAACACTATACCTGATACCCCACTCCATATATTTGAGGCATAACACAGATTGTCAAGGATACGTGGTCTAAGTTTTTAAATAAAATAACTGTGCGTTATATCTTTTATTCATTAATATATCAACACTGGGTTATTTCCTAGTTGAGTAACATGATATTACAGGGTGACTCAGAAAAAACAGAACCCAAATTATTTATTTTCCCATTGAACCATAAATCCCCCCCTAGATAAAATTAACTTTAATTACAAAATTTATGGGTTCTGTTTTTTCTGGGTCACCCTGTAATATCATGTTACTCAACTAAGAAATAACCCAACATTGTAAATTTCATTAAAATAGGTTAATTCCCTGATTTTTGGTATTTTTTTTTCTTTTGGCAGGGTAACATACAATAGTGGAATTTAGGTCCATTAAGACGATTTAAGCGAGTTTAAGACAGTCATGGGAAAACTTCCCGTGGGTGGCATCTGACCCCTGATGATGTTTGAATGACCTACCTAATTTCACAAGGAAAATAACATTTAAAATTTTATATTATCATTTATATTTTTGCTTGAAGGCAATTACAATGCGTATATCGCATAAAATTCAATAATTATAGAAGATAATAATGACAAGTGAATTTCGGTAAAGAATTATTCTGTGTGTAGAACATCGTACAGACTGTTTCAACTTTATTAAGTCTCATCAGTGATATATACTAACGATTTCCCTCCGACAGAAATCGAAACCGGGACTTCAGCAGGATAGTAAGAAACCATAATGCTTCGGCCACGATACAGCACGGGAAAATCCTTGCGAAATTAACCTGTCTAGTATACATCGCTGATGAGACTTAATAAAGTTGAAACAGTCTGTACAATGTTCTACACACAGAATAATTCTTTACCGAAATTCACTTGTCATTATTATCTTCTATAATTATCGAATTTTATGCGATATACGCATTGTAATTGCCTTCAAGCAAAAATATAAATGATAATATATACTTTATTCAACAATGCTTCTAAAATAAACAAACATCCAAAAAATCTTATTTAAAATTTTGTTTGTGTCATTTTGTTCTCACTTGTTCACTATCATTAGTAAATTAATTTGGTTGAGTTGCCCATTGTCGGTATCAGCTGAACAACGAAGGAGTCTATCCCCTTTTCATTAGCGCTAGACCAAAGAGATTGTTTATGCTGAGATGGAGTGCTACACCTACCATCAGCTCCCAACTTTACTGCACAGATCAGATTACCCAATCTGTGCTACTTATGCGCTGAGTTGGCGGGGACCAGTATTGAACCAGGAACCTTGTGATTCAGAGGTGGGTGCTCTACCGAATGAGCTAAACTGTTAATCACAGTAATGATACTATATTAAAACTTCATTTTTTTTTTTACAGAAAAGATCTTTTTTACCAATGGGTACCATGTCAAATCATCAAGAAAAAAAGTAAAATTGTCACCCATCCCCAAAATTTGAGCTTCGAAATTACAAAAGTTGGCAAAGTTATGTTGATTTTTAGCTCTCCAAATTTGAGGGGTTGGGTCGCGAAAAATGATGACTTTTTTTGTAATCTATATTTTTTTGTCTGTAAAATAAGTTCTAGGGCTTTGGAGATTGTCTAACTTTGTTGCATAGCGCCTTCTTCACTGGCACTAAATAATTATAATGTTGCATACCTCTTCTTCTTCACTTACTTGGACATCTATTCTTCTGCTGGCCGTCTTGGTATGCTTCTGATCATCTTTGGTATTTCTTCATCTTGACTTGGTCTGGTCTAGCGTCTCGGATCTCCTAAGGTCTGGTTTTCTGTTGCAATGTTCTTGCTGGCTGGTCGTCCTGGATTTATTTCTTAGTCTTGTTACCAAGACATTCATCAACCACAAGAACATATTACTTATTCAAACTTTTATTTCCTTAACTATACATGGATTATGTATAGTTAAGGAAATAAAAGTTTGAATAAGTAATATGTTCTCTTGGTAACAAGACTAAGAAATAAACTAACATAGCGCGCGTGAGTTCCAGTTTAGGCAGGACCTAAAATGGCCGACTTCTCTGCCTGACATCTAACTGAAAACTGGGGACTGAACAGGTCCCACGTGACTTCACGTATTTTGGCGGGCTTCTGTAATTTTCCATGGAAGGACCTGGCCATGGTATAAAAGGGGTCATCCCCTCAGAATTACAGGGGATTGACAATAATCTTATGCAACCGCATAGATTATGTAACAACTTTAATATAGTCCATACCTTGACAAAATTTCAGAAAGATTGAAGTGGGTGGGGTGACACATGGCCTGGATGATTTGAATTACTCCAAATCACCTTTATTTCTAAGGCAGATACTAATGCATTTGGTATTCTGTAGTGAAAATGTTTGTAGTCTGTTTTTTGACAAAGGGTGACCATACCTGGTTTAATAAACAACAACAAAAACACAACAAAGGCAAAAGAATTGGTTGTATTCATGTTTATTAGTAAAACATGTTATATATATATATATATATATATATATATAAAAACATAACTTAATTTTCACACTTTTCAAAAACTGAATAAAAAAAATAAAAAAACAGTTGATCAAGAATTTATTTCAGCATCAATTGAATTATAGTTTCACATGTAAAAATATTTTTTTTCTTGACTTAAAAAAATGCTTACTTTTCTGTACTTTAAATATTTAAAAAAAAAAAAGTTTAAAAAAACAAAAACAAAAACAAACCCTATTTTTGAATTCAATAGCAATATAATACTTATTACAATATATTTAATTGTTGTTGTTGATGTAGTAGTAGTAGTAGTAGTAATAGCAGAAACTAGCAATATAATTTTTTTCTGAAATTTTTTTTCAGAAAAAAAATAAAATAAAATACTTAACATTGGTTATTCCAGATATTAAAAAAAAAAAAAAAAAAAAAAATGTTTGAGTAAATAATTTGATTAATAATTTTGAAATATAATTATAATTGACTTATATTAAAGGATTTGTAGAATGACATTCTGAAAATTCCATTGCATGCTGAAAAAAAAAAAAAAAAAAAAAAAAAAAAAAAAAAAAAAAAACAAAAAAAACTTTTTAGGTGTAGATAGCAATTATTTTTCGGGCAAAGCTTGACTATAAACTAAAAAAAAAAAAAAAAACAACTTAATAATAATGAATGTGTGTAAGAAGATGAGATATATAACCATCAAGATACTAATAAACAAGTAAAAATAATACAATAGATTGATAAATGCGATAAAGTTATTTGTAAATATATTTGGGTATATAAAAAATAAACTTTCTGTGGACAATCCAAAGGGAGAATAGAATAAAACTGTTATGGTTTATTATGCAAGGCACAAAATTCACTGTGATAAATTAAATAAGCAATTTCATGGTGTGTATAGGCAGCAGCAAATTTTCATTTAAATGTGTTTCATTAAATACAAAAGACAAGGATTGTTTATTTTGTTAAAAAAAGAAGTTTTTTCCCTGGTAGCATGTAAGATGCCACAAATATAAATTAAGGAACTTTGATTCATAACTGACATTTTATTTGCCAACAGGAAAAAACTTTAAAAATCCTTGTCCATCATATTAAATCATACTACACAACATACACAGACACATTATATATATATATATATATATATATATATGAGATTATTTTGGTATATGTATCTGTTTGTGGGAGGTACATATATCAGGTTTGGGCATATGTATGAAGCATTCAAGAAATAAATATCAGAAACTCAGTTGATATTTCTTTCTTGAATGCTTCATACATATGCCCAAACCTGATATATGTACCTCCCACAAATGGATACATATACCAAAATAATCTCAAATATATATACTTACTAGAAGCATACGGAGACTCTTAGACAACACCATATATATGCATAATGTGTGTGTGTGTATGTTCTGATGATTTAATTTGTAATTGTCGATCAACAAGACAATTCTAATTTTGTAAATCATTTCCTCATGCCAAAAATGTTTGATAAAATAAAGAAAATATTTAACTGTAATTTTTTTCCCGTGTGTTTTTTTTTTTTTTTTTTAAATACCTGGATAATCCAAGTGGCAACAACAGAATAAATTTACAATTTTCTTTTCACCGCATTTAAAATTATTTGGCATTTAAAAAAAAAAAACTACTATGGTAAACTTCACAAAATAACATTTTTTTCACTACATATTTAAACTTACCCACACTTACTTCCCTTTAATAATGTCAGTTAACCCCCCCCCACCTCCACCAACTTGTTATTAATCATTATTTAATCTGATATACAGGCCTCAGGTTACCATATTACGGCCAAGTCGTGCTGAAAACACTGGTTACCACTAGATCACTGAAGTTAAGCAGTGATGAGCCTGTTCAATACTTAAGCAAGGGCAGGTACTGTAAGCAAGATATTTGAGATATTTAGTTATCAAAAAATAACTCGATTCAGCATTAATAAAAAAAAAAAAAAAAAAAAAAATAATGTAATTTATTGTGTACAGTGCTCAGGTGCACCACAACTCATCAAAGTCTCATGTCAAGTACACAGAATAATGTTGTGTCAGGAACATGAACAGTTCACAGTAGTAATATGCATGTATGTATATGTGTGCATGTCTATGTGGAGAGTGGCATCAGGTATAGTAATTAAATGACCTGAAAAGGGTTGATATGACATAAAACAATGCCAACCAACTAATCAGGTTGCCATGGGCAACCTGATTGTGTAAATGTTAGCAGGATAGTCTCGCAGATCCATTACTACTGAATAGTAAGTTTGATCCTTGCTGGATGCCTTATATTTTTGCAACTTTGTGTCTCCTACCCTTTGGCAAACGGGGTAGATAAATACCTAGAGGCCTCAGGTTGAATTTCATTTCTATCATGATCATTTAAAAAAAATGAAATCTCAATGCAATTTATTCAATGCAAAAGATAAATTTATGCAAAAAATTTATTTATATTTATATATGACTAATCTTAAAATGTACATGATGATTTAACTTATTTTATAAAATTGATGTTTTAAAATTAATGAAATTTATAAAATTAATGAAATTTATAAATTAATGAAATTTATAAAATTAATGTTTTAAAATTAATAAAATTTATAAAATTAATGTTTTAAAATTAATAAAATTTATAAAATTAATGTTTTAAAATTAATGAAATTTATAAAATTAATGTTTTAAAATAAAAATTTAAAATTAATGTTTTAAAATTAAAATTTAAAATTAATGTTTAAAATTTATAAAATTTTAAAATAATAAAATTTATAAATTAATGTTTTAAAATTAATAAAATTTATAAAATTAATGTTTTAAATTATATATAATAATCTTACAATATACATGACTAATTTATTTTAAATTTATATAAATTTATGCAAAAAATAAATTAAATCAATACAAAAAATTAAAATTCATTAGTAAAAAAACTATTTAATTTAATGTATCAATGTATTATGGTACGAGGCCAACCACAACAATAGGCCACCCAGTGAGGAGCAACTTCACTTCAGTAACAATGATTTGAAGACAAACATTTTTAATCATTGCATATATACCTAATCATTAAATATTTTTAATCAATTATTTTGTTTGTTGATCTTTTTGTAATAATTAGATTTTTAAAAAAGAAAGAAAGAAAAAAAAAAAAGATTCTTTTTGAAGTACCTGTAATTAACATTATGAAAGGAAGGTGTGAGTCAGTGTTTAAATATGTTTATCATATTAACTGCTTATTTTATTTACTCACTCAACTGTTTTGCATGACTACAAATAGCACCAATATGAGTAAGTATTTATTTCTGATTTAGGTTCTTAATTTTATTTTTGGCTTGAAGCCAGACAAACAGGTTTCTCAAAAAACGATTTGTGAAATATTCACAAGATGACAGCAAGGGTGGTTATATTTGAAAATAAGTCTCCTGAGATCTTTATACATATTTTTTCAATTGAGAAAACTCAAAAAGTCTCTTCAGGAATCATTGATATATATATATATATAATTAAAATCGAATGATTTAAAAACTACCTACTTAAGTTTCTCGCAGTAGCGCAAATCTTCAGTCTTTTTAGCTCATTATAATCATTATAATTTTTAATCAGTTTTAGAGAAAAAATCCTAAAGTAAATAAGATTGTATGCTTATTTGCTTGGTAGATTTAATGGTAACTGTGATATATATATATATATATATATTATATATATATATATATATATATATATATATATATATTGGTTTGAAGGTTGATTTTGAAGGCTATCACAATGCAGGTGTAAAGAAAAAATAATTTTCTTTTTAAAGAAATATTTATTTTATTGGTTTTAAGCCTTTTACTGCCATGTGTGACTATATTTGAATTTCATACTGTTCTGTTTGTAGCACAAAGAGCTACTGAAAAACTGGAAAATATGGAAACGAAAGGATTAAAGACTCTTATTATGAATTAGATATTTTTGAAATTCATATTTCCAATATGAGTATGAGTAAAAAATTCTTTCTGGTCACTTTTTTTAAAAAACAATTATCATTTGTAAATTTGGCAGAAAAAAAAAAAAAAAAATGGTGATGTTTCTTGCTCAAACAATTTTCCAATAAAATTTGTTGTCAGTTTATTTTTGTTCCTTTTTATTTGATTTATCAAAATAAATCTGATGATAAATGAAAAAGATAAGTCTCAGATATTTTTTCTTTCTTTTTTTTTTTTTTATCCGGTAAAACACTGGATAATTGTTGCATGGACACCACTTGCTGCACACTAAAGTTTGAGAAACTCTGACTTAAGGCACAAAAGGTTTTAAATTTTTGAATTTTGAAATTCAAAGATTTATATAAAATTTTTTTGAAATTCAAAGATTTATATAAAAATTTTTTTTTGAAATTCAAAGATTTATATAAATTTTTTTTTTGAAATTCAAAGATTTATATAAATTTTTTTTTGAAATTCAAAGATTTATATAAAAAAAATTGAGAGAGAAATAGAGAGAGAGAGAGGATGAAAAGATGAAAGAAAAGAAAGAAAAGAATGAAAGAAAAGAAAGAAGAGAAGAAAGAAGAAAGAAAGAAAGAAGAAAAGAAAGAAAGAAAGAAAAGAAAGAAAAGAAAGATTTTGAATAGATGTCATGCATTATATCTTCATTATAAAAACAAAAAAAAAAAAACTTTTCAGTTTTCCTCTGAGGAGTGTCTCTGTCAAAAATAAAAGATTATTAGAATTTTCAGTTTAACATGAAGGATTCAGATTGTTTGATTAAAAGTATAATTTTCAAAGGTTATGAGTTTTCAACATTTTTAAAAGATTATTTTTAGTGATTTAAAATGTATTTAAATTTTTTGTTTTGTTTTTTATACCCAAGCTCAACTCACATCAATATAAAATCAGACACAATTATTTTTGTTAATAAATTTTTAATAAAATAATTAGTTGCAATTAAACTTAACTGTTTTTGATATTTTCAGTACCAGTTTTGACTATTAAAATTATAAATGCTTTTCTAGTATAGATAAAATTAATTAGTTGAATAAATATAAAAAATACAATTCTTATATTTCAGAGTAGTTTTATCCTATGAAGTATGAATGTTGATTGTTTTAGAAAAGTGGTGATGATATATATATATATATATATATTATATATATATATATATATATATATATTATAAAATTGAAAAAACACAAGTATCATAAATGAATAATATTTATTACACGTACACTGCAGTGTTTCAGTCTGTTTAGATAAACCTTCATCAGGGCTTTCATTGAAGGTCTATCTAAACAGACTGAAACACTGCAGCGTTGGCGTAATAAACATTATTCATTTATAATTCTTGTTTTTTCAATTTTTACAATATTACATACTGTCGCATTCACTTCCATTTTTCTTCATATATAATTATTATCATTAATATTAATAATAATATCATTATTATAATTATTATTATTAACCACTGTCTTTTGTACTAACATTCCCATCCATTTTATCATAAAATTCCTGATAAAGGTTGGAAGTTGTAGTAGTTGAAACAGTGTGTTAACAAACACCAAGGTATGGCTACTAGTTTGAAACAATGAAATAAGACTGTCAAACAAAAATTTCTTAAAATGATTTTTCATACATCTAAGTCTCTTGTATGATTTTGCATATACCTAAAGCTAAATTAAAATTATGAAACAATCCAATTGAAAAACATAATCCTGCTACTCAAATGCTAACATCTTCATAAAAGATATTTCGGGAGAAAGTTTTTGCTGTTTCTACTTAGGATCGTTTCAAATAAAAAATATCATTAATGCCTTAATCAATGAAATATATTAAGTCTAAATTACCAAATTTATTTCATAAGTGAATTTAAAAAAACAAAAACAAATGGGATTTATATGAAATAATTTTATTTTATTTGTTCACTGGAGTGTTCAGTTTTAAACACATTTGTATTTGTTTATATTTTTTTCTTATCTAATCTATTTCTTATGAACATTTCTTTAATTGCAGAAGGTAAAATGAAAATTCCACCATTAAAACAAACATTTGATCTTTTAATCGGATTTTTAAAATTATTAAATGCATTTTCTTAATGTAATTCGATTAAATTATTGAGTTTACAAAGTCAGACATAACTATAACGCCTTCAGGTCTCTAATAAAACTGATGGATGGGTATATATATATAAGAGAGAGAGAGAGAGAGAGAGAGAGAGAGAGAGAGAGAGAGAGAGAGAGAGAGAGAGAGAGATAGTAGATAAAATGATATGAAAAACACAGATGTTGTTTAGCTGAATTTATTTCTTTAACTTTACATTACAAATTCAGTTAAACATCTGTTGTTTTTCATTACATTTGATCTATATATAACGACGGATTCATTTCCTTACTCTTAACTAATATATATATATATATATATATATATATATGGATATATAGATATAGATATAGATAAATTATATATATAGATTATATATTGCAAAACAATTTTTGTTTATTTAAGATATTAATTTTATCTTCAATATCCTTTTGAAGAGTTTTGTTTAAATTTGATGTTAGTGTATTTTAAACATGCAACAAAATTATCATTAACTAAAACTAAAAAAAAAAAGTGTCAAACAGTCACACTTCAGTGAATTTTGCTGGTTGGCAGAGTATAACAAACAATTGACTGATAATCACCCCCCCAAATACTAACAAAATTTTAATCAAGTTGTCAGCTTGTTTAGGCCAAATTGTTACATTTTAAATACATTTACTTTAGAATTGCATTCATTGATTTTAAAAACAAACAAACAAGAATATAGTATATTATAAAAATTTAAAAAAAATGATTGAAATAACCTTCATGCTTAATGACTAAAAATACAATATGATATTTTTAAATATGTGTCTCAGAGTTTTGATTATATTGGCACTTTTGTTGTTGTTAGGAATAAAATAAATAAAGATATTAATGTACAGAGTTGTCCACAAATCATTCAGGGGTTAAACAGGCATTTTTTCTTCTTTCAGAACAATTCAAAATATGTGATTATCATAAATATATTATATTTAAAAA
This sequence comes from Doryteuthis pealeii, assembly GCA_023376005.1. NCBI lineage: Eukaryota > Metazoa > Mollusca > Cephalopoda > Myopsida > Loliginidae > Doryteuthis > Doryteuthis pealeii. The sequence goes on along the minus strand of CM042179.1, from coordinate 27,001,527 downwards.
AAAAAATGGCTGATTGATATAATGATTATATATTTTTTTTAAAATGGCTGATTGATATAATGATTATATTTAAAAAAAAAAGAAAAAAAAAGGAAAAAAAAGTCTGTTTATTATAATGATTATATTAAAAAAAATGTCTGATTGTTATTAACCTGGTAATCATTTTTTTAAATAAAACCATTCAAGTATATTTTAATGTTTTTTCGCTGGAAATTTTTGTACAAATTAAAAGAAGAAAAAATCACGCTACTGTAAAAGCGATAAACTTGAAATTTCCATTAGCCTGATTTTTATTCTTTTAATTTACATATATATATATATATATATATATATATATATATATATATATATATATATATAAATAGTATCTCAAAAGTTAGTTTAAGACATTAAATATTTTATTTTTGAAAATTACAAATTATATTTCTTATTCTTCATTTTCTTCTTCTATTTCTGTTTTTTTTTAATTTTTAAAAAACTTTTTCCTTTATCAATTTTCTATCAGTTTTATTATTTATTACAAAAATTCAGAGCTGCATATAAAACATTATGAAAACATAGCACTAATACCCTTGGGAAAGGTATGAATCCAACTATTCTCCCTCCAACTATGGGTAAAACAGTAGGGCAGACTGGGCTCTTTAACCTTGGTATGGTAACCAGTCTAGGAGAAGAAAAACTGATTTCAAACCTGTTAAACCCCTGCTTAAGAAATTGACTTTGTGTCACTGTCTGCTCATGTGGAGGGGTTTGTGTGTGTGTATATATATATATATATATATATATATATATATAATAAATTTTGGTAAAGTATTCTTTTAAGTTTTATTTTTTCTTAGGCTAAATATCATTATAAATAGTATATTTGTTGAAAAGGTTAAAATTTAAATCTAAAACAGAGTTTGTTATGATCAAAATTAAAGCATTAATGATATTGTTATGGTAATTCACCATGCATGCATGAACTCTTCCAACTATAAATAGCAGCAGGTACTGCTCTTAGGCAAGAGCCAATATTCCAGCAGTCTGCATGGACAGTTGACCAACCGACCACCTCGTGAGTAACCTTCTCATTTGTATATGTTTGTACTATTGTTCTTTGTTAATATATTTGTTTAACTCATTTCCTCTCTTGTGTCTTTATTCTGGCCCCTAACAAAGCTACAACAGATATATACTAGGTTTGGTTTGATTTCTTTTGTTTAATGGCATATCAACCTTTGTGGGGTTTTAATGCCAAAGCCATACTTGCTGAAGAACAGTAGTAGTACTATTTAAACCATAGCTGGGGGATAAGGGATATATACCTTTCCCAAGGGTATTAGCCCAAAAGTGAATTTAATAGCACAAATAGAGTTTGAAATTGCTTACTACGATGTCTACCACGTTAGCCAGTATGTCACGGGGACTCACCTATATATTAGGTATTCTCCCAGATATTTATATGAATTCCTATAAGTATAATATTTAAATCACCTAAATGTATATGCAAATTACTTATTGTGTATGTTTAGGTAGGTGTGCAAGGTGTCATGGCTATGGATAAATCACATACAGAATAGTCCTGAAAGGTGATCAAAAAAATTGTGTTACTGATGGAGTCACACTCTTATACATTTTAAGTTCTATCACTAACCATTGAACATAATAAGCAGTAACAATGCTATACATAAAAAAAAAAAAAAATCAACTACATAAATAATTGTCAAATTTGAGTAAATATCAATAATAATAATAATAATAATAATATAAAAGTATAACATTAAAAAAGTTCACATATAATAATTAAAAAAAAAAAGAAAAAAAAAAAAAAGGTAATTTATGAGGAAGACCGTCCCAGTCTCCTGCCTCAAAACTTGCTAACGGTGAGTGGTGAAAAACCAACCCCAGCTATGATTGAAGTCCGTAGCCGAAGCAATAGATAGATATGAAGACGACTAGATAGATAGATAGTTTTTTTTTATTTTATTAAAATATAAAAGAATATCTAAATACTCAGATTTTCTTTTATTTATGTTTGTTTAATGTCTTGTTTTTAGTTTAAATAAGCAAGAATATCTAAATATTTTTTTTTTTTTTTTTTACTTGTGATTGTTGGAAATAAATATATTAAAATAAAATACAAAAAAAAAAAAAATAAACGTTTTGGATTTTTTTTATATGCAAGTGAATGTCAAAAAAACAAAAAACAAAATGCTCCAAGTTGGTTGTTTACTTTCAAGTGACACTGCCTCGGCTACGGACTTCGTAGCTGGGTTGGTTTTTCAGCAATCACCGGTAGCAAGTTTTCAGGCAGGAGACCGGGACGGTCTTCCTCATAAATTACAAAAAAAGAAAAAAAAAAAAAAAAAAAAAAAGAAACACAAAGTTTGTAACATGGAGGGTTTTGCTGATATGATGAAATAGATATAAACCACATAGGCAAATTTGCTGTGGTATTCAGAGTGAATAATCTGTTTTTCTTTTTTTTCTTTAATAAAACTAAAATCAGTTCTTAATGGCTGATTTTTCTCTTTTCCTCGGGGAGGGAGAGCATGGGTGATGTGATCATTTTTTCATAATGGGTGTATATCTCAGACTGTACAAAACAGTAAAATGTATGTGTGTGTGTATATTATATATATATATATTGGGCACCATTTTAGCATGATGCTTAGCAAGCTTGTCTTACTAACCAATATTAAGCCTCATTGGGTACTTTTACTATTATGCCCTTGTCCTAAACTAAGGAAGTTTAGCAAATATAACCCAATTTAATATTTTGTATAGTCAATCAGTCAAGAAATAGTGGTAAGTTACCCCCATATAAAAAATTTTCTTTACAATTTTGTCTTTTTCAATTCCATTAAAAAAAAAAAAAAAAAAAAAAAAAAAAAAAAATACCCCCAACCCTGTAAAAGTTTTTGAAATATCAGGGGTAATGGTATCTCTGAATAAGAGTCATGTTGGGGTAATGGCAAAAAAAAAAGTATTTCCTGACCGCTGTTACAGACTGACAATTTCAATTCACATCCTCAGCAGTCTTGCATTTTTGGTTTTCCAAAAATAAAAAGATTTTTTTTTTTAATTTTTTTTTTTTTGCAAATAAAACCTTGCACAAATATTTTTTTTTTAAAAAAAGCTCAAACAAATATTTTAATAAAAACAAATTTCCTCATGATTTTTTTTTTATAAAAAAAAAAAAAGAAAAAAAAAAGAGAATCAAATCTCATTTTTAATTTTAGCACCATAGAGATTTTAAAAACATTGCATTAAAAAATGGTATTTTTATATACTTGAATCCATTTTTAGGTCCTGATGGTAAAAAAATCAGGATTTGCAATATTAATAATTTTAATTTTTTTTTTTTTAATTTTTAAATGCAGCAGTTTAAGAAACTTTAAACTTTGATAATTTTAGTGCTTGGTCTCCTCTTGGCAATTTTCAAAATTTTTTTCTGTTTTTATAATTAAAAATTTGTTAGCATGGATTTTAAGATTTGTTTTATGTTTACATTAAAAGATTATTACCGTTATAATAAAATATAATAATAAAAATGTATTTTAAATAATAAATCAGTTCAAAATGACTATTGCACTAAATAATTTCTATACTGATTTCCTTTTATCCTTTATAAAAAAAAAAAAAAAAAAAACACTCATTCATTGATTTCCAAATTAACAATGATATCAATTACCTGCCAATTAAAGGAATCAGTTCATTTAGTAGTTTTAATGAAGACCATTCATTCCATAGGATTATCTCCCTTTACAGAAGATGCGTGTATATTATTAAAAAAAAATGATAACAACTAGACATGCAAAATGACTAGATACACATACATATATATTATTTAAAAACATTATTAAATGCAACTATAGAATTTTAAAAAGGTATCATGATTATAAATCTACAGTTAACCAATCATGCAAAAAAAAAAAAAAAAAAAAAAGAAATATTGCCATTTATAATAAATTTCAGCAAACCCAGCATTAAAAGATTTGAAAGTTTGTTGAGGAGATTCAGTTCTTGGGTTCCTTTAGGATTCCTGGTCCTGGTTGTGAGACAGCCTTGTTCCTTATGACTGAAGCACCAACTGCATTTGAAGAGCTTGTGCCACTATTGTTAATTTGTGGAGGAGATGCTGTAGGTGTGAACTGTTGGGTCCCTGTCACAGGGTGGGCCCAGGTTGTTGTTTGATTTATATGGCTGGTGATAGAAAAAAAAAAAAGAATTTAATTAAAAATTGGGATACTTAAAAAAAGAAAAGGAAAATATAATAAAGTGAAGAAATAGAAAAAAAACAACAAAAAAAAAAACAAAGGAAGAAGTAAAAAAAAATAAGTGAAAAAGAAAAAGAAAAAAACTTGGAAAAATGGACGAAAATGAAAAAGGATGAAAAACAGCAAAAACATACATCAGTCAGCTCTGTGCAGATTCTAGATGCTGCATGGGGGACCTTCCAAGGACGATGATAGCATAGGGATGTTTGGAGAGGGAGAGAAAGAGAATCATGGATATCCATGCTGTTAGTGGAAACTGATGTAGTACTTGAGGATTATTATAGATATGTTTCAGCTGTTTAGGTACCCTCTTGCCAAGGTGTCTGTTGAAGTCAGTAATTTTGAGAATTCTTAAATTTAATCCTTTATTTAATCCACAGGAATTTTCATTTTGTTGGATTATCTCATTGGTTAATGCCTTGTAGTTAATTTTTATTGGTACCATTATAGTATATGGCCTACCTTTTGAATGTGGCCTATGAAATCATGTCTCTCTTATAATATGTGGCCTATCATAAAAAGCATATAAGGTTATAATAATAACTGCTAACCTTAACCCTATTTCAGAATTTTAGAATTTTAGATTTAAATAGATCTCTGATTCATGTAAATTATGGATAAATTCTTTTTTAATTATTCTTAATTACTATATACAGCTTATGACTGAATTACATTTCTTGAAATTGAATATATGTGAAAAATAATTAGTTTCAATAAATTGCCTACTACTTATATCTATAAATATATTACTGAGGTAGGGCACATTCAAACCGGGTAGGCCACATACTATAACAGAATCAAAAAGGTAGGCCACATACTATAATGGCACCATTTTTTTCTTATCAGCCATCACTCTTGGCAAGTCTTCTAGATGGCATCCAATGTCCACACAGAGCTGATTGATGTAAGATTTTGCTGGTCAGCCTACACTGGTGTGTCCATGGATAGTAGTCCACAAGAAAACATCTCTTATGAGGTCATCCTGAACATTGCTGAAGTAGTTTCCTAGTAGTCCTCAATATCTATAGATAGTTTGTTTATAGCTGATAAATGTAAGTTTTTGCTGGTCAGCCACGATTGGTGTGTCCATATGTAGGAGTCCATAAGAGAACATCACTTATGAGTTTGTCCTTACTTCTTCAGCAGTGTCCAGCATGTCTTACTCATGATTACTTGGATGGTTTGTGAGATGGGAGGTAAGCGGCTTAACTTTTTAAATCATTACACATAAAATATTACACATAACACATATACAAATATTACAAATAAACACATACTACACATAAACACATGGTAAACATGAGAAAAAATTGTTTACAGCAAAATGATTAAGCAAATACTATCTTTAAAAAAAAAAGAGAAAACTTACTTGATATAATATTTAATACCATCTGATGTGTAAGCTTCTTCCCAACCGTAAGGTAAAGCTAAAAAGTAAAATAAACAAATTGGTTAAAAGAATAATGTGAATAGCAATGGTATGAGGATGGTAAGTGTTTAAAAAAAATATGAATAAATAAAAAAAAATTATTTTTGCTTGTATAAATTGTTCCATGGGTTAGTCTGAAAGTCTTGTCACCCCCACATATTTTATCAACTTTCATTATTTTTTGTTCCAATAATACTACTAAACATAATAATAATAACTAACATAATAATAATAACAATAATAATAACAACAATAACAATAACAATAACAATAAAAAAATAACATAATAATTATAATAATAATAATAATAATAATAATAATGGGAATTATGCAAAAAATTAAATTTTGACCATATAACAAAATGGTATATGTATAAACCAGAATCTGTTCTTTAGAACGAAATGCATAAAATTCTCTGGGACTTTGAAATAAAAACGGATCACCTTATCCCAGCAAGAAGACCAGACCTAGTGTTGATAAACAAAAAAGAAAGAACTTGTCAACTGGTGGATTTTGCAGTTCCAGCAGATCACAGGGTGAAGCTGAAGGAAAATGGAAAAAATGGACAAATACCTGGACCTTGCCAGAGAACTGAAAAAGTTATGGAAAGTGAAAGTGATACCAATTGTAGTTGGTGCACTTGGAATGGTCCCAAAGGGATCGGAAAAAGGATTGGAAAATCTGGAAATCAGAGGAAGGATTGATACCATCCAAAACACTGCACTGCTGCAATCTGTCAGAATATTCAGAAGAGTCCTGGAGACCTGAGGAGACTTGTTGCCACTCAGACTCAAGGGAAATGCCATCAGCTAATGCTGAAGTGAAAAACTCAAAAGAAGTGAACAATAATAATTTTCCATTTCATTTCCTGTAGCATGTTTTGTGTAATTATAGTTGATTAATTAGATGTTATATTTACAGTTTGTGTGCATTCAGTGCACCAAAGACTGTCATTCAAGAATTGGCCTGCAGAGTCAGTTGCGCAGATGCATATAAAATTTTTACTTTTTATTTTGGACACTACACCATTGTCCTTAGTGGACGGAAAGGATCCAATATATATTTTGGTAGCGGGTGACAAGATTTTTTGTTCACGCTGTACACTCTCTCTCTCAAATAAAAGATTGTAAGTTTTTCTATATAAACACTAATTTTACTATGAGGGTCATTTAATGAATAAGGGTACCTACCTATCTATCTATCTATCTATGAGGATCATTCAATAAATGAGTATCATTTTGAAAAAAAAGTAAAAATATTTTAATTTTTTTTCACAAATTAAATTCTGCATTGTTTTGAATTGGTTTATAGCAAAAATTATTTTAATCTCGCAAAAATATTTGTTTTGAGGCTATTCAAAATGAAAGCAAATCAAACAGAGTGCTCCAAAACTTTAACAGAGGTCTGTCATCAATTTTTTGCTGGCTGAGAAACTGTCATATAGAACATAAAGGTCACAAGTATGGGGCATCCAGTGAGGATTGAACTCGCTATTCAGTAGTAATAGATCTGTGAGACTCACTTGCTAACCATTACACTGTGATCGCACACCCACATATACCATAAGAATATCTTGGTCAGCTTATAAACCTTTCAGTTGACCCTCATACTTTTTAAAAAACGTGTAAAACTGATTTTATATTCAGATTCTAACACTTAATTTAATGGAATAAAATATCAAATCAATGGTGGTGGCAGGCTCTTTTTTGTAGAGAACTGTTTCTGTCTGAAGTCATCCTGGTGCAACACCATGAAGCTAGGAGGTCCAGAAGAAAGCAGCAACAACAAAGTGCCGGCACATCAACATCTTCAGGGACAGCCTTCACATGTGACATCTGTTGTCGAGAATATTTTTCTAACATTGGACTTTACAGTCACAGGAGGCGCTGTAACTTCAGGGATGCAAAAACTATATTATAGTCTTCCAAGACCTATAAGTCTAACATGATCAAAGGGGAACCACTCTTGACTAATAAATTATTTATTTTCCCATTAAACTAACCGTAACCCCGTATTATTTTTTCCTAGTAGATCAATAAATAAATAAATAATGTATCAGTCAAGAGTGGTTCCCCTTTTATCATCTTAGACTTATAGGAAATAACAAAATTCTTTTATCATATATTTTTATTTTTAAAATGATCATGACACTTCTTGTATTGATGGGCATGCAGGGACAGTGACATCATTATTTGAACGAGACCTTTTTAAGTTCTTCAATGCTTTCTTTGAAAAACTGTACAAAATGATTTGCCAAGATTAATTATTGCCGTGCTCGGACAGACAAGGTACACCTGAGGAGGGTGCAATGGTCGAAATGTGTTTTTATATATCATGATAAAGATGAGGGCAACAGTTGGAAAAATAAAAAAAAAATACTACACATGAAAGAACATCTTGAAAAATTCAGACAAATATTATCAACTCACGTTGTGAATCTATGAGTAATTTGACGCCTCGTACCAAATCTTTAGCTTCATTTGCAAGAACTTTTGTGGCTGGAGTCTTTTTCAATTTTGATGATTTTAAGCTGCTATCTTGGTTATTTGTTGTCGATTGCCTTAAAAACAGGAAATAAAAAAAATGAAAAGAAAAAAAAAAAAAATTAAAAAAATTGATTATTGAGATTTTATAAGAATTCAAAAAGTAAAATAATTTTTTTTTTAGATTTCAAGAATTTAAAAAGCTAAAATCTGTCATAACAGCTGGTCTCTTAAAACTGAATTTAAATAGAAAATAATTTCTAAATAATACAGTGGTGACTGGACTTACAAGGGGACCAACTTATGAGTTTTCTGAGTTATGAGCTGTCACTTAGTCAATTTTTTTAATATATATCATTTTTTTTTATTTCTCTGAATGTTTGAGATGAACTTTCTTGTTGTAATCAACAAGAAGGTTCGTAAATCCGAAAAAAAAAAAAAAAAAAAAAAAGGTTCCCGAGTCCGAAAAAAAGGTTCCCGAGTCCAAAAAGAAGGTCCGAGTCCAAAAAGAAGGTTCCCGAGTCCAAAAAGAAATACCTGAAGAAGGCTGGAGGGCATATCAGCCGAAACATTGTACAGATATCTATGAAGATGAGAACAATAGTCTGAATAACGCAGATAATACTAATCATTTTTTTTATCCCTTGCTGCAATCAGTGTTCTTATGAGAGTGTATCACATATATGGAAGTATTTAAAAAATCTTAAAATGTCAGTCCAATTATTGCTATTTTGTCTTTGATTTTAATTCATTTTATGTATTAAATGTACATGCTAAAGTTGGCAGGGGATTCTTTTTTTTCTTCTTTCTTTCTTAAACTAGGGATTGAAAACAGCAATAAACCATTTTTTTTTAAAGAATAAAATACAGTGGTACCTTAATTTATGAGTGACTTAACTTATGAGTTTTCTGAGTTATGAGCTTTCACTCAGTAGATTTTTTTTTACTTTACTTTGTGTTGTGAGTTAAAATTTGAGGTACGAGCAAGTTTCAGATATGCTTATGTTAATAAGTTCACTAAAAACATTTAAGTTTCCAAATTTTTTGCTTTGTGTTCTGAGTTAAAATTTGAGGTACGAGCAAGCTTCAGATATGCTTATGTTAATAAATTCACTAAAAACATTTAAGTTTCCAAATTTATTACACCAAAGTAAAATATTAATTATAAAAAGATAAATATCAAAACATTACAGTATATGATTCATTACATTCTAATTCATATTCTTTTTTACAATACAGTGCTTTTTTTCTTATTAAAAAAAAAAAAAGTAACCGAAAAAAAAAATAGCATGTTGGAGGAGGGGAGGTACTGGAACAGATTAAATAGCATTTCAGTTTATTTCAATGGGGAAAATTGATTTGATATACGAGGAAATTGAGTTACGAGCAGAACAAATTAATCTCTTAAATCAAGGTAGCACTGTATTAATATATTTTTTGCAACTATTGCATGCATTCAACTATTTTGAAGCAAAAAAATGGCATATACCAATGTTTAAAACTAAGCATTTCAAAATTAAAAAATGAAGATGAAGAAAAATAAAAAAAATAATCATTAACCCTATTGCTTCAGAAAAACGGATATAACCAATCAAAATTTCATTACTATTAACTGTGTTATCCCATGGCTTTGAAAAAAAAAAAAAAAAAACAAAAAAAAAACCCTTAGTGGATACACCCTCAGCAACTTCTGGACATGGCACCAATCCTTGCCGATCCAGAATCAATTTTTATTCTTTTTTGGTGGATCATATTGGGAATGATGAATACAATTTAATTATGCAATAAAAAGGGTTAAATGAATTAAAATATTTTTCAGTTTGATGTTCCAAAAAGTAAAAAGGAAGTATTTAACAAAAAAAAAAAATAAATAAAAAATAAGATGCAAATATAAAAAATATATCTGCACTTGCTTTTCTTATTATTCTTATTTTTATTATTTTATATTTATTTTATTTTTTATTATTCTTTATTAAATCACTGCAAGTGTACCTGTTTAGATTGTAAATTATTTGTAATATTGTCACATACTGCCTAAATAATGAGAATGTCCTTATTAGTCATTGCTACTGGAAAATCCTCTGCACAGTATCCGGTATCTGTACAGAGCTGTAAGTTTCTGCTGTACGGCCTATACTGGTGTGTCCATGTGTAGGTGTCCACAGAAAAATGTCACTTATGAGTGTCCTTATTTCTCTAGCGGTATCCAGCATGTCTTGTCCATCTTACTTGGATGGTTTATGTGATAGGAAGTAAGTGGTCATACATCTGCTTTTTTCTGGGGTTGTTCAAGACAGCACATGGCATTCTTTTATAGTTCCCATCTAGCCTTTTCTCTAGGTGTTTTGTTAAAGCCCAATTGGTGCGGCCATACAGTAGTGCTGACACAGCTACAGCTTGGAAGAATTCCTGTTTTATCTTATAAGAAACCAGTTCACATACCTAGGTAGTAATATCTCATCTTACAGAAAGCCTAGGGAAGGCAACCCTATGAAATTAGTAGACCAGTTCACATATCTAGGTAGTAATATCTCATCTTACAGAAAGCCTAGGGAAGGCAACCCTATGAAATTAGTAGACCAGTTCACATACCTAGGTAGTAATATCTCATCTTACAGAAAGCCTAGGGAAGGCAACCCTATGAAATTAGTAGACCAGTTCACATACTAGGTAGTAATATCTATCTTCAGCAGAAAGCCTAGGGAAGGCAACCCTATGAAATTAGTAGACCAGTTCACATACCTAGGTAGTAATATCTCATCTTACAGAAAGCCTAGGGAAGGCAACCCTATGAAATTAGTAGACCAGTTCACATACCTAGGTAGTAATATCTCATCTTACAGAAAGCCTAGGGAAGGCAACCCTATGAAATTAGTAGACCAGTTCACATACCTAGGTAGTAATATCTCATCTTACAGAAAGCCTAGGAAGGCAACCCTATGAAATTAGTAGACCAGTTCACATACCTAGGTAGTAATATCTCATCTTACAGAAAGCCTAGGGAAGGCAACCCTATGAAATTAGTAGACCAGTTCACATACCTAGGTAGTAATATCTCATCTTACAGAAAGCCTAGGGAAGGCAACCCTATGAAATTAGTAGACCAGTTCACATACCTAGGTAGAATATCTCATCTTACAGAAAGCCTAGGGAAGGCAACCCTATGAAATTAGTAGACCAGTTCACATACCTAGGTAGTAATATCTCATCTTACAGAAAGCCTAGGGAAGGCAACCCTATGAAATTAGTAGACCAGTTCACATACCTAGGTAGTAATATCTCATCTTACAGAAGCCTAGGGAAGGCAACCCTATGAAATTAGTAGACCAGTTCACATACCTAGGTAGTAATATCTCATCTTACAGAAAGCCTAGGAAGGCAACCCTATGAAATTAGTAGACCAGTTCACATACCTAGGTAGTCTGGGAAAGCCTGACCTAGGTAGTAATATCTCATCTTAGGCAACCCTATGAAATTAGTAGACCAGTTCACATACCTATGTAAATATCTCATCTACAGAAAGCCTAGGGAAGGCAACCCTATGAAATTAGTAGACCAGTTCACATACCTATGTAGGAATATCTCATCTACAGAAAGTGATGTCAATGTATGCATAGAAAAGACATGGACTGCTATAGACAGATTATCAATCATATGAAAATCTGATCTCTCTGAATATTGATTTTATAAAAAAAAAAAAAAAGTTACTTAAAAGGTTTAAACATTTCTTAAGTCTATTAATAATGAGATTCTGTCTCTATTTGTCTGTAACCGAAACTATGTCACTGCTTACATCACAATACTGAAAATCATCAATTCATAGAACAGAAAGCAACCATGTAATCAGTTTTAAAAATCATTTTTTGCTCTAACCCCCTTTTTTTTTCAGTAACAAGAGGTTAACTAAGATGTTTAAAAATAAATAAATACATACAATTTTCGTGTAAAATTAATGTGTAAAATATTCAATATAATTATTTAATTAATAATTAATAGATGCGCACATTTTATTTGATGGGGGACAGAACTAAGTTTCCTTTTAAATTTTTTTAAATTTTTTATTTTTAACTCCTTTAATAAATTTGATGGTTTTACTTACTTATGATACAATCCCTCTAACATTGAATTTTTAACTTGCCCCTCAGGCAATATCTTACAAAAATTAATTTTACATTGACGGATGGTAGTTTTTTTTTGCTAGTTGATTTAAAGATGATTTAAAGATAAAAGAAAGAAAAAAAAATTGATGGATTTTGATGAAGTGAATTCCAACAGAAATTGGCTTTAACCAATAAAATAACACAAATCAAAAGAAAAGCTAAATAATATGTTAAGACACACTGGGATGCATCACTAATGATGTTTCTAGGGTGATGAGGGGGTACCTAACCCACCCATATGGCCTATCTACAACAATCTGGAGGGGGGGGGGGAGTCTTGTGGTGAATATGCTGGACTGAGTTCAAACGTTCACTTTCAAACTAATACCCTTGGGATACTATTTCTCTGAATTTTTGAGATGAGGCTTGATAATTTGTATTATTTGGATTCTTTAGACTATTGTCCTCATCTTTATTGTTATCTCCCCTATTTCTCTGAATTTTTGAGATGAGGCTTGATAATTTGTATTATTTGGATTCTTTAGACTATTGTCCTCATCTTTATTGTTATCTCCCCTATTTCTCTGAATTTTTGAGATGAGGCTTGATAATTTGTATTATTTGGATTCTTTAGACTATTGTCCTCATCTTTATTGTTATCTACACAACATTTCGGCCAATATGCCCTCCGGCCTTATCAGCCGAAATGTGTAGATAACAATAAAGATGAGGACAATAGTCAGAATAATCAAAATAATACAAACCCTTGGGATAGGTATGAACCCCCTCATCCCCCTGCGATGGATTAAATAAGTACCACTAACTGTTCTTCTACAAGCATGGATTTGGTATTAAATAACCCACAAAAGGTTGATGTGCCATTAAATAAAGAAACCTAAACCAAACTACAACAATTCAAAGATAATCTTTTGGCTTTTTCAGTATTGGTACGTATGGCCTTTACCCCAGGCTCCCTCTATTATTCCAAGCCCAATCAGGGTCTTAAAGGGTGAGAACCCTGCAGACATAGTCCATCTCAATTTGTTTACAGTGAACCCATTAATAAATACTTCAATGTAATTTTTAGTTTTAGTTTTCATTATTATCATTATTTAATTACACATACAAAAATATTATGTCATCATCATTATCATCATGGCAGGCAGACAGCACGGATTCCTTTGATACTCTCTTGCCATCTGTCCCTATCAGCCATCACACTTGGTAAAACCTATAGACACTACTCAGTGTATGTGCAATGAATGTAATTTTTTGCATAATAGAGGAAATAAACAAATCACAAAATTAATACAATATAAATGGGTAAATAACTATGCAGTATAAACTAAACCACCCTTCCCATCATGCCCCACAACCTTAACCACCCTTCCCATGATGCACCTCACAACAGTATATAAAGAAATATATACATGTGTATTTTTCACTTAGTTTGAAGAATGCATAGGCAAGAAACTTGAGTGTTGACTTTATGTCTACACTACCCTAACTTTATATAACTAGAAGTGGCTACCCAGCATCACCTGGGTAGAAGGGCATAGGCAAAAAAACTTGGTGTATCGATTTGTTTACTTTTGAGATTAAAATAGAATTTTAATGTTATTTTATTATAAACTCAATTTTTAATGTCTCCCCCAAAAAATAGGTTAAATCTTCATAATTTTCAACACAAAATTGAAGAACTGATGATAGTGAATGTGTATATATATTTATTTTGTTATTAATTGTTTTATTCTCATAGTTTCCTCCGGACATACATACACACAACTTTCTTTTATATATGTATAGATGTATATTTTGGCAGTAATTAATAAACACAGATCTTTTCTTTTTTTATGATCTTTTTGGTTTTTTTCTCTAGCTTTCTGTGTGTTGTTAAATAAGCATATATATATATATATATATATATATATATATATAATCAATGGTAATATTATGGATTTACACTCATAACTTGAAGTTTCATGGTAATCCAATCATCAGATGAGTTCAAAGGTTGAGATCTTAAAAACCAGTCGCGGAATGGTTGAGATTTTAAAAACCAGTAATAAAAAAAAAAATTAAAAAAAAAAAAAAAATTACTGGTTTTTAAAATCTCAACCATTTCACGACTGGTTTTTAAGATCTCAACCATTAGACTCATCTGATGATTGGATTACCATGAAACTTCAAGTTATGAGTGTAAAACCATAATATTACCATTGATTATAAATCTGCTCTGCTTTATTAGCATTGAGCACCTTTCCATGCCAATACTTTTCTCATTTTTTCATTCTCTATTCATTATATATATATATATATATATATATATATATATATATATATATATACACACACACAATTTATAATAAAAGATCAAAGCTGGAATGAGAATATCAGTTTTTCAAAAATTTAAATATCATTTTTATTTCTAGGCTAAAAGATTTTTTTTAAAAAGGGGAAAAATGACATGATAAAATGAATTTTTATTTTTTTAATAAATATGAAATTTGCATTCCATTTAATTAAAACTTTTGTTAAAAATGTAACAAATAATTTAACACATTTACTGCAAGATCCAAAAACAACAGAAATTCAAATTTGTCAGTAAACGAAAAAAAAAAAAAAAAAAAAAAAAAAAAAAATTTGAACTTTGAAACAAAAATAAAGGCATTAGTAAGAAAAAAGAAAATGCTTGTAAATTAGGATTAAGTTTATAATACCATAAATTTTGAAGCCTAAAAAAAAAAAAAAAAAAAAAAAAAAAAAAAGGGGGAAAATTCAGAGTATATAAATTTTTAGAAATTATTATGGATAAAATTTAGAATTGTAGAGTAGAAAACTGGACATTAAAATTTCAAATCACAAAAAGATAAAATGTTGAAAAAAAAAAAAAAAAAGAATTAACAAAACTTACTTTTGTTAAATGGATTAGAATTGCCATCCAGCACTTCTTGTACATGCTAAAGAAAAAGAAAAAAATGTTTTATTTTTTTGTCCTGAGAATAAACATAAAAAAAACAAAGAAAAAAGAAGAAAAAAAAGCAACAACAAACAAAGAAAGAAAAGAAAAAAGCATAAAATAAATAAATCAAAGAAAAAAAAAAGAATATGAAAAAAAAAAAAAAAAAAGCAAAAAAGAAGAAGAAAATGAATGAATAAAAAAAATAAACAAAAAGAAAAAGAAACAAAATAAATGAAGAAACAAAAAGAAAAAAGAAACAAAATAAAAAAAATAAAAAAATAAAAAAAATCATAAAATAAAACAAAGAAAAAAAACAAAACAAAACAAAAAAAAAACATGAAATAAATAAATAAATCAAAGAAAAAAAAAAGAAAAAGAAAGAATAAGAAAGAAAAAAAAAAAAAAAAAAAGGAAAAAAAGGAAAAAAGAAAAAAGAAAAAAAAAACTGCCTGTATGTCAAGGCCTAAGTTTAATAGTTAATTATGCAATTGAGTTAAGGGACTGGTTTAACTCAGTTAGTAGAGCATCAAACTAGGAATCACAAGGTACTGGGTTCAATACCAATCCTCACCAACTCAGCACATTCGTAGCACAGCTTGGGTAATCTGATGTGTGCAGTAAAGCAGCATCTGGGAGCTAACGCTAGGTGTGGTGCCTCACCTCAGCAAAAACAATCTACTAGGGCTAGCAAAAAGGGAATAGACTGCCTCGCTTGTTTGACTGATACTGACAATAGGCCAATCTGCTGACTTTTACTACTTATGTAATTGAATATCTAATTGAATATATGCATTACAATATCACTTGCAACATGTAACATAGCTATATGTTATTGTAATAAGAGAAAGTTTATTTAACTTGTGGTTAACTCCTACTTAACGGACATAAATTCCACCATTGTAGAAAAAAAAATACTAAAAATCAAAGAATTAACCGAATTTAATGAAATTTTCAGTGTTGATATATTAATGAATAAAAGATATAATGCTCCAGTTATTCTATTTAAAAACTTTTACATTTTTTCAGGTCAGTTAACCAGTTTGAACCACACTTCTTTGAGGCATAACACAGATTCTCAAAGATACATGGTTCAAAGTTAATTGACCTGAAAGAATGTAAAAGTTTTTTCAAATAAAATAACTACTGCATTATATCTTTTATTCATTATCAACACTGAAAATTTCATTAAATTCGGTTAAATTTGGTGGAATTTATGTCCGTTAAATAGGATTTAACCCTCATTTTATTATTTCAGGAGACTTATGGTAAATGCTCATAAGATCATTAATCATCTTAATAACAGTAATCTTGAGCACCTTTTAGATCTCCATGTTTCTAACACACATGGGCATGCCTACAAAGTCAGAAAACAGCATAGCTCACATGTCTTTCAGAAACATTTTTTCACGCTCAGAGTTGTCGAGGCATGGAATAAACTGCCTGCATCTGGTGTACACTGCCAAAACACTGAATCTTTCAAAGCCTCCATACTTCCTGTAATCTGCCAACACTATACCTGATACCCTCTAACACACACATATGCACGCACGCGGACACATACATGTATATTATTACTGTATGCTATTCATGTTCCTGACACTAATACATTATTCCGTATACTAGACATGAGACTTTGATGAGTTGTGGTGCACCTGAGCACTGTACACAATAAAATTCCATTATTATTTTAATATTATTGTTTTTTTTTAGGAAATGGACACAGAAACATGAGTCTATCCATGCTAGCAGTGCAACCTGATAATATATATATATTTACCAACCCCTCCGCACGAGCTGAATATGACACAAGGTCAATTTCTTAAACAGAGCTCAACAGGTTTGAATTCAGAGTTTTCCTTCTCCTAGACCGGTTGCCTAACCACAGTTAAAAGATCCCAGTCTGCCCTACTATTTACCCATAGCTGGAGGGAGAGTAGGATTCATACCTTTCCCAAGGGTATTAGCGCTAAGTGAAATGCAATTACCACGTCCAGGATTTGAACTCTGGGCGACGTGTCCATTTCCCATGACTATAACCACTACACCACGCGCTTCCAACCTGATAATATATAAGTTAGGGCAGCAAAGACAAAGTCAATGGCTTTTGGTAATTGAAAGTTTCATACTTGTATGATATAACCTGTTTTCTCCAGGAATTGAACACAATGGATTTAAAAAAAAAAATGTGCATTAAAAAAGTAAATGTAAACAAAAATCATCTGGATGTAAAAAAAAAAAAAAAAAGAAAAAACAAGAAAAAAAAGAAAGAAAAAAAAGAAAAAAAGAAAGAAAAAAAAGAAAAAAGAAAAAAAAAAAAAAAAAGAAAAAAAAAAGAAAAAAAAAAAAAAAAAAAGAAAAAAAGAAAAAAAAGAAAAAAAAAAAGAAAAAAAAGAAAAAAAAAAAAAAAAAAGAAAAAAGAAAAAAAAAGAAGAAAGGATTTTAAAAAAAATACCTCAACAAATTTTAAGAGTTTGTCCACAGCCACTTCATAAGTTTTCTTGCTTGATTCTACCTTCCGCAATTGACATGCTGCAACTGCAAGTTGACGCTGAATTGGTGAATTTTTCTATTAAGAAAAAAAAAAAAAAAAAAAAAAAGAAACAGTTTTTTTTAAGTTTTTCTTTTTCAGAAATTTGATGAATTTTTTTTTTTTTTACTAATACCCCCCCCCCCTCCAGTAAAGTTATGAATCAATATGTAGTTAACAGTGTTGTTCTTTTGTAACCTCTTTGAATATCATCTTTGAAACAATCAAAATAGATTTCCATATATGTTGTTTTTTCATATTTCTATACTTACATAGCATCAGATCTATTCACATTTTTCTTTAATATATGTACAGTAGCTGCATATGATAAGTTTCCAAAATGCCTTCATCAGTAAAAATGGTTTTAACTATATTTCAAACTTTCCTCACTTATTTGAAATTAAAATTGAACCTGTTATAACTCTAGGAATCACACCAAAAAATAACAAAAATATTCTAAGTGAAACTTTCATTGTTATTTTCTCAACTTAAAAAAAAAAAAAAAAAAAAAAAGCTTGTTTGGCACTTACTGTGCACAGCTACTGAGATGTGGAAATCTATTCTGCTTATTTTGATTTAGAACCAGGTTCTGCCAGTTTCAAAGATGGTATTCAAAGAGGTTATAAAAGAACAATACTGTTAACGGTAATCTGAACATTAGTTACATAAACGAGAGTAACTTCCCCTTGTTTGTTTCACTTTGAATAAGTTAATAACAATTAAGTTCATTTCAAATAATGTGCAAGCACAATTAAGAACACATTTTATGATATTTTCATATTAAAACATGCAGTTGTATTGATTTGAACAAATTCGTATATTCAGTGTAGCTTTACGGTGAAATAAAAATGGCTGACCAAAACACACGGCTTCCTCAAAGTGAAACAAACTAGGGGAGGTTACTCTCATTTATGAAGCTAATGTTCAGATTACCCAAAAAAAACAAAACATTGCAAGTGAAAGTTTCGCACAGCTGTGTGTGTGTGTGTGTGTGTTGTGTGTGTGTGTGTGTGTGTGTGTCATTAAGACCAGAGAAAATGAAAAACAGAAAAGGGTGAAAGGAAAATGTAAAAAGAGGAAAATGTAAAAAGAGGAAAATGAAAAGTAGAAATAAAATAAAAAGCAAAAATGAAAATGTTCTCACAGGTTGACGGTTAAGTTGTGTCTTTAGCTGCACAATTTCTTTCTCTAGTATTCGTATTGCTTCTCCATAGCCTTGTTCCAAATTTCGTGCAGCTTTTTGAGCCTCTTCAGCCAAATGAACTTTGCTCCTCAGTGACCGACTCTCATGAATAGCACCCTGTGCTTCCTAAAACAAAACAAAACAAAAAATATATATCAATAAAAAAAGAAAAAAGATGAAGAATAATAATAAGAGAATTTTCAGTGGATTTTGTACTCATCTTTAAATTTCTTTACTTTTCTCCTTGATATCAAATTTACATTTGGTTTGTTTATTTCTTTTTCAAAAGATGCAGATTTTTAAAAAGTTAGTCCCACAGATCCATTATTACTGAATCATGAGTTGGAAACCTCATGGGATACCCCATTTAGATCCCTATGTAAAAAAATAGACCTTGCATTGATCCAGCTACTCTCAAAAGAAATGTTAATGTCTACTATCTAAAATATTAAATGAAAAAAAAAAAACAAAAAAAAAAACATGCTGTTATCATTTAAATTTTATTTTTTAATTATCTTCACGAATATAAATCAAATCTCTATTATTTTTTATCAGAAACCAAAACCTGGTGATATTTAATCTGTATATATATATTTACTTTGTCGTTTATTGTTTTATTTTTTAAGTTTTCCTCCGGGCATACATATACACACAACTGCCCTTTATATATGTATAGATAGATTTATTTTTAGGTGTAAGTTAGTTTGTTCAGATGTTTTATGTAAAATTTTGTAGTATCTTATTGAGAATTTGTATATTGTGTATTGTCTTCTCATTGGGGTGGCATAAAGTCAGTATCAGCCAATCAACGAGGGAATCTATCCCCTTTTCACTAGCGCTAGACCAAGGAGATTTTTTTTAGCCTCAGAGGTGGAGCACCACACCTACCATCAACTCCTTACTTTACCGCACAGATCCCTGTGCTACTCATACGCTGAGTTGGCGAGGGCCGGTATCGACCCAGGAGTGTCCGGCTGGGAAACACAAGGTTCCTAGTTCAATACTGGCCCTCGCCAACTCAGCATATGAGTAGCACATGGATCCGTCCTGAAACTTAGACTGTTATGGAATGGTTTGCAATTTTAATAATTATTTTTAATTTTTATCTATTTTGTATTGAATTAGACTATACTATAAATATTATTTTCTAAAACCCCTTTCTCATACAGTACATATTTACTAATCCCTCTGCACGAGTAGGATGTGACACAAGGTCAATTTCTTAAGCATAGTTTAACAGGTTAGAATTCAGATTTCCTTCTTTTAGACTGGTTACCTAATCAAATTTAAAGAGCACAGTCTACCCTATTATTTATCCATAGCTGACAGTAGACCAAAATTCTTTAACCAATCTGGAATAAAATAATTTCCAGGTTTCCTCTGGGATTATAGGCCCTGTCATTTTCCTAATAGATTCATTAATGGATACTTGTGCAATGTACAAAAACATTTTAGGGAGATAAGAAAAATGTTTAATTCATCCAGAGGTGATTTAGATAAACTATATGTAATGACAAATTGAGAGAACAATAGGAAAGATTTATTCAGCTTAAACAAGATAGATGGCTATTTAGGACCCTAAGGCACCCCTTTTGCGATTTCGACTTGTGGGGACATTTTTTCCATTTACACTGTCAAAATCCGGTTAATTGTTTACAGACGATTTTTAGAGGTTTTTTTTAAATTATAAAACTAACCCCTAACCCCTAACAAACAACCGGATTTTTATGGTGTAAATGAGAAAAGTGTCCCCACGAGTTGAGATCGCAAAAAGGGTGCCTTAAGGTCATATGGTCCGCTATTTATAATACCTATAGAAAGAGAGTTCCTACTGAAGGGACATAACAACAGACAAGAGAAGTAACTCTTGTTGGTAGATACCACAACATGTAGTAAATTTATGGTTATCTTGAAAATATACAAACTCCATAACTTATTTTTTCAAAACATTTTTCTGGTGTGTTCTCTTGTATATATATATATATAGATTATATATATATATATATAGATTATATATATATAGATTATATATATATATATATAGATTATATATATATATATATTATATATATATATATATATATATATATATATATATATATATATATATATATATATATATAAACTTTTAAAATTTTCATTATGATCATTAAAAAAATTTCTTTATTATTGTATTTCAACATAAAGACATTAGAATATTTTTTATAATAACAGAAAAAATTATAATTTCTTCATCTGATGTGATACCATCTAATATTTCATTTCCCAAATATAACATAAATGAATTTAGATAAGGAAATTTCTTTTCTACAAATTCAGAAGATTATCAATGTTTAACATATTTAAAAAAAATAAAATAAAATAAATAAATAAAAAAATTTAAAAAATTTTGCAATATGAGAGAGGATAATAAAACAATCATTAAAAATGAATATTAATTAAAACTTACTCTTCGAATTCTCAGTAACTCTTCTTCAGCCGTATTGCAAGTGTCTTCCTTTTCACGGATTTTTGCCTAAATAAAAAAGAACAAAAAAAAATAAATCATCTTCTAGTTAGAAAAATGCCAAGTTAAACCTTCCAACTCAATTGATTCTGTTCATGTGGACACACACACACACGACCCACTCTTTCTGTATGAAGAGTACAACTAAGGAAGGTTGTAGAATGGATTGATCAAAATATGTTCAATATCAAATAGATAAAACGCTGTATCCAATATCAAATACGCAAAACGTTGTATCCAAAATATCTGACAGAATAGAAATATGATATGAAAACAAATTTTGTAGAGTATTTATTTGCTTATATAGATAATCATTTGAAAAAATTTGTAATTTTAGAAGAACGCTAAAACTGAAAAAAAAAAAAAAAAAAAAAAAAAAAAAAAAAAAAAAGGTTGTCAAGGCAGTGTTATTAGGAATGCCAATTGTTACAAATCTTGAAAATGTGAAAACCAAAAATGGTTGAAATAGTACATATGACTTAATTGAGCTATGAATTAGAGGATTTTTAAAATTTCACTGTTGTGTGTCGCTTAAAATATTGTTAATAGTAAATTCTAACTTAATAGTTAATTATAATTAGTAATGGTTAGTATAACAGCATGAGAGGTTGTTCCTCTTAAATTGGATATTAATAGTAGTGATGCTAAGTTATTTAAGACAATAAAGATATATTTAATACCAGCACAGGAGAGGTTAAAGTTTTGGTAAGTGTAATTTTAATTAAGTTTTCCTTTTCCTTATGTCTGAATTGTTTGTATATTTATTTATTTATTATACGTCTGTTTATTATTATATATTCATTTATTGTAGTTTACAACGTCTTTATGAATTTATTTGTATCAAAGAAAGAATTAAGTGAAGTGATACATGTGAAATAAACGTCTGTTGAAACCAAAAAACATTCTTAGTTCTTCCAGAGAATGTTAACCATTTAACCATTTGTCAAAATAAGTGGAATTTTGTTTTAATATTAATTATATTAGAAAAGGTGATATGTTATCTAATATATAAAGGAGAGAATTTGGTATGTACGTGTCGACGCATAACTCCAAAACGGGAGGTCACTCAGATTTAAAATCTTGCATACACATTGATATCGTTCTAACTAAGAAACACTCCAAATTTGGTTATTGATTTTTACTGATTAAGGGATATAATTAATTAATTAAACCAAAATCAAACGATTTTTCGAAATCTATAAAATAGCTGCTACTGCTTATCAGCAGCTACATTCCAGCTACAATCATCAGGCGAACCCCACCCTGTTGCCCTTTGCCTATGTCCGCTGTATTTCTACTGGGTGTTGTAAAAAAGAAAAATGAAAGCCTTTTTATCAATATTTTTATGAATACTTTCATATTTCTTAGATTAAAATATATCAGCGAATCAAATTTGAATTAATATGCGAATTAGCAATTACAAAAACTGAATGTAAAATAGTCTTACACACGAAAAAGTTTTTGAAAAAAATCCTTCAAGCGATTAAAAAAAAGGGGATTCTTAGAATAATATGATTAAATATATCCAGTGAAACTCAAAACGTTTTTGAAAGAAGAATAACGGTCCATCTATTTTCTCGCCTATTTACGGTTCAGTCTTCTGTAAGATATCCATATATTTCGAAAGAGAATGAAATAATCTCTCTAAATATGTAATTTGATTGAGTTTTTATCAATGGAATTATTTTTTACAGCGAGTTAAAAAAATTATATTTTGCTTCAGTCAGACTAGATTTTTATAGTATAGTTTTTTCATACTAAAATTTTAACATAAAATCAATTATTTATCGCATATTTCTGTTTCAATCTTAAAAATATTTATTTCGTAAGAAAAAAAATCTTTCTAAATATGTAATTAGTATGTTTTTCATACATTGAATTTTTTTACAGCGAATTAATTAATAAATCAAATGAAAACATTTAGTGACAAATCGACTTTGTTTTATAAATTACCGTCGGTCGTTCGTCAATTGTAAACAAAACCTTTTTTTTTTTATTTTTCATAATCGCGTTAATTTATTTATTTTAATATTAGAAATACAAATAAAATCATGATACTAATGTAGAATACCATTAGATTACCTAATACATTTCACGGAAATACCTGAAAACTCAAATTGTTATCAAATTTATGATATAGTATAATTATTATAGTATATTCGATCGGCTATGTTTTGAATTAATAATGTTATTTTTTAAAAGATTATTTATCGTTTTACATAAATTTGATTACTTTATTTAATTCTTTTTTTTTTCTTTTTCAAATATTAATTTGAAGTTTAGCAAATCGTGTCATTTATATTTTATTTAAAAAATATAGTTAATCATTGAATCAAAATTTCTTACTATATCATTATGTGATGGGCTAAACTTGCAAATCGGTCGGAAAATTACGTTGACCCAGAAAAAACAGAACCAATAAATTTTGTAATAAAACTGTTGATTTTAACTTGGGGGTTTGGGGTTTGGGTTTAGTATTAGTTTAATGAGAAAATAAATAAATAATCTATCAGTTTGTAAAAAATTAAAAAATTCCTAAAAGTTTTTTTTTTTTGAGTTTTCAGGGGTGTACATTTCCCCGTATGAGTTTATAGTAAATCGATCCCCCATATCGGAACCGCTCTACCTTATCAGTTGGGCTGAACTTGCACAAAGGTGTCAAAATTAAGGCGACCCAGCAAAAACAGAACCCACAAATTTTGTAATAAAACTGTTAATTTTAACTATCTATATAACTAATTTTAACTAACTAGGGTTAGTTTAATCGGAAAATAAATAATTTGGGTTCTGTTTTTTCTGGGTTACCCTGTATACCGTTGACCCAGAAAAACAGAACCCACAAACTGTTAATTTTAACTAGGGGGGGGGTTAGGGGTTAGGGTTTGGAGTTGGGGTTTAAGGTTAGTTTAATGGGAAATTAAATAAATAATTTGGGTTTGAGTTAGAATATTTAAATATGTATTTTGGTAAACCTGTATGTCTTTTCCGGGAGTTGTAAGGGATTTCCATTTCAGCGGTTCCGATATGGGGGATCGATTTACTATAAACTTATAGGAGAAAATGAGCACCCATGAAAACTAAGAAAATAAAGAACTTTTAAGAATTTTTTTTACAATCTGATAGATTGGTGTGTAATCAATAATAATCCATTGAAGGAAAAAAAAAATCTAGATGGGGTGGGAAAAAAAATCGTGGTAGACCTGGTTCAGGTCTACCACGATTTTTTTTCCATAAAGATAATATTCTGAATAACTTTTTTTTAATTGATATTTTTTTAGTAAAAAAAAAAAAAAAAAAAAAAAAAAAAACTTGAATTCTGAATTCTACCAAAAAAAAAAAAAAAAATGTCAATATTATGATATAAATTATTCCAAAACACTCAAAAATTCAGGATTGCATTTAAAAAAATATTTTCAATGTTTAAAAAAAATCCCTAAAATAAACACTGTAATACATAAATTTTCGGTGATGTTTTTTTAATTTTATTCTTATGAAAATTCCCTGGTGTTCATAAAAATGTTTTCTTCCGGTCATGGACCGGGTACTTTAGCTAGTTAATTATATTAGAAAAAGTGATATGTTATCAATTATATTAGAAAAAGTGATATGTTATTAATTATATTAGAAAAAGTGATATGTTATCAATTATATTAGAAAAAGTGATATGTTATTAATTATATTAGAAAAAGTGATATGTTATTAATTATATTAGAAAAAGTGATATGTTATTAATTATATTAGAAAAAGTGATTTATTATTTGGTGATAATGTTATGTTATAAGAGGGGTCGGGTTAGCTCAGTCGGTAGAGCGTTCGGCTAGAAACCACAAGGTTCCTAGTTCGATACCGGTCCCCGCCAACTCAGCGTATGAGTAGCACAGGGATCTGTGCGGTAAAGTAAGGAGCTGATGGTAGGTGTGGCGCTCCACTTCAGATGCTAAAAACAATCTCCTTGGTCTAGCGCTATTGAAAAGGGGATAGACTCCCTTCGCTGACTGGCTGATACCGACTTTAGGCGCCCCGTCGACTTTATAAAGGTAATAGGTTGTTATTTGATTGTTTGATACAATATAAAACTCAGTGTAAAAGAAAAGGAAACATTTCTATTGTTTACAAAATTTTTTTTAAGTATGAACAAAATCATAAAAAAAAAAAAAAAATGTTTTGCTAAAAACGAAACTCATGTTGGTAATTCAGTTTTATTTGCAACTTAAAGAACTTACTCTAAGTTTCTCAACTTCAATTTGGAGAACATCTCTTTCCATACGAATTTGAGAAGCTTCATCAAGACACATTGTTGTGGAATCAGGCAAATTATCCATCTGAAAAAGAAAATATTCATTTCTTAAAAAAAAAAAAAAAAAAAAAAAAAAGAAGAAAAAAAAGGGTAATCTGTACATTAGTTACATAAATGAGAGTAACCTCCCCTTGTTTGTTTCACTTTGAGGAAGCCGTATGTTTTGGTCGACCATTTTCATTTCACCATAAATCTACAGTGAATATGTGCATTTGTTCGAAACAATCCAACTGCATACTTTAACATCATAAAATGTGTTCTTAATAACAATTAAGTTCATTTCAAATAATGCGCAAGCACAATTAAAAGTAAAATGGAAAAGAATTGTTTTCTGGACCTCTCCTTGCATCTCGTAAAACTGAATCTTGCAATCTTTGGGGGTGCACAGGCACCCCATTTTAAAAAACCACTGCTCTAGATGAAAGAAGTGTTGAGTTGTTACTCACCTCATTTTTGTGTTGTGGACCCATTTCCATTTCTGTGTACTGATTGGGATATAATTTCTTCATTTCCATTTGGATAAACTTGGCACACTTCATGAGCCACTCTTATGACCTCTGTAATATAAACAATATGTTATTCATATATATATATATATATATATATATATTATATATATATATATATATATATATATATATATGAGTATGAAAAGGTGGAATGAAGACATCACACAATGCTGTTAAAGAGAAAACAATTTATAATATAATCATAGCTGATATTGATCAATATTTCGATTTTACAAAAATCATCATCAGAGCAATGAGCTCTGATGATGATTATATTATAAATTGTTTTCTCTTTAACAGCATTGTGTGATATTTTCATTCCACCTTTTCATACTCATATTGTTGGATTCATTTCCTTTCTTTTAACTATATATATATATATATATATATATATATATATATATATAAACATATAAACAACATGTTTACAAAACAAATTTTAAAAAACAAAAATCTTTACAAACAAAATAATCATTTTTTTTTTTTTTAATTTTGATAACATTTTTCATAACAAATATAAAAAATTAAGTTTCAAATAACTACAAAGATTAATTTGTTTGAATTTATGAGATAAGGCTTGATAATTTGTGTTAATTTGGATTTTCCAGACTATTGTCCTCATCTTTATTGCTTAAATGAAGAGTTTAGTTCAAAGTTTCATAAAAGCTCTCAATTCTAAAAAAAAGGTTTACAAGTTCAACCAGAAACACCTGAAGAAAGCTTTAACTTTTACAGAAAAATTAAATTTGAATCTTTTTCACAATAATGTTTAAAAAGTCTGACACCAATAAGCTGTGCTGTTAATGAATATAGTATTTACCACGTAACCCATGTGTACGGGTCAGGCACAAGGCCCTATTAATGTAGGACCACCCTCGAGCCATGACTCATGGGTGGTGGGATGCAAAAAAAAAGTCTTGATCCTGTTGGCATTCACCCACAAGGAAGGCGCCTCAGGCACTGGGCAATTAACCCAGCCCTGCCCTGTTAAATCAAGGGGTCAATATGATAAAAAGGGTTGGGGCTTGCCATAAGGGCAATAGGGTTGGGGCAATCATATAGTTGCTAGGGCTTGATGTGACCAGCCGATTGATTCGGATGGGGCCTCTCCGACCGCCAGTCTAGCTAGCTGCAGGTCATGTTGCAGTTCCACTATAGACAAGCAAATGCCAGTGATTTTAAAGATTTAAAAACAGTTTTTTTAAAAACCTTACCATCATAAGAGACCATTCCATTTTCATCAACAGTCACACATGCTCTTATTTGTCCCAACTCTTGAGGGGTGGGCTGAAATCCAAGACACTGCCAGACCTGAAAATTCCATTGGAAAAAAAAAAAAAAAAAAAAAAAGAAAAAAAGAAAAAAGAAAAAATAATAAACATGAAATAATGAAAACATTACTTAAGATACCAATTAGTTTACTTATATTGAATATTATATATATTTATATTATATTTATTTATATCTATATTTTATTTATATCTATATTTTGCAACATTTGAAATTAAACTATATAATTGTAATGCTATGTTAAGATTTATTGGCATAAGTGTTCTCTATGTTTATGTGTGTTGGTTGTTTTTTTTTTACATATCAACCCCCTTCCAGGTCATTTAATGCTGAATCAAGTAATTTTTAATAAATAATGGACTTGTGTTGTTTAGTCAATGCTGTTGCTTAAGTGGTCACCCAATTAAGTATTGAACAGGCTAATTGCTGCTTAACTTTGGTGATTCTAAGCCTTGCCAACATGGCTGTTAAATTCTAGAACAGAGTTTTTCAACCTTTTTCATCTCACAGCACAGTGAGCTGGGCAATACACCATCAATATATAAACATATAATTATTTTACCATTTAAATTTTAAAAGAAAAGGAACAGTGAAAATGTGCTACAAGTGTAGCATAATTAAAACAAAAAATATTAAAGTAATAGAATAAAAATATAAAGGATGATCAACCGTCCTCAACACTCACAGCACACCCACGGAAGCTTCAAGGTACACTAGTGTGCTGCGGCAACCGGTTGAAAAACTTTGCTCTAGAAGCATAGAGAAGTGAAATTAAATGAGTGTTATACTTTGTCAAATGAAGGCCAGTTTCAGGATTTGAGATATTTCACCTATTTGAATGTACAAAAATGTTTTTATTTATTTGTAAGGTTCAAGGTTATAATAATGTTATAATTGGTTGAAACAAACAACTCCGACATGAGTGTTAAACATACACAAAGGACTTTTATACAAGCACATGGAAATGATACATATAACAGAAATACAAAGAAGATATAAAAAAGGACACATTCATGAATAGAGATACAATAAGGAGGTATACAAGAGATACCTAAATGTACATATAGAAGTAATGGACAGCTATGGAGAGTCCATCGACTAAAGTCACTTACTAGTGGCTGTAATGGGGGCTGAATCCCCCACACGAGAAGGTGTAGACATAAACGTCTAACCCATGTGTGTGAGTTCCCAGAGAAGAAAGAGGAGAGTTTGAAACAGGCGCTTAAATACCAAAAAAATCTGGTGGTAAAAAAACAGGAATCCAGAGGGAAGATAATTCTTCCAGGCAAAGGAAAGACAACCCAACAATCTGAATTTTTTAGATATGTATTATTTTAATTTTTCAAACTGCTGTCCTCATCTTTATTGTTATATACACAACGTTTTGGCTGATGTACTCTCTGGCCTTCTTCAGGTGTTTCTTATCAGAATTTTTGAGATGAGACTTGATAATTTGTATCATTTCAATTTTTCAGACTGCCGTCCTAATTTTTATTGTTATATAAACAACATTTTGGCTGATGTGCTCTTCAGCCTTCTTCGGGTGTTTTTTGTCGAATCCAGGAACCTTTTTGTTGAACTGAGGACTCTTCACAGAACTTCAAACTGCAACCTCCAGATGATTGTCACTTGGAACCGTTTTAACTCAGCACTTTTATCCATTATGCCATGTGTTCTACTTGTAACTGCTGCTAAACCGACCAGTTAATTATATTTTATTTTTATATAGTTATTTTTGTTTATAAAAATTAACTACAACCACGGTATCCAATTTAGAGTAGTTTAATGGGACTTATTAATACCATTTCGTGCCAATCACTATTTTCTGAAGTATATGAACCCTAACCGAAAAAGGGTAAGGGTAAGTCACTTACAAGCCTTTTTAGAGTTTATGTCACTGGTTGGGGACAGGTGACATGGTAAGGATTTTCTATTTCTTTGAGGACTTCCTATTGCTTTTAAAAGTATTCGCTGTTATCCGTTTATTAAATGCTATTTGTTTTCCTTGTACAATTTCAGGGTGTTTATTAAATAAACTTAATGACATCAGTAAAGAAGCGTCATACGATCTCTTTCTACGAAGACCAGTAGGCAGTAGAACTACTGAAGAAGGCTGGAGGGCACATCAGCCGAAATATTGTGTATGTGTATTTCCTAATAAGGGGCCGGGCTAGCTCAGTCGGTAGAGCGTTCGGCTAGAAACCACAAGGTTCCTAGTTCGATACCGGTCCTCGCCAACTCAGCGTATGAGTAGCACAGGGGTCTGTGCGGTAAAGTAAGGAGCAGATGGTAGGTGTGGCGCTCCATCTCAGACGCCAAAACAATCTCCTTGGTCTAGCGCTATTGAAAAGGGGATAGACTCCCTTGCTGACTGGCTGATACCGACTTTAGGCTGCCCCGACGACTTACTTACTTATTTCCTAATAAAGATATGAGGACATAGTCCAAAAAATCAAAATGATAAAAAAAA
This sequence comes from Doryteuthis pealeii, assembly GCA_023376005.1. Taxonomy (NCBI): domain Eukaryota; kingdom Metazoa; phylum Mollusca; class Cephalopoda; order Myopsida; family Loliginidae; genus Doryteuthis; species Doryteuthis pealeii. The sequence continues at coordinate 26,971,509 of CM042179.1, read as the reverse complement.
ATGTTTTTGTTACTTACATCAGTCATTTCTTTCATCTTGACACGAGATGCTTCTGACATATTATTGGATAAAGAATTATTTTCATCTTCTTGTGCATAAACATGTTCAATGGAATCAGCAGAAGGTATTTGTGGTGTTGCTAAAGGTTCTGAAAATAATTAACAGCAAAAGTAATTTATAAAATTTATATTTCTGTTTTTATCTATTTATTCAAATTAGAAATAGAGAGAAAGAAGAGAGAGAGAGAGAGAGAGAGAGAAAATAGAGAGAGAGAGAGAGAGAGAGAGAGAGAGAGAGAGAGAGAGAGAGAGAGAGAGAGAGAGAGAGAGAGAGAGAGAGAGAGAGAAATAAAAGAGAGAGAGAGAGAGAGAGAGAGAGAGAGAGAGAAAATAGAGAGAGAGAGAGAGAGAGAGAGAGAGAGAGAGAAAATAAAGAGAGAGAGAGAGAGAGAGAGAGAAAATAGAGAGAGAGAGAGAGAAAATAAAAGAGAGAGAGAGAAATAGAGAGAGAGAGAGAGAAGAAAAAAAAAAAGAGAAAGAGAAATAAAAAAAAGAGAAAGAGAGAGAGAGAAATAAAAAAAAGAGAAAGAGAAAAAAAAAGAGAAAGAGAAATAAAAAAGAGAAAGAGAAATAAAAAAAGAGAAAGAGAAATAAAAAAGAGAAAGAGAAAAAAGAGAGAAAGAGAAATAAAAAAGAGAAAGAGAAATAAAAAAAGAGAAGAGAGAGAAAAGAAAGAGAGAGAGAGAAAGAAGAAGAGAGAAAAAAAGAAAGAGAGAGAAAAGAGAGAGAGAAGAAGAGAGAGAGAGAGAAGAAAAAAAGAAGAAGAAAAAAAGAGAGAAGAAAAAAAGAGAGAAGAAAAAAAAAGAAGAAGAAGAGAGAAGAAAGAGAGAAGAAAAAGAGAGAGAAGAAAAAAAGAGAGAAGAAAAAGAGAGAGAAGAAGAAAAGAGAGAAGAAAAAAAGAGAGAAGAAGAAAGAGAGAGAAGAAAAAGAGAGAGAAGAAAAAGAGAGAGAAGAAAAAGAGAGAGAAATGAATCCGAGAAGAAAAAAAGAGAGAAGAAGAAAGAGAGAGAAGAAAAAGAGAGAGAAGAAAAAGAAAGAGAAATGAATCCGACAAGTATGAGCAAGATGGAAATGAGAGAAATGAATCCGACGAGTATGAGCAAGATGGAATGAAAACAACACACAATGCTGTTAAAGAGAAAACAATTTATAACATATTCATAGCTGATACTGATCAATATTTCGATTTTACAAAAAAGAGCCAGTTACTCTGTGTTGTTGGTGATCAACTTTTATCTCCGATCACCAACAACACGGAGTAACTGGCTCTGAAGATGATTTTTGTAAAATCGAAATATTGATCAGTATCAGCTATGAATATGTTATAAATTGTTTTCTCTTTAACAGCATTGTGTGTTGTTTTCATTCCATCTTGCTCATATATATATATATATATATATATATATATATATATAAAAGTAATTGGTAATTTGCTTGAAGCATTGTTAAGTATGTTATAAAATAATAAAATTCGAAGGCAATACAATGCGTAAAAAATAAAGACAAAACGATGTTTTATATGTCTAATCGATTTCAAAGCAAAGCTTTATCATCAGAGTGTAATTTCAGAAAAAATAATACACTCAAAATACACTCTGATGATGAAGCTCTTGCTTTGAAATCGATTAGACATATAAAACATCGTTTTGTCTTTATTTTTTACGCATTGTATTGCCTTCAAATTTTATTATTTTATAATATATATATATATATATATATATATATATATATATATATATAAAAATATAGTATAATATAATAGAATAAATATATAAGGGTATTACATATCTATTTATTTGATGGCAATAGAACAGTCATAACCTCAGGTTTCATACATGCAATTGACACACCATTCCAGTGAAAGCTGAAGCAGTGACTATTCCCAGGCTATATATATATATATATATATATTTGGGCAGCATTTTTTCTTTAAAACTATTAAATAGGATGGACGTTTGTCGGACTCTTGTTTCTTTTCGATTTGTTTATGTTACTGGGCCATTGAGGTGGAATTTGTTAATCAGTGCACTAAAAATTTAACTTTCAGCACTACTGTAATAGCATATGAGTAGCACAGGCATCTGTGCACTAAAGTAAGGAGCCGATGGTAGGTGTGGCGCTCCATCTCAGACGCAAAAACAATCTCCTTGGTCTAGCGCTAGTGAAAAGGGGATGACTCCCTCACTGATTGGCTGATACCGACTTTAGGCCACCCCAATGACGAAGTAGTAAAGTTGGTAGAGTGACCTATCATTGATATCAGTCGAACAGTGAGAGAGTCAATCCCCTTTTGGGAGATTTTTTTGGTGAGGTGGATTGCCACACCTATCATTAGTTCCCAGATGTTTTACTGCACAGATCAAATTACCCAAGCTGTACTACTTATGCACTGAGTTGGCAAGAACTGGTATTGAACCTGGAACCTTGTCGTTCCTAGCGAGAGAGGCTCTATCGATTGAGCTAAACTGGACCCAATGAATCCATGAAAGTTTTTGTTTTCAGTTTGGAAAAAGAAAAAGTAGTGAGGCTGATATCTATACATAGAAGGGCAATGTAATGAAATCTATACATATATAAAATGAAATCTATACATATATAAGGGCAGTTGATGTGTATATGTCCGGATGAAATCTATACACATATAAAGGGCAGTGGTGTGTATGTATGTCCGGATGATCTATACATATATAAAGGGCAGTTGGTGTGTGTGTATGTCCGGATGAAATCTATAAATATATAAAGGGCAGTTGGTGTGTGTGTGTATGTCCGGAGTAAACTATGAAAATAATACAATTAATGACTAAGAAAATATATATATATACACATTCAATATCATCAGATCTTGACTTTTGAGCAAAAATAATGAAGAGCTGATTCATATTCGTGAAGATAATTAAAGAATAAAATTTAAATAGTAACACCATGGAATTTTTTCATTTTGCATTTAATATTTTAAATAGGAGACATTAAATTTTCTTTTCAGAAGGTCTGTGCACTTTCTTTTCCGACGTCATTAGGCCGGATCAACGCAAGGTCTTTTTACAACGGGATTTTAATAGGGCATGTTGTGAAGATCCAAATCGTGATTCAGTAATAATGAATCTGTGAGACTAACTTTTTTTACTCTCACTCTACCCAGGTGATGCTGGGTAGCCACTTCTAGTTTTATCATAAAAAAACCCAAAAATACCCCAAAAACATAAAAATAATTCCAACTGAACCTTGTGAATTATCAGGTTTAGGTTCATTTTCTTGAAATTCTCCAATATCTTCTTGTGATTCTTCAGGTACATAACTGCCTCCAAGCCATCCTTCATATTTCGGCAGAGGCTGTGGATACATCTGATAGTCTACACACACAGGAACCCTTGAGCGTGGAAGTGAAATCTTGAAGAGAAATATACAGAACATTTGTTAATAACTGAAGACAAAAAAAAAAAAAAAAAAAAAATTAAACTAAAAATTTAAAAAGAAAAAAAAATTAAATATTAAAAAAAAAAAAAACTTTGAATATATGTTTATTCTTAATGTACACATGAGAAATATACAGAAAATTTGTTAATAACTGGAGACAAATAGAAAAAAAAATATTTAGATTTAAAAAAAAATTTTTTTTTTTAAAAACTTGGAATACATGTTATTCTTAGTGTACACGTATCTCTTCTCTTTNACGGTGGTGTGTGTGTGTGTCTGGTTCTTGAAAAATATATTATGGCTTGGGTTTTACTTTTAAAATGCCAATAGCACTTGGTTATTTGAGCTAGTGGTGAGAGAGTGCTGCTAAATGTTATGAGGAGATGCAATCTAGATTCATTTCGTTAAATTTAGTTTCAGAGTATCCTGCTATTAGTAGAAATAGTTTTAGTTTTCAATTTCTGGTTTTCAATTAAAATATCCATTTCAATTAAAATATCCATTTGCTGAGAAGTTTGTTTTAGTTATTGCTTTGTTGTCTAAGTTTATTGATATTGATCTTGCTAGGAAAAAAAATCAGGAATCATCAATAACTTGACTCAATGTGTTGACTTTTTGATAGCATTTTTTTGATTCCTTAGGTAAAATGCTAGACAAAAAAAATAACCAATTTTTAGGAGTTGGGAAGCTCTAGAACTCATTTTACAGACAAAAATCGATTACAAAAAGTCACCATTTTTTGCCACCTCACCAAATTTGGGGAGCTAAAAATCAAACATATTCCACCATTTTTTGGAATTGAAAGCTCACATTTTGGGGATGTCTAACTTTAACACAGTCCACACATTTTCAGAAACATTGAAGGGATGGTGACAATTTTACTTTTTTACTGGATGATTTGACATGGAATTGCCCTTATGGAAGATACAATTAAAATAAAAAGCAATATTGTCTTACCTCATTGGGTGATTTGATACCATAAGTAAAGGTTTATCATATTTGTGAACCTGATTGTAACTATCAGGAAAATCATAATCTGAATTCCAACTGGATCTAAAAGTAAATTTTTAAAAAATTAGACAAGTAAAATTTAATTGCAATTATTCAAAATTGAATAAATGAAAGATTATAAAATTATTATATTATAAATTAATAAAATTAATAATAAAATCATTAAATGAATTAGTTATGAAGTAATTATTAGTTATAATAAAAATATTTCAGTCATCAATTATAACTAAATTATTAAACTATTAATTTAATTAATTAATTATTTCAAATACTTAGTTGATCTAAAGAAGAAAAGAAAAAAAAGATTACCAATTTCTGGAGTTTTGGTGGTGCGGTGGTGTTGTAACAGTTGAAGTTACTTGTGGTGAAATAATTTCTTTTACAGAGGCTGTTTTACTATTGTCTTCTTGGTTATCAGCCGAAAATTGAGGAGTTACCTCCCTTTCAAAAGTCGGAGTTTCAAAAGCTTCGAAAGGGGGAGTAGTGGAGACTTTTACTTGAGTCGTAGTTGTCGACTGTGGCGACATCGTTCCTACAGACGTAACATCAGGTAACTCTGACTGTGTAGGAGACTGTTTGGAAATACTGGTGACGTTGAATCTTCAGAGGGTGAGTCGCCTGCTGTGTAGATGGGAGGATGTTTGAATGTCTAAGCTAAATTTGACACTGTGATTTGTTTGACATTGCATTTGTCGCCCCTGTTTATTGTCATAAGTGGACGTTACACGTGGTGTATCTGTAGATTTAAGGCAAGACACTGGGGGCGTACAGTTTCTTCGGCAACAGGAGACATTCTTTGAGCATCTGTTGTTGTTTGTTGGTGGTGGTGTAGTGTTGCCCGTGTCTCAGCAGCAGCAGCAGCAGCAAGTGGGGAAGTTGCCCGTGTGTTTGGTGAGAGTGGGAAAGGTGATCTTTCATCTGTATTAGGGAGATGTTGGTTTTGAATACCTTTTCGGAGAAGGTGTGGGACTACAGTCCCATTGAAACATGTTGAGGAGGAGAGGGTCTTGGAGAACCTGAGATGGGAAATGGAGACCCCATGGAATTTCCAGTTGGGTGGATGGTTTTGGAGAAGGTGAAGATGAACTTCCTCTAGCTGTAATTATTCTGGGATATTTTCCAATAGAATCTGGAGACGATGGAACTGAATCCTTCTGACATGTTGGTGTAAGTGTTGTTATTAAATGAATTGTTGTTATTAGACTCAAAAACGTCTACAAAATCAATGCTGAAATAAAAAATAAATATGAAATATAATTGTGCAAGAATAATTAAGGTTGATTGTTATATTTGTTTTAATAGCATATCAACCTTTGTGGTTATTTAATTCCAAATGTTGTTTATTTTTTATCGTGCATATGATCTGTAAGTGAAAAGTTTGTAGGTAAATATTTTGGTTAAATTAAACTTATAGACCTAAATTCACCATTGTATGTCACCCCGCCAAAGAGAAAAAAAAATACCAAAAATCAGGGAATTAACCAAATTTAAATTTTCAGTGTTGATATATTAATGAATAAAAGATATAATGCACCAGCTATTTTATTTAAAAACTTTAAGATTTTTTCAGATTATAACTTTGAACCACGTATTCTGAGAATCTGTGTTACGCCTCAAAGATCGTGGTTCAAAGTTAACTGACCTGGAAAAAATGTAAAAGTTTTTACATTAAAATAACTGTGCATTATATCTTTTATTCATTAATATATCAACACTGAAAATTTCATTAAATTCGGTTAATTTCCTGATTTTTGGTATTTTTTTTTTCTTACGATGGTGGAATTTACGTCCGTTAAGTTCGATTTAACCCATATTTGTTTGTTTGTTTTGGTTTTATAAACTGGTAGAAATGGTTTCATCTAACTTCAAATGCGTTAATAAATTTGAAGAAATAACTTTATAGTACTAATAAATTTCTAGCACCTATATAAAAAAAATATAAGGGCCGGGTTAGCTCAGTCGTAGAGCGTTCGGCTAGAAACAACAAGGTTCCTAGTTCGATACCGGTCCTCGCCAACTCAGTGTATGAGTAGCACAGGGATCTGTGCGGTAAAGTAAGGAGCTGATGGTAGGTGTGTCGCTCCACCTCAGATACTAAAACAAATCTCCTTGGTCTAGCACTATTAAAAAGGGGATAGACTGCCTCGCTGACACCGACTTTAGGCCCCCTGTTGACTTTACTTTTTTACTTACTTACATAAAATAAAAATGTTTGGTGTTGTTTGCCTTAGAAGTGCGTCCCGTCTCCTGCCCTCATAAATTGCTACCTAGTGATTATTAAATAACGACCCCAGCTACGGTGTTACTTGAAAGAAAACAACCAACTTAGGGCGTTAAATGTATTTGGGGGGGGTCTCTTTTTTGTCATAATTCTTATTTATTTATCGTAATTTGTCGTAATTCTTGTTTAGATAGAAGATGGATATATAGTTTGGAATAGACTGAGATAATAGATAGATAGATAAACAAACAAAATAATATAGATAGATATGAACAAATGGAGATAAATAGATAGATATTTTCGGCAAGTAAATGTATTTGGGGGATGTGGCTTTTTTTTTGTCGTAATTCTTGTTTATTTAAACTAAAAACAAGACATTAAACAAACATGAATAAAAGAATTTATGATAAATAAACAAGAATTATGACAAATTTCTATGAACAAATAAGAACTCGAACAAATTACGATAAATGAATAAGAATTACAACAAATTTTAATAGTCACCGGTAGCAATTTATGAGGCAGGAAGACCGGATGTACTTCCTCATAAATTACCGAACAATTGGTAGAATATGGTTGGACTTAATCATATAAGTTCCAGGGCTTATCAAACCCAGTTGACCGATTAGGTTGGGCCTCTCCGACTGTTTGTCTAGCCCAAGTAAGGGCTGAAGTAGAGTGTTGCAGATCACGTAACCATTTAGTACCTAGGTCAGAGACCACCCAATCACCAGGATCACGTCCTCACTACCCATGACCAACAGATGGCTGTATGAAGGTGGGGGGTGGTGGTGGTTCTAATCCCTCTGCAGAAGTACACTATGCATATTCTACAGTCTTGGACATCAGGACAGGAATAATTAAGGATAGAGGTAATTAATAGTATGTCTATATTGGTGTTTATTCCAAGTATTATATATAAGTAAAAGTAAGTAAAGCTGGCGAAGTGGCCTATTGTCGGTATCAGCCAGACAGCAAGAGAATCTATCCCCTTTTCACTAGCGCTAGACCAGAGGGAGTATTTTTTCTGAGTGGAGCGCCACACCTACCATCAGCTCCCACTTTACCACACAGATTAGATTATACAATCTGTGCTACTCATACGCTGAGTGGCGGGGACCAATATCGAACTCAGAACCTTGCGTTTCCGAGCAGAATCGACTGAGCTAAACCGGCACTATATTAATATATATATATATATATATTATATATATATATATATATATATATATACACACACACACACATACATAATTGATTATATATCATTATTTTCAATGATTTTTATATTTAATAAATAATTTTTTGAACAATTCAAACGTTTAAAATTTACCTTGCTTTATCATCTCTAGTCACAATAAGTTCCATTCGGTTGGATTCAGATGCACGTCTTAATATTTTCAATTGCTCTGAATTAAAATCAATTAAAATAATGAATTGATGAAAAACAAAACCATTTGAATTAACAATTATTATTATTAACAGTACTTAACTTTATTAACCATTATTATTATTATCTTTACTAGCAGTACCTAACCTCATTATTAACCATTATAATTACTAATAGAACTTAACCATTATTATTACTAACAGTTTTTAACCTTACTAACCATCATCATTACTATTATTATTACTAACATTACTTAACCTTATTAACCATCATCATTAACTATTATTATTACTAACATTACTTAACCTTATTAACCATCATCATTAACTTTATTATTACTAACATTACTTTAACTTATTAACCATCATCATTAAACTATTATTATTACTAACATTACTTAACCTTATTAACCATCACATTAACTATTATTATTACTAACATTACTTAACTTATTAACCATAATTAAACTATTATTATTACTAACATTACTTAACCTTATTAACCATATCATTAACTATTATATTTACTAACATTACTTAACCTTATTAACCATCATCATTAACTATTATTATATACTAACATTACTTAACCTATTAACCATAATTATTAACTATATTATTACTAACATTACTTAACCTTATACCATATTAACCATAATTATTACTAATTGTACTTAACCATATTAACATTATATTACTAATAGTACTTAACCATATTGTAATATATACATTTTAAGATAGTTACTAATGTCATAAAATACTTGTTAAAATATCTTATTCATTTATGTTTAACATGTATTTCTCGTTTTTTTAAATGTTTTATAACAAAATAATTTTCTTCATTGTAAACAACTTGGTATAAATATTACATTTGTTTGTAGATACAATTTTAGTTGTCATATTTTGTCATTCACATTATATTGAACAAACGAACCATAAAGAAATAATGAATGCTTATAAGTAAAATTATAAATATTTAACAAGGTCAACTTAACATTATCAACTCCTCATCCACAATAGTATATTTTCAGAGAATAAAATGACTTATAATAAAACGTTTTGTTGTTTGTTTTTTTTTTTTTTTTTTTTTTTATTTTTATCTGAATCCTTCTTGCTACAGAAAGTGAAATATTTTAATTCATTTTATTTATTAAGTATTTGTACTAATTTTGTCAGTACATTCTTTATTTTAAACTAGAGATTGATTTTAGTGTATTTAAGTATATATTGTTGAAAACAGTCTAGCTATGCATTACACAAGCAGAAACATAGCTGTATAAAAGCAATTTGCAGTAGAGGCAAGCAATAAGCATACACAAGACATCTCAATAGCAGGAAATAATAATAATAGCCTAGGCCTACGGGAGGTCTCAAACTTCACCTACGATAAGATGCAGGACAATTTTTTTGAGCCAAAATTTTGGAAAAAAAAGTATGTTCTATATGCCGTCAAATACGGTACTTAATGTACAATATCTTCCCTTAGTAGGGCAGACTGGGCTCTTTAACCTTAGATAGGTAACCAGTCTAGGAGAAGAAAACTCTGAATTCAAAATCCTGAGTCAGTCGTTGATTGGGTTTGTGCGATTCCTTGTGCACCATTCTTTCTATCAACTGTGCCAAAAAGTGCGGATGGTCCACACAAGCCTTCACCACTATAAACAAATACACTGTGTAGGTTGCTCACTGGATAAACCCTCATGCGTCGAAATCAATGAGAGTCCATTTTTTTTTTTTATGAGTTGTGTATGGGAGAACGAGTACTACCGTACCCATTTAGAAAAAAGAGCAAGACATTGTCTTGCCTGCTGGAGTCGAACCCGCGCCCTCCGGAATGCAAAGAGACTGTGTTGACCAAAAGAAAGTTTGGCCTGCGAGAAGACAGTGGACTCGCTTCATTTTGGTCCCCCCTCAGCAGGAACTTGTTGACTCAAATATCTACCCGTCCCTCTATTTTTTTTTCCTTCTATAAGTTTGTAATGCACCTGAGCATTGTACACAACACAATTTCATTATTATATCTTTATATCACTTGATATGGCAAACTATTTCTCTAGTTTTTTTTTATTTCTCTAGTTTTTTTAACAGTTCAAAAAAGCATTCAATAAGACGTCATTTGTTTTTTGATGTAAGCAGTCCCTTATATCTCGCTTGATAGAGAGAGTCAGCTTGGGTATCTGATGTGTGCAGTAAGAGCATCTGGGAGCTAACGCTAGGTGTGGTGCTCACCTCATGCAACAAATCTACTAGGGCCTAGCAAACAGGGAATAACTGCCTCGCTTGTTTGACTGATACCAACATAGGCCATCTCCTTGTATTTGTACTATTATGTATTGAATTGATGACTTCATATAATTGCAACATGTAACATGACTATATGTTATTCGTGATAGAGAAAGTGTTACTTTAACTTGTTGTGGTTATCCTACTTAACGGAGACATTGTAGAAAAAAATCTAAATCAAGAATTACCGAATTTAATGAAATTTTGCAGTGTTGATATAATAATGAAATAAAAGATATAATCTCCAGTTTTCTATTTAAAACTTTACAGCATTTTCAGGTCAGTAACCAGTTTGACCACACTTCTTTTGAGGCATACACAGATTCTCAAAGATACATGGTTCAACCGTTAACTGACTGAAAGAATGTAAGTTTTTTTCAATAAAATAACTATGCATTATAGTCTTTTTATTGCATTAATTATTCAACACTGAAAATTTATTAAATTGGTTAATTTGGTGAATTTATGTCGTTAATAGGATTTAACGCTCGTTTTATTATTTAGGAGACTTTGTAAGCTCATAAGATCATTAATCATCTTAATAACAGTAATCTTGAGCATTTTTAGATCTCCATGTTTTCTACACACATGGGCAATGCTCAAAGTGCAGAAAACAGCATAGCTCACATGTTTTCAGAAACATGTTTTTCACGCTCAGAGTTTGTGAGGCTGGAATAAAACTGCCTGCATTGGTGTACACTGCCCAACACTGAATTTTCAAGCCTCCATACTTCCTGTAATCTGCCAACACTATATCTGATACCTCTAACACACACATATGCAGCCGCGGAAAACAATCTGGTATATTTTATTCACTGTATGCTATTCATGTTCCTGACATAATAATTATTCCGTATACTAGACATGAGACTTTGATGAGTTGTGGTGCACCTGAGCACTTACACATAATTCATTATTTTTTATATTATTGTTTTTTTTTAGGAAATGGACAAGAAACATGAGTTCTAACTCCATGCTAGCTGCAACTGATAATATTTATATTTTCAACCCCTCCGCACGAGCTGAATATGCAAGGTAATTTCTTAAACAGAGCTCACAGGTTTGAATTCAGAGTTTTCTTTCCTAGAACGGTCTGCCTAAACCACAGTTAAAAGATCCCAGTGCTGCCCTACTATTTACCCATAGCTGGAGGGAGAGGTATTCATACCTTTCGCAAGGGTTTTAGCGTAAGTGAAATGCCAATTACACGTCCAGGATTTGAACTCTGGGCACGTGTCATTTCCATGAACTATAACACTAAACACGCCTTCCAACTGATAATATAAGTTCGCGGTAGCAAGACAAAGTCACGCTTTTGGTATTGAACAGTTTCATACTTGTATGATATACCTGTTTTCTCCAGGAATTGAACACAATGGATTAAAAAAAAAATTGTGCCATTAAAAAAGTAAAATGTAAACAAAATCATCTGGTTGTAAAAAAAAAAAAAAGAAAAAAAAAGAAAAACAGAAAAAAAAGAAAAAAAAAAAGAAAGAAAAGAAAAAAAAAAAACAAAGAAAAAAAAAGAAAAAAAGAAAAAGAAAAAAGAAAAAAGAAAAAAAAGAAAAGAAAAAAAAAGAAAAAGAAAAAAAAGAGGTATTAAAAAAAAATACCTCAACTTTTAGAGTTTGTCACAGCCACTTCATAAGTTTCTTGCTTGATTCTACTTCCGGATTGACATGCTGCAACTGCAGTTAGACGCTGATTGGTGAATTTTTCTATTAAGAAAAAAAAAAAAAACAACAGTTTTTTTAAGTTTCTTTTTCAGAAATTTGATGAATTTTTTTTTTTATGATACACCCCCCCCCTCAGTAAAGTATGATCATAATGTAGTTAACAGTGTTTGTTCTTTGTAACCTCTTTGATATCCTCTTTGAAACAAATAAAATAGATTTCCATATTTGTTGTTTTTTATATTCTATCTTACATAGCTCAGATTTATTCACTTTTTCTTAATTATGTACAGTAGCTGCATATGAAAGTTTTCTAACATGCCTTCATCAGTAAAAATGGTTTTACTATATTTAAACTTCTCACTTATTTGAAATTAAAATTGACCTGTTATAACTCTAGGATAACCAAAAACATAACAAAAACTAATTCTAAAGTGAAACTTTCATTGTTATTTTCTACTTAAACAAAAAAATAGCTTGTTAGCTTACTGTGGCACGCTAACTGAGGTGGATTTTCTGCTATTTTGATTTAGAACCAGGTTCTGCAGATTCAAAGATGGCTATTCAAGAGGTTATAAAGACAATACTGTTAACGTAATCTGAACATTAGTTACATAAACGAAGTAACTTCCCCTTGCTTTGTTTCACTTTGAATAAGTGTAATCAACAAATTAAGTTCATTTTCAAATAATGTGAAGCCAATTAAGAACACATTTTATGAATATTTTCATATTAATATGCAAGTTGTATTTGATTTGAACAAATTCGTATATTCAGTTAAGGCTTTACGGTGAAATAAAAATGGCTGACCAAAACACAACGCTTCTCAAAGTGAAACAATAGGGAGGTTACTCTCATTTATGAAGCTAATGTTCGCATTACCAAAATACAAAGACATTGCAATGAAAGTTTTTGGCACAGTGTATGTGTTGTGTGTGTGTGTGTGTGTACTGTTGTCATTAAGACCAAGAGAAATGAAAAACAGAAAAGGGTGACAGGAAATGTAAAAGAGGAATTGTAAAGAGAAAATGAAAAGTAAAAATAAAATAAAAAGCAAAAAATGAAATGTATCACAGGTTGACGGTTAAGTTGTGTCTTTAGCTGCAAATTTCTTCTCTAGTATTCGTATTGCTTCTCAGCCTTGTTTCCAAATTTGTGCGCTTTTTGAGGCCCTTCAGCCAAATGAACTTTGCCCTCAGTGACCGATTTTTTCTTCAATGCATAGCACCTGTGCTCCTAAAAACAAACAAACAAAATATTATCAATAAAAAAAGAAAAAGCTGAGCAATAATAAAAGAGAATTTCAGTGGATTTTGGTACTCATCTTTAATTTCTTTACTTTTCTCCTTCGTACAACTTTTAATTTGGTTTGTTTAATTCTTTTTCAAAAGACTGCGATTTTTAAGTTAGTCCGAGATCATTATAACTGAATCTGAGTTTGGAATCCTCATGGGATACCCATTTAGATCCCTATTTTAAAAATAGCCTTGCATTGATCCATGCTACTTCAAAGAGAATGTTAATGTCTACTATCTAAATACTAAATGAAAAAAAAAAAAAAAACAAAAAACATAGCTGATATTTAAATTTTAATTTTTAAAATTGCATCGTTCACTATTAAAAGAATATAAATCAAATCTCTATTATTTTTGCTCAGAAACGCAACCCTGGGTGATATTTAATGTGTATATATATTTTTTGTACGTTTATTGTTTTATTTTTGAAGTTTTCTCGGGCATACATAACACACAACTGCCATTTATTATGTATACGATAGATGATTTATTTTAGGTTGTAAGTTAGTTTGTTCAGAGGTTTTATGTAAAATTCTATAGTATCTTATTGAGATTTGATGTGTATCTGTTTCGTCGTTGGGGTGGCCTAAATCAGTATCAGCCAATCGGCAAGAGTCTATCCCCTTTTCACTAGGGCTAGACAAGGACATTTTAGCCTCAGAGGTGGAGCACACACTTACCATCAGCGTTCCTTACTTTACTGCCATGAATCCCTGTGGCTACTATATGGCTGAGTGGCGAGGGCGGTACTCGGACCCGGAACCTTCAGCGTTCGCTAGTCACACTCTTCGATGAACTCGGTTTAGCTCAGTCAGTACGAGTGTCCGCCTGGGAAACACAAGTTCTAGTTTCGTACCGCCTCGCCAACTCAGTATGAAGTAGACTGGATCCATCTGAAGCTTAGACTGTTCTGAATGGTTTGCAATTTTAATAATATTTATTTTTTATCTATTTTGTATTGAATTAGACTATTATAAATATTATTTTCTAAAACCCCTTTCTCATCACAGTCATATTACTAATTACTCTGCACGAGTAAGGATGGTGACACAAGGTCATTTCTTAAGCACGAATTCAGAGATTTCTTCTTTTAGCTGGTTACTAATCAATTTAATGAGCACTTCTACCCTATTATTTATCCATAGCTGACCAGTAGAACCAAAATTCTTTAACTAATCTGGAATAATATTTCCAGGTTTCCTCTGGGATTATAGCCCTGAAATTAAAGCTTCTATTTTCTATAGATTTCATTAATGGATACTCTGTGCATGTTAAAACTATTTTAGGGAATAAGAAATATGTTTAATTCATCCAAGGTGATTTGATACTATATGTAATGACAAATTGAGAGAACATAGGAAAGATTTTTCAGCTTTAAACAGTAGATGGCTATTTAGGACCCTAGGACCTTAAGGCACCCTTTTGTGATTTGACTTGTGGGGACATTTTTTTCTCACTTACATCCATCAAATCGGTTATTGTTTAACGACGGATTTTAGAGTTTTTTTAAAATTATAAATAACCCCTACCCTACAAACACCGGATTTTTATGGTGTAAATGAGAAAAGTGTCACGAGTTGAGATGAAAAGGTGCCTTAAGTTTATGGACTTGCTATTTAATAATACTATAGAAGAGCGTTCCTACTGAAGGACATAACAACAGCAAGAGAGTAATCATTGTTGGTAGATACGCACAACATGTATAAATTTATGGTTATCTTGAAAATTACAAACCTCATACTTATTTTTTTCAAACATTTTTCTGGTGTGTATTCTGTATTATATATATATATATATATATAGTATTATCACACTTATAGAATATTTGATGTCATATTCAAAACGTCTCCTTTTTTTCAAACTTAGAAATTTTAACAGACTGAATAACAAGGATTACACTCACTTTTCTCATTCTGTGGATAATAATTTCTTATCTTATTGCCCTGAAGATGATCTAATTATGAGATCGAAACACTGCGAGGTCGGCAATAAACTCACCACTTACCCATTTTAAACCTGTGTTTTTCATTTTTCTTGATATATATATATAGTAATATATATAATAGTAATATATATATATATATACTATATATATCTACTTTTAAAATTTTCATTAAAAAAATTTCTTCATTATTGTATTTTCAACATAAAGACATTAGATATTTTTTATAATTAAAGAAAAAATTATTATTTCTTCATCTGTGTGATAACCATTAATATTATCATTTCGCCATATAACATAAATCGAATTTAGATAAGGAAATTTTTTTCTACAAATTCGAAGATTATCAATGTTTAACTATTAAGAAAAATAAAAAAATAAAATAAAATAAATAAATAAAAAAATAAAAAATTTTGCATATGAGAGAGGATAATAAAACAATCATTAAAATGATATTAATTAAACCTTCTCTTCGAATTCTAAGTACTCTCTTCAGCACGTATTGCAAGTGTCTTCCTTTTCAACGGATTTTTGCTAAATAAAAAGAAACAAAAAGAAAAAATCATCTTTTTCTAGTGAAAAATGCAGTAAATTCCACTCAATTGACTTCTGATTTTTTTTTTTTTTTTTTTTTTTTCCCCCTTTTTTTTTTTTTTCCTTTTTTTTTTTTTTTTTTTTTTTTTTTTTTTTTTTTTTCATTTTTTTTTTTTTTTTTTTTTTTTTTTTTTTTTTTTTTTTTTTTTTTTTTTTTTTTTTTTTTTTCATGTGGACACACACAAGCCGACACTCTTCTGTTGAAGAGTAACAACTAAGGATAGTTGTAGAAGGTTGATCAATATGTTCAAATATAAATAGATAAAACGCTGTATCAATATCAAATACGAAACGTTGTATTCAAAATATCTGACATAAAAAAAAAGAAAAAAGATAGAATATGATATGAAAAAATTTTGTAGAGTATTTATTTGCTATATAGATAATTCATTGAAAAACGAATTTGTAATTTTAGAAGATGCTAAACTGAAAAAAAGAAAAAAAAAAAGAAAAAAAGAAAAAAAACAGAAGGTTGTCAGGCAGTGTAGATTTAGGAATGCAATTGTTACAAAATCTTGAAATGTTGAAAACAAAAATGGTTGAAATAGTACATATGACTTAATTGAGCTATGAATTAGAGGATTTTTAAAATTTCAATTTCTGTTTGTGGTGTCGCTTAAAATATTGGTTAATAATAAATTCTAACTTAACTTAATATTTAATTATATATTAGTAATGGTTATATATAAGCATGAGAGGTTTTGTTCCTCTTAAATTGGATATTATAGTAGTGATAGCTAAGTTTTTAGACAATAAAGATATCATATTTAATACGCAGCACAGGAGAGGTTAAAGTTTTGGTAAGTGTAATTTCTAATTAAGTTTTCCTTTTCCTTATGTCTGATTGTTTGTATATTTATTTATTTATTATACGTCTGTTTTATTATTATATATTCATTTATTGTAGTTCTACGTCTTATGAATTTATTTGTATCAAGAAAGAATTAAGTGAGTGAACATGTGAAATAAACGTCTGTTGAAACAAAACTTCTTAGTTCTTGCCAGAGATGTTAACCATTTTAACATTTGTCAAATATGTGGAATTTGTTTTAATATTAATTATATTAGAAAAGGTGATATGTTATCTAATATATAAGGAGAGAATTTGGTCATGTACGGTTTGACACATAACTCCAAAATGGGGGTCTCAGATTAACAAATCTTGCATACACTTGATATGTTCTAACTAAGAACACTCAATTTGGTTATTGATTTTTATGATTAAGGGATATAATTATTATTAACCAAATCAAAGATTTTTCAAATCTATAAAATAGCTGCTATGCTTATCAGCAGCTACATTCCAGCTCCAATATCAGGCGAACCCCCCTGTTGCCTTGTATGCCGTTGTATTTCTACTGGGTGTTGTCAAAAAAGAAATGAAGCCTTTTTTATGATATTTTATATCTTTCATATTTCTTAGATTAAAATATAATCAGCAAATCAAATTTGAATTAATATGCGAATTAGCATCAAAACAACTGAATGTAAAATGTCTTAACACACGAAAAAGTTTTTGAAAAAAAATTCCTTCAGCGTAAAAAAGGGGATTCTTAGAATATATGATTAATATATCGTGAAGACTCCAAACGTTTTGAAGAAGATAAACGGTCCATTATACTTTCTCGCCTATTTACGGTTCGTCTTCTGTAAGATTCCATATTTTCGAAAGAGAATGAAATATCTCTCTAAATATGTAATTTTGATTGAGTTTTATCATGGAATTATTTTTTAACAGGCGAGTTAAAAATATATTTTGCTCAGTCAGACTAGATTTTTTATATAGTATAGTTTTTTCATACTTAAATTTAACATATACCATCAATTATTTAATCGATATTTTGTTTCAATCTTAAATATTTATTTCATAAGAAAAAAATCTTTCTTAAATATGTAATTAGTATGTCTTTTCATACATTGAATTTTTTTAACAGCGATTATTATAATCAAATGAAAACATTTAAGTGACAATGACTTTGTTTTATAAATTACTGTCGGTTGTCTCGTATTGTAAACAAAACCTTTTTATTTTTTAATTTTTCATAATCGCGTTAATTTATTTATTTTAATATTAGAAATACAAATAAATCTGATACTAATGTAGATACATTAGATTACCTAATAATTTACGGAATCCTGAACTCAATTGTTATCAATTTATGATATAGTTAATTATTATAGTTATTCGATTCGCTATGTTTTTGATTAATATGTTATTTTTTAAAAGATTATTATGCGTTTACATAAATTCGATTTACTTTATTTTTCTTTTTTTTTTTTGTTTTCAATATTAATTTGAAGTTTAGCAATTCGTGTCATTTATTTTTTTTAAAAAATATAGTTAATCATTGATCAAAATTTCTTACTATTATTATGTGATGGCTAAACTGTGCAAATGGTCGAATTTACGTTGACCCAGAAAAAAAACAAATAAATTTTGTAATAAACTGTTAGATTTTAAATTTGGGGGTTTGGGGTTTGGTTTAGGATTAGTTTATGAGACAATAAATAAATAAATCTTCGTTTGTAAAAAATTAAAATTCCTAAAGTTTATTATTTTTTGAGTTTTCCAGATGGGTGCTCATTTCCCGTAATAGTTTATAGTAAATAAGATCCCATATTCGGAACGCGCTCTACCTTATCAAGTTTGGGCTGAACTTGCACAAAGGTGGTAAAATTAGGTGCCAATGCAAAAAACAGAAACCCACAAATTTTTGTAATAAAAAACTGTTAATTTACTATCTCTATATAACTATTTAACTAACTGGGTTAGTTTATCAGAAATAATAATTTGGGTTCTTGTTTTTTCTGGGTTACGCTGTATATGTTGACCAGAAGAAAACCAAAACTGTAATTTTAACTAAGGGGGGTAATGGTTAGGCGGTTAGGGTTTGGAGTTGGGGTTTTAAAAGGTTAGTTTTAATAATGGGAAATTAAATAAATAATTTTGGCAGTTGAGTTGATTTGAAAGTTGTTTTTGGTAAACCTGTAATGTCTTTTCCGGGAGTCGTAAGGGGATTTCCGTTGAGCGGTTCCGATTGGGGGATCGATTTACTATAAACTTATGGAGAAAATGAGCATCATGAAAACTAAGAAAATAAAGAATTTTTAAGAATTTTTTTTTACAATCTGTCGATTGTGTGTAATCAATAATATCCATTGAAGGAAAAAAAAATCTAGAATGGGGTGGCGAAAAAAAATCATGTAGAACCTGAACCAGGTCTACACGATTTTTTTTCTATAAAGATAATTCTGAAATAACTTTTTTTTTTAATTGATATTTTTTTTTAGCTAAAAAAAAAACACCAAAAAAAAAAACACTAATTCTGAATTCTAACACGCAAAAAAAAAAAAAAAGATGTCAATATTATGATATAAATACTCGAAAACACCTCAACATTCAGGATTGGCATTTAAAAAATATTTTCAATGTTTAAAAAAATCCCTAAAATAACACTGTAATACATAAATTTTCGGTGCTGTTTTTTTCTTTTATTCTTATGAAATTCCCTGGTGTTCATCAAAAGTTTTTTTCCGGCTCATGACCAGGTCTTTAGCTAGTTAATTATATTAGAAGTGATATGTTATCAAATTATATTAGACAAAGTGGATATGTTATAATTAATATTAGAAAAAGTGATATGTTTATCATTATATTGAAAAAGTGATATGTTATTAATTATATTTAGAAAAAAGTGATATGTTATTAATTATATTAGAAAAAGTGATATGTTATTATTATATTAGAAAGTGATTTATTATTTGGTGATAATGTTATGTTATAAGAGGGGTCGGTTAGCTCAGTCGGTGGCGTTCGCTAGAAACCACAAGGTTCTAGTTCGATACCGGTCCGCAACTCAGCGTATGAGTAGGCACAGGATTATGTGTGGTAAAGTAGGAGCTGATGGTAGGTGTGGCCTCCAACTCAGATGCCTAAAAACAATCTCCTTGGTCAGCGCTAATTGAAAAGGGGATAGACTCCTCGCTGACTGGCTGATACAGACTTAGGCGGCCCGTCGACTTTATAAAGGTAATAGGTTGTTATTTGATTGTTTGATACAATATAAATCAGTGTAAAAGAAGGAAACTTTCTATTGTTCACAAATTTTTTTAAGTATAACAAAATCAATAAAAAAAAAAAAAAAATGTTTTGCTAAAAGAAACTCATGTTGGTATTCAGTTTTATTTGCAATTAAAGAACTTACTCTAGAGTTTCTCACTTCAATTTGGAGAACATCTCTTCCATACGAATTTGAGAGCTCATCACAGAACTTGGTTGTGGATCAGGAAATTATCCATTGAAAAAGAAAATATTCATTTCTTAAAAAAAAAAAAAAAAAAAAAGAAGAAAACAAGGGTATCTGTACATTAGTTAATAAATGAGAGTACCTTCCTTGATTTGTTTCACTTTGAGGAGCGTATGTTTGGTCGACATTTTCATTTCACCATAATCTACAGTGAATATGTGCTTTGTTCGAAACAATCCAACTGCATAGCTTTAACATCATAAAATGTGTTTTTATGCAACAATTAAGTTCTTCAAATAATTGCAAGAACAATTTAAAAGTAAAATGGAAAAATTGTTTTTCCTGGACTCTCCTTCTCTCGTAAAAACTGATCTGCAATCTTGGGGGTGTGACAGGCACCCATTTTCAAAAACCACTGCTCTAGATGAAACGAAGTGTTGAGTTGTACTCACCTCTTTTTTGTGTTGTGGACGCATTTGCCATTTCTCTGGTGTACTGATTGGGATATATTTTTCATTTCCATTTGGATAAATTGCAACACTTCATAGCACTCTTTATGCACCTCTGTAATATAAACAATATGTTTTCATATATATATATATATATTATATATATATTATATATATATATATATATTATATATATATATATGAGTATGAAAAGGTGGAATGAAGAGATCACCAATGCTGTTAAAGAGAAAACAATTTATAATATAATCATAGCTGATATTGATCAATATTTCGATTTGCAAAAAATCATCATCAGAGCAATAAGCTTGAGATGATTATATTATAAATTGTTTTCTCTTTAACAGCATTGTGTGATGTTTTCATTCCACCTTTTCATACTCATTTGTTGGATTCATTTCCTTTTTTAACTTTTTAATATATAATATATATAATATAATATTATATATATTATATATATAATAACTATAAACAACATGTTTACAAAACAAATTTTAAAAAAAACAAAAATTTTACAAACAAATAATCATTTTTTTTTTTTTAATTTTGATACATTTTTCATAACAAATATAAAATAAGTTTCAAATAAACTACAAAGATTATTTGTTTGAATTTATGAGATAAGGCTTGATAATTTGTGTTAATTTGGATTTTCCGGACTATTGTCCTCATCTTTATTGCTTAAATGAAGAGTTTAGTTCAAAGTTTCATTAAAAGCTCTCAATTCTAAAAAAAAGGTTTACAATTCAACCAGAAACACCTGAAGAAAGCTTTAACTTTTACAGAAATTAATTTGAATCTTTTTCACAATATGTTAAACGTCTGACTGTTGCAATAAGCTGTGCTGTTATGAATATTAGTATTACCACGTAACCATGTGTACGGGTCAGCGCCAAGGCCTATTAATGTAGGACCACCTCCGAGCCATGACTCTGGGTGGTGGGATGCAAAAAAAAAGTCTTGATACTGTTGGATTCACCACAAGGAAGCGCCTCAGGCACTGGGCAATTAACCCAGCCCTGCCCCTGTTAAATCAAGGGTCAATATGATAAAAAGGGTTGGGCTTGCCATAAGGGCAATAGGGTTGGGGCAATCATATAGTTGCTAGGGCTTGATGTGACAGCCGATTGATTCGGATGGGGCTCTCCGACGCCAGTCTAGTAGCTGCAGGTCATGTTGCAGTTCCATATAGACAAGCAAATGCCAGTGATTTTAAAGATTTAAAACAGTTTTTTTAAAAACCTTACCATCAATAGAGACCATTCCATTTTCATCAACAGTCACACTGCTCTTATTTGTCCAACTCTTTGAGGGTGGGCTGAAATCCAAGACACTGTTCAGACCTGAAAATTCCATTGGAAAAAAAAAAAAAAAAAGAAAAGAAAAAGAAAAATAATAAACATGAATAATGAAAACATTACTTAAGATACCAATTAGTTATTATGAATATATATATTTTATTTATATTATTTTTTTATATCTATATTTAAATTTATATCTATATTTTGCAACATTTGAAATTAACTATATAATTGTAATGCATGTTAAGATTTATTGGCATAAGTGTTCTCTATGTTTATGTGTGTTGGTTGTTTTTTTTTACATATCAACGCCCCTTCCCAGGTCATTTAATGCTGAATAAGTAATTTTTAATAAAATAATGGACTTGGGTTGTTTAGTCAATGCTGTTTGCTTAAGTGGTCACCAATTAAGTATGAACAGGCTATTGCTGCTTAACTTTGGTGATTCTAAGCCTTGCCAACATGGCTGTTAAATTCTAGAACAGAGTTTTTCAACCTTTTTCATCTCACAGCAATGAGCTGGGCAATACACATCAATATATAAACATATAATTTTTTACCATTTAAATTTTAAAAGAAAAGGAACAGTGAAAATGTGCTACAAGTGTAGCATAATTAAAACAAAAAATATTAAAGTAATAGAATAAAAATATAGAGGATGATCAACCGTCCTCAACACTCATGGGACACCCACGGAAGCTTCAAGGTACACTAGTGTGCTGCGGACCACCGGTTGAAAAACTTTGCTCTAGAAGCATAGAGAAGTGAAATTAAATGAGTGTTATACTTTGTCAATGAAGGCCAGTTTCAGGATTTGAGATATTTCACCTATTTGAATGTACAAAAAATGTTTTTTATTTTCTTGTAAGGTTCAAGGTTATAATAATGTTATAATTGGTTGAAACAAACAACTCCGACATGAGTGTTAAACATACACAAGGACTTTTATAACAGCCATGGAAATGATACATATAACAGAAATACAAAGAAGATATAAAAAAGGACACATTCATGAATAAGAGATACAATAAGGAGGTATACAAGAGATACCTAAATGTACATATAGAAGTAATGGACAGCTATGGAGAGTCCATCGACTAAAGTCACTTACTAGTGCTGTAATGGGGGCTGAATCCCCCACACGAGAAGGTGTAGACTAACGTCTAACCCATGTGTGTGAGTTCCCAGAGAAGAAAGAGGAGAGTTTGAAACAGGCGCTTAAATACCAAAAAAATTTGGTGGTAAAAAACAGGAATCCAGAGGGAAGATAATTCTTCCAGGCAAAGGAAAGACAACCCAAATCTGAATTTTTTAGATATGTATTTTTTTAATTTTTCAAACTGCTGTCCTCATCTTTATTGTTATATACCAACGTTTTGGCTGATGTACTCTCTGGCCTTTCTTCAGGTGTTTTCTTATCAGAATTTTTGAGATGAGACTTGATAATTTGTATCATTTTAATTTTTCAGACCTGCCGTCCTAATTTTTATTGTTATAAACAACATTTTGGCTGATGTGCTCTTTCAGCCTTCTTCGGGTGTTTTTTGTCGAATCCAGGAACCTATTTTTGTTGAACTGAGGACTCTTCACAGAACTTCAAACTGCAACCTCCAGATGATTGTCACTTGGAACCGTTTAACTCAGCCATTTTATCCATTATGCATGTGTTCTACTGTAACTGCTGCTAAACCGACCAGTTAATTTATATCTTTTTTTTTATAGTTATTTTTGTTTATAAAAATTAACTAAACCACGGTATCCAATTTAGAGTAGTTTAATGGGTTTTTAATACCATTTCGTGCCAAATCACTATTTTCTGAAGTATATGACCCTAACCGAAAAAGGGTAAGGGTAAGTCACTTACAAGCCTTTTAGAGTTTATGTCACTGGTTGGGGACAGGTGACATGGTAAGGATTTTCTATTTCTTTGAGGACTTCCTATTGCTTTTAAAAGTATTCGCTGTTATCCGTTTATTAAATGCTATTTGTTTTCCTTGTACAATTTTCCAGGGTGTTTATTAAATAAACTTAATGACATCAGTAAAGAAGCGTCATACGATCTCTTTCTACGAAGACCAGTAGGAGTAGAACTACTGAAGGGCTGGAGGGCACATCAGCCGAAATATTGTGTATGTGTATTTCCTAATAAGGGGCCGGGCTAGCTCAGTCGGTAGAGCGTTCGGCTAGAAACCACAAGGTTCCTAGTTCGATACCGTCTCGCCAACTCAGCGTAATGAGTAGCACAGGGATCTGTGCGGTAAAGTAAGGAGCAGATGGTAGGTGTGGCGCTCCATCTCAGACGCCAAAACAATCTCCTTGGTCTAGCGCTATTGAAAAGGGGATAGACTCCCTTGCTGACTGGCTGATACCGACTTTAGGCTGCCCCGACGACTTACTTACTTATTTCCTATAAGATATGAGGACATAGTCCAAAAAATCAAAATGATAAAAAAAAATGTTTTGTTACTTACATCAGTCATTTCTTTCATCTTGAACGAGATGCTTCTGACATTTATTGGATAAAGAATTATTTTTCATCTTCTTGTGCATAAACATGTTCGATGGAATCAGCAGAAGGTATTTGTGGTGTTGCTAAAGGTTCTGAAAATAATTACAGCAAAAGTAATTTATATTTATATTTCTGTTTTTATCTATTTATTCAAATTAGAAATTAAAAAAGAGGAAAAAATATTAGAGAGAGAAAATAAAAGAGAGAGAGAGAGAGAAATAAGGAGAGAGAGAGAGAGAAATAAGAGAGAGAGAGAGAAGAAAAATAGAGAGAGAGAGAGAGAGAAAATAAAAGAGAGAGAGAGAGAGAAATAAAAGAGAGAGAGAGAGAGAAAAATAAAAGAGAGAGAGAGAGAGAGAGAATAAAGCAGAGAGAGAGAGAGAGAGAGAGAAAAAAAAGAGAGAGAGAGAGAAAAATAAAGAGAGAGGAGAGAGAAAATAAAAGGAGAGAGAGAGGAGAAAATAAAGAGAGAGAGAGAGAGAGAAAATAGAGAGAGAGAAGAAAATAAAAGAGAGAGAGAGAGAGAGAGAAATAAAAGAGGAGAGAGAGAGAGAAAATAAAAAGAGAGAGAGAGAGAGAAATTAAAAGAGAGAGAGAGAGAGAGAATAAAGAGAGAGAGAGAGAGAGAAAATAAAAGAGAGAGAGAGAGAGAGAATCAAAAAAAGAGAAGAGAAATAAAAAAAAGAGAAAGAGAATAAAAAAGAGAAAGAGAAAATAAGAAGAGAAGAGAATAAAAAAGAGAAGAGAGAGAAGAAGAGAGAGAGAGAAAGAAGAGAGAGAGAAAAAAGAGAGAGGGAAGAAAAGAGAAGAAGGGAGAAAGAAAGAAAGAGAGAAAAAGAGAGAGAAGAAAAAAAGAGAGAAGAAAAGAGAGAGAAAAAAAGAGAGAAGAAAAAAGAGAGAAGAAAAAAAGAGAGAGAAGAAAAAAAGAGAGAAGAAAAAAGAGAGAAGAAAGAAGAGGAAAGAAAAAGAGAGAAAAGAAAAAAAGAGAGAAGAAAAAGAGCGAAGAAAAGAGAGAGTAAGAAAAGAGAGAGAAAAAGAAAGAAGAAAAAGAAAGAAAAAAAAAAGAAGAAAAAAGAAGAAAAAGAAAAAAAGAAAGAAAAAAGAAAGAAGAAAGAAGAAGAGAAGAGAGAGAAGAAAAGAGAGAGAAGAAAAAAGAGAGAGAAGAAAAAGAGAGAGAAATGAATCCGAGAGAAGAAGAGAGAGAGAAGAAGAAAGAGAGGAAGAAGAAAGAGAGAGAAGAAGAAAGGAGAGAAGAAGAAAGAGAGAGAAGAGAAGAGAGAGAATGAATCCGACAAGTATGAGCAAGATGGAATGAGAGAAATGAATGACGAGTATGAGCAAGATGGAATGAAAACAACACACAATGCTTTAAAGAGAAACAATTTATAAATATTCATTAGTGATACTGATCAATATTTCGATTTTACAAAAAAGAGCGCAGTTACTCTTGTTGTTTGGTGATCAATTTTATCTTCCGATCACCAACAACACGGGTAAGCTGGCTTGAAGATGATTTTTGTAAAATCGAAATATTGATCGTATCACTATGAATATGTTTACAATTGTTTTCTCTTTAACCAGCATTGTGTGTTGTTTTTCATTCATCTTGCTCATATTATACTATAGGTATATATATATATATATATAGTAAAAGTAATTGGTATTTGCTTGACTTGTTAAGTATGTTATAATATAATTTCCTCCCGGAAGGCATACATGCGTAAAAAAATATATGAGACAAAAACGATTACGGTTATGTAATTGGGAATTTCTCAAAAACTTGCAAGAGCTCTCATCCATGCAGAGTGTAATTCAGGAAAATATACTAAAATACACTCTGATGATGAAGCTCTTGCTTTGAAATCGATTAGAGCATATAAAATATGTTTTGTCTTATTTTTTACCGCATTTGTAATTGCCTCTCGAATTTTATTATTATTATAATATGATGATATATTATAGTGAGATATATATATATTATTGTTGTGATTATAATATATAAATTAATAAAATTTAATAATAAAATCATTAAATTGAATTAGTTATGAAGTAATTATTAGTTATAATAAAATATATTCAGTCATCAATTATAACTAAATTATTAGACTATTAATTTAATTAATTAATTATTTCAAATACTTAGTTGATCTAAAGAAGAAAAAGAAAAAAAGATTACCAATTTCTGGAGATTTTGGTGGCGGTGGTGTTGTAACAGTTGAAGTTACTTGTGGTGAAATAATTTCTTTTACAGAGGCTGTTTTACTATTGTCTTCTTGGTTATCAGCCGAAAATTGAGGAGTTACCTCCCTTTCAAAAGTCGGAGTTTCAAAAGCTTCGAAAGGGGGAGTAGTGGAGACTTTTACTTGAGTCGTAGTTGTCGACTGTGGCGACATCGTTCCTACAGACGTAACATCAGGTAACTCTGACTGTGTAGGAGACTGTTTGGGAAATACTGGTGACGTTGAATCTTCAGAGGGTGGAGTCGCCTGCTGTGTAGATGGGGAGGATGTTTGAATGTCTAAGCTAAATTTGACACTGTGATTTGTTGACATTGCATTTGTCGCCCCTGTTTTATTGTCATAAGTGGACGTTACACGTGGTGTATCTGTAGATTTAAGGCAAGACACTGGGGGGCGTACAGTTTCTTCGGCAACAGGAGACATTCTTTGAGCATCTGTTGTTGTTGTTGGTGGTGGTGTAGGTGTTGCCCGTGTCTCAGCAGCAGCAGCAGCAGCAAGTGGGGAAGTTGCCCGTGTGTTTGGTGAGAGTGGGAAAGGTGATCTTTCATCTGTTATTAGGGGAGATGTTGGTTTTGAATACCTTTTCGGAGAAGGTGGTGGGACTACAGTCCCCATTGAAACATGTTGAGGAGGAGAGGGTCTTGGAGAACCTGAGATGGGAAATGGAGACCCCATGGAATTTCCAGTTGGGGTGGATGGTTTTGGAGAAGGTGAAGATGAACTTCCTCTAGCTGTAATTATCTGGGGATATTTTCCAATAGAATCTGGAGACGATGGAACTGAATTCCTTGACATGTTGGTGTAAGTGTTGTTATTAAATGAATTGTTTGTATTAGACTCAAAAACGTCTACAAAATCAATGCTGAAATAAAAAAATAAATATGAAATATAATTGTGCAAGAATAATTAAGGTTGATTGTTTATTTTGTTTAATAGCATATCAACCTTTGTGGGTTATTTAATTCCAAATGTTGTTTTATTTTTTATCGTGCATATGATCTGTAAGTGAAAAGTTTGTAGGTAAATATTTTGGTTAAATTAAACTTAATAGACCTAAATTCCACCATTGTATGTCACCCCGCCAAAAGAAAAAAAAAATACCAAAAATCAGGGAATTAACCAAATTTAAATTTTCAGTGTTGATATATTAATGAATAAAAGATATAATGCACCAGCTATTTTATTTAAAAACTTTAAGATTTTTTCAGATTATAACTTTGAACCACGTATCTTTGAGAATCTGTGTTACGCCTCAAAGATTCGTGGTTCAAAGTTAACTGACCTGGAAAAAATGTAAAAGTTTTTACATAAAATAACTGGTGCATTATATCTTTTATTCATTAATATATCAACACTGAAAATTTCATTAAATTCGGTTAATTTCCTGATTTTTGGTATTTTTTTTTTCTTACGATGGTGGAATTTACGTCCGTTAAGTTCGATTTAACCCATATTTGTTTGTTTGTTTTGGTTTTATAAACTGGTAGAAATGGTTTCATCTAACTTCAAATGCGTTAATAAATTTGAAGAAATAACTTTATAAGTACTAATAAATTTCTAGCACCTATAAAATAAAATATAAGGGGCCGGGTTAGCTCAGTCGGTAGAGCGTTCGGCTAGAAACAACAAGGTTCCTAGTTCGATACCGGTCCTCGCCAACTCAGTGTATGAGTAGCACAGGGATCTGTGCGGTAAAGTAAGGAGCTGATGGTAGGTGTGTCGCTCCACCTCAGATACTAAAACAATCTCCTTGGTCTAGCACTATTAAAAAGGGGATAGACTGCCTCGCTGACACCGACTTTAGGCCGCCCTGTTGACTTTACTTTTTTACTTACTTACATAAAATAAAAATGGTTTGGTGTTTGTTTGCCTTAGGAAGTGCGTCCCGGTCTCCTGCCTCATAAATTGCTACCTAGTGATTATTAAATAACGACCCCAGCTACGGTGTTACTTGAAAGAAAACAACCAACTTAGGGCGTTAAATGTATTTGGGGGGGGGGGTCTCTTTTTTGTCATAATTCTTATTTATTTATCGTAATTTGTCGTAATTCTTGTTTAGATATGAAGATGGATATATAGTTTGGAATAGACTGAGATAGATAGATAGATAGATAAACAAACAAAATAATATAGATAGATATGAACAAATGGAGATAAATAGATAGATATTTTCGGCAAGTAAATGTATTTGGGGGATGTGGCTTCTTTTTTGTCGTAATTCTTGTTTATTTAAACTAAAAACAAGACATTAAACAAACATGAATAAAAGAATTTATGATAAATAAACAAGAATTATGACAAATTTCTATGAACAAATAAGAACTACGACAAATTACGATAAATGAATAAGAATTACAACAAATTTTAATAGTCACCGGGTAGCAATTTATGAGGCAGGAGACCGGGATGTACTTCCTCATAAATTACCGAACAATTGGTAGAATATGGTTGGGACTTAATCATATAAGTTCCAGGGCTTATCAAACCCAGTTGACCGATTAGGTTGGGCCTCTCCGACTGTTTGTCTAGCCCAAGTAAGGGCTGAAGTAGAGTGTTGCAGATCACGTAACCATTTAGTACCTAGGTCAGAGACCAACCCAATCACCAGGATCACGTCCTCACTACCCATGACCAACAGATGGCTGTATGAAGGTGGGGGGTGGTGGTGGTTCTAATCCCTCTGCAGAAGTACACTATGCATATTCTACAGTCTTGGACATCAGGACAGGAATAATTAAGGATAGAGGTAATTAATAGGTATGTCTATATGTGTGTTTATTCCAAGTATTATATATAAGTAAAAGTAAGTAAAGCTGGCGAAGTGGCCTATTGTCGGTATCAGCCAGACAGCAAGAGAATCTATCCCCTTTTCACTAGCGCTAGACCAGAGGGAGTATTTTTTTCTGAGGTGGAGCGCCACACCTACCATCAGCTCCCCACTTTACCACACAGATTAGATTATACAATCTGTGCTACTCATACGCTGAGTTGGCGGGGACCAATATCGAACTCAGAACCTTGCGTTTCCGAGGCAGAATCGACTGAGCTAAACCGGCCACTATATATATATATATATATATATATATATATATATATATATATATATATATACACACACACACACATACATAATTGATTATATATCATTATTTTCCAATTGATTTTTATATTTAATAAATAATTTTTTGAACAATTCAAACGTTTAAAATTTACCTTGCTTTATCATCTCTAGTCACAATAAGTTCCATTCGGTTGGATTCAGATGCACGTCTTAATATTTCAATTGCTCTGAAATTAAAATCAATTAAAATAATGAATTGATGAAAAACAAAACCATTTGAATTAACAATTATTATTATTAACAGTACTTAACTTTATTAACCATTATTATTATTATCTTTACTAGCAGTACCTAACCTCATTATTAACCATTATAATTACTAATAGAACTTAACCATTATTATTACTAACAGTTTTTAACCTTACTAACCATCATCATTAACTATTATTATTACTAACATTACTTAACCTTATTAACCAATCATTAACATACTAAATTATTAACCTATTATCATCATTACTATTATTATTATAACATTACTTAACCTTATTAACCATCATCATTAACTATTATTATTACTAACATTACTTAACCTTATTATTAACTATTATTATTACTAACATTACTTAACCTTATTAACCATATTAACTATTATTTACTAACATTACTTAACCTTTATTAACCATTATTACTATTATTATATTACTAACATTACTTAACCTTATTAACCATAATTATTAACTATTATTATTACTAACATTACTTAACCTTATTAACCATATTAACCATAATTATTACTAATTGTACTTAACCATATTAACCATTATTATTACTAATAGTACTTAACCATATTGTAATATATACATTTTAAGATAGTTACTAATGTTCATAAAATACTTTGTTAAAATATCTTATTCATTTATGTTTAACATGTATTTCTCGTTTTTTTAAATGTTTTATAACAAAATATTTTCTTCATTGTAAACAACTTGGTATAAATATTACATTTGTTCGTAGATACAATTTTAGTTGTCATATTTTGTCATTCACATTATATTGAACAAACGAACCATAAAGAAATTAATGAATGCTTATAAGTAAAATTATTAAATATTTAACAAGGTCAACTTAACATTATCAACTCCTCATCCACAATAGTATATTTTCAGAGAATAAAAATGACTTATAATAAAACTGTTTTGTTGTTTGTTTTTTTTTTTTTTTTTTTAATTTTTTATCTGAATCCTTTTGCTACAGAAAGTGAATATTTTAATTCATTTTATTTATTAAGTATTTGTACTAATTTTGTCAGTACATTCTTTTATTTTAAACTAGAGATTGATTTTAGTGTATTTAAGTATATATTGTTGAAAACAGTCTAGCTATGCATTACACAAGCAGAAACATAGCTGTATAAAAGCAATTTGGCAGTAGAGGCAAGCAATAAGCATACACAAGACATCTCAATAGCAGGAAATAATAATAATAGCCTAGGCCTACGGGAGGTCTCAAACTTCACCTACGATAAGATGCAGGACAATTTTTTGAGCCAAAATTTTGGAAAAAAAGTATGTTCTATATGCCGTCAAATACGGTACTTAATGTACAATATCTTCCCTTAGTAGGGCAGACTGGGCTCTTTAACCTTAGATAGGTAACCAGTCTAGGAGAAGGAAAACTCTGAATTCAAAAATCCTGAGGTCAGTCGTTGATTGGGTTTGTGGCATTCCTTGTGCACCAATTCTTTCCTATCAACTGTGCCAAAAAGTGCGGATGGTCCAACACAAGCCTTCACCACTATAAACAAATCACTGTGTAGGTTGCTCACTGGATAAACCCTCATGCGTCGAAATCAATGAGAGTCCATTTTTTTTTTTTATGAGTTGTGTGATGGAGAACGAGTACTACCGTACCCATTTAGAAAAAAGAGCAAGACATTGTCTTGCCTGCTGGAGTCGAACCCGCGCCCTCCGGAATGCAAAGAAGACTGTGTTGACCAAAAGAAAGTTTGGCCTGCGAGAAGACAGTGGACTCGCTTCATTTTGGTCCCCCCTCAGCAGGAACTTGTTGACTCAAATATCTACCCGTCCCTCTATTTTTTTTCCTTCTATAAGTTGTAATGCACCTGAGCATTGTACACAACAATTTCATTATTATATTCTTTATTATCACTTGATAATGGCAAACTATTTCTCTAGTTTTTTTTTATTTCTCTAGTTTTTTTAACAGTTCAAAAAAGATTCAATAAGACGTCATTTGGTTTTTTGATGTAAGCAGTCCCTTATATTTGACTTTCTCCTCCGACCCAAACAACTACGGTGTGAATGAGCTCTGATGATGATTTTTGTAAAATCGAAATATTGATCAGTATCAGCTATGATTACATTATAAATTGTTTTCTTCTTTAACAGCATTGTGTGATGTTTTCATTCCACCTTTTCATACTCATATATATTTATGCATTTACCCAACCCTTCCACATGAGCAGGATGCGACTCAAGGTCAATTTCTTAAGTGGAGTTTAACAGATGTGAATTCAGGACTTCTGAACTGGTTGCCATTCTATGGTTAAAGAGAGCCCATTGTTTATCCATAGTTGGAGAAAGAATAGTTGGTATTATCTGTGTTATTCAGACTATTGTCCCCATCTTCATTGTTATTTGTACAACGTTTCGGCCGATATACCTTCTGGCCTTCTTCAGGTATTTCTTGTTGGACTCGAGAACCTTCTTGTCATAATCGGGAGCAATCATGGAACTTCGAACCTAACCCTTTATTCAGTCTACGGGGGTATCCTGTTCTCATTCCGCTAACCATAGCTGGGGTAGGAGTTGTGTTAATTATTTTTCTATGTTACTGCCTCTACTCAGGATTGAACCCGGAATCCAGAGATAACTGTCACTTAGAACTGTCTTAACCTAACTACCTTATCCACTAGGCCATGTGTCGGCTGAAACATTGTACAAATAACAATGAAGATGAGGACAATAGTCCGAATAACACAGATAATACTAATCATCAAGCCTCATCTCAAACATTCAGAAAAAAAGAATAGTTGGATTCATACCTCTCCCACCCCAAGAGTATTAGCGCTATTGAAATGCAAACAGCTTCATCCAGGATTTGAACCTGGATAGCTATGTCCATTTCCGATGAGGATAACCACTAAGCCTTCTAATATATATCTAAGTTCAATCCCATTTAGCTTTTTGATTTCACATGTTCCTATGATTAATTTTCGCTTTTGCACACAGTAATCACATCATCAATATTCAACTATAAACGCCAACCAACAAACAGTAACAAACCTTTTTTCCACACATTTTTCTAATTCAACGCATACAAAACATCCATCATCTTTTATCCACATAAATCCTTGTTTTCTTATTTTCACAGTCCTGATGAAGGTTTCCATTGTAAACCGAAATGTTCAAACATAGACTATAAATTTCCATCCATCCTGTGTTTGTTTCTAAATTTTCTCCACATATTTAAGTTATATAAATAATTGTAATTTTATATGCAGACAGATAACACATTTTTAGATAAAAAAAAAAAAAAAAAAAAAAAAAATTTATAAATAGAAAAAAACCCAAATAAGCGCTATGTGAAATGCAAACAGCTTCATCCAGGATTTGAACCCAGGTAGCTGTGTCCATTCCCTATGACGATAAACAATAAGCCTCCTAATATATATGTAAGTTATATAAATAATTGTAATTTTATATGCAGACAGATAACACATTTTTTTTAGTTAAAAAAAAAAAAAAAGAAAAAAAAGAAATAATTGCAAAAGAACAAAAACAAACAATCTAAATAGACAATAAATTAAACACATAACTAAAATTAAACAATGAGTAACAAATACAAATTGATAAGACAAGTTGATATTAAAAGGAGTCATAAATTATTAATGTATATTTGAAACAGTGATTAAAAAATAACAACAAAATAGATAATTTACAATTAATCTAGACATTAAATATAGCATAAAAACATTAATGGAATTTTTTAAAAGATAAATAAAAAAAGGATTGTTTTTCTTTTAACATCAGAAAAAAACAAAAACACGTTACATTAAAATATTTCATATAAGAAAATTATAAGCATACATGGATTAAAAATATATAAAATGTCAAATTCATTTATTTTGTTACATTCAGTCTATTCACAGTTTAGATATATTTGATAGTGTGTTATTCTCACTCTAGATATATTCGATATCGTGTTATTCTCAGTCTAGTTACGTCCGATATCGTGTTATTCTCAGTCTAATTACATTCGATATCGTGTTATTCTCAGTCTAGTTACATTCGATATCATGTTATTCACAGTTTAGATATATTCGATATTGTGTTATTCTCTGCCTAGTTACATTTGATATCGTGTTATTCTCTATTTAGTTACATTTGATATCGTGTTATTCTCTATTTAGTTACACTTGATATCGTGTTATTCTCACTCTAGATATATTCGATATCGTGTTATTCTCACTCTAGATATATTCGATATTGTGTTATTCTCACTCTAGATATATTCGATATCGTGTTATTCTCACTCTAGATATATTCGATATTGTGTTATTCTCACTCTAGATATATTTGATATCGTGTTATTCTCACTCTAGATATATTTGATATGTTATACTCAGTCTAATTAAATTTGATATTAGTGTGTTATTGTTGTTGTATTATGTGTTTACCCTCACCTGTCATTATTTATTAAGCTTATCTCAGTCTAACACAAATTCACTCGTGTTTGAAATATCAGGTGAGGAATGAGTGAACTTAGTATTAATAGTCTACAAATGTAACTTGCTATTCCACAGTATTGAGGTACACTATATTCTTCATGGAAGGTACAAGAGAATAGAAATATATTTTTATGTTAGACAGTAGAAGTATAATTAGAAAGTTTATTTTTAGTTATCTAGTAATATATGAAAATATATGTATGCAAAAACAGTTACTACAAAATGCTACTGACATTACATAAAAAAAGTTTTTTTGATAAAAGATTACATAAAGATAAGGCACATTGTAAGTGAATCTTATGTATTTATACAACCCCTCAGCCACAAGCAGGATGCAATACAAGGTCAATTTCTTAAGCGGAGTTTAACAGGTTTGAATTCAGAGTTTTCCTTCTCCTAGACTGGTTGCTTATAATCCTTATATCTATAATCTTTGCTCCAGAATGTCACACAGAACTTTAAATTGTGGGGATTTATAATATAAATAATTATGTATTATTCAGATTTTTCTTGTTTAACTTGAGAACCTTCTTATCAAACTCTGAAGTCTTTATGAAGGAATTAGAAGGCTTCATGGAACTTCAAACTGAAGCCTTTATTTAATCCATTTGAGCAGATTAGTCTCAATTTCATTAACCCTGACTGGGTAAAAGTGTTAAGCTATGTTAAGTATTCTATATTATTTTCAGCTGTAGTCAGGATTGAACCTGAAACCTCCAGATGACTGTCACTTAGAACTGCATATGAATTCAACACTTACATTTGTTATGCCAAGGTAGGCCACATACTATAACAGAATCAAAAGGTAGGCCCCATACTATAACAGAATCAAAAAGGTAGGCCACATACTATAACAGAATAAAAAAGGTAGGCCCATACTATAACAGAATCAAAAAGGTAGGCCCATACTATAACAGAATCAAAAGTAGGCATACTATAACAGAATCAAACTGAGTAGGCCCATACTATAACGAATCAAACTGAGTAGGCCTATACTATAACAGAATCAAACTGAGTAGGCCCATACTATAACAGAATCAAATGAGTAGGCCCCATACTATAACAGAATACAGAATCAAAAGGTAGGCCCCATACTATAACAGAATCAAAAAGGTAGGCCCCATACTATAACAGAATCAAAAAGGTAGGAATCAAACTGGGTAGGCCACATATTATAACAGTATCCCCTTTTTCACTAGCGCTAGACAAGGACATTGTCTTGGCGACGGGGCTGCCTAAAGTCGGTATCAGCCAGTCAGCGAGGGAGTCTATCCCCTTTTCAATAGTGCTAGACCAAGGAGATTGTGTTTAACATCTGAGGTGGAGCGCCACACCTACCATCAGCTCCTTACTTTACCGCACAGATCCCTGTGCTACTCATACGCTGAGTTGGCGAGGACCGGTATCGAACTAGGAACCTTGTGGTTTCTATCCGAACGCTCTACTGACTGAGCTAACCCGGCCCCATACTATAACAGAATCAAAAAGGTAGGCCCCATACTATAACAGAATCAAAAAGGTAGGCCCCATACTATAACAGAATCAAACTGGGTAGGCCACATACTATAACAGTATCCCCTTTTTCACTAGCGCTAGACCAAGGAGATTGTCTTGGCGTCGGAGGTGGTGCACCACACCTACCATCAGCTCCTCACTTTACCACACAAATCCCCATGCTACTCATATGCTGAGGTGGTTGAGCCCGGTAGTGAACCTTTTGGTTTGCAAGCGAATGCTCTATCAACTGTGCTAAACTGGTCCTTAAGTAAAAAGTTAATTCATTCTGTTTACATATATTTTTATAATCTGTTAATTTTCTTTTTTTTTTTTTTGATCAGAAGAAAAAATTAAAAATCATATTATAATCCCAGACTGCTAGTGTTAATTTAAAATGGACAATATATTTATTTTGTTAAATAGTGTAAAAAAACAATTCATAATGAATATTGTTCATCCTCCAATTACTTTCAGATCTAAAACAGAAAAGAAAGAAACAAATAGTGGTGTTAATTTCTTATAGTCATCGGGGCAGCCTAATGTCGGTATCAACCAGACAGCGAGGGAGCCTATCCCCTTTTCACTAGCGCTAGACCAAGGAGATTATTTTAGCATCTGAGGTGGAGCGACACACCTACCATCAGCACCTCACTTTACCACAGAGATACCTGTGCTACTCATACGCTGAGTTGGCGAGGGCCAGTATCGAACCAGGAACCTTGTGATTCCTAGCTGGACGCTCTACCGACTGAGCTAAACCGGACCTACTTATAATACACAGGCAATGCCAGGTATCCCTGCTAGTTTAAAGATAAGATACATTATAAGTGACTTGCATTGTTTACTTGTGCTTAACAAGTACTTTTATTTATCTAAGCAACAATACATATATAATCCTTTGCATTAGAATGTCAGAACTATAAATCCTGGCCATTTAAAATATAAGTACCCCCTGCACGTTTATAAGCTAATCTGTTTTAACATACAATAGAATAAATTCTTAGAGGTGAATAATTAACAAGTCAAACTAGAACAGAATTGTTTGGGATTGACATATATATATATAATATATAATATATATATATATATAAGATAAATCTAATGAGTCAGACGAACCTACTATTAGTTTCGCTTAATGCTCTTCAGGGCTAAGATCTGACCTACTTATAATACACAGGCAATGCCAGTCAGATCTTAGCCCTGAAGAGCATTAAGCGAAACTAATAGTAGGTTCGTCTGACTCATTAGATTTATCTTTATTATTTGCTCTACTTAGGTATTGAGCACTTTTTACTTATTAGCTATTCTCCTAGCGGCTATATGAAATATATATATATATATCTTATATACATATATATATACATATAAATTGTTTTTTCTTGGTATGATTATCTTGGTCTTTTCTTTTTTTCAAAAATTTTTTTTCTCCCCGGTTGATGTTTGGTAGTATATTTTTACAATCAAACTATTTGCTGGGTTTTTTCTCACCGCAAGGATTTACCAACACGCTTGGTATATATTATATATATATATATATATATATATATATATATATATATATATAGATAGATAGATAAAAATCTCCTGTCATATATAAAACAACCATCATTTTCTTCACCCAAGATACATCCTGATGAAGGTTTAATGAAACCGAAATGTTTAAACATCGATAATTAAATTCATCCTATTTTCGGAACACTTGTTTTTTTCAAATTTTCTTTATATTGTCGGATTTATTTTCCATATTTACTCCCATATATATATATATATATATATAATATATATATATATATATGTGTGAATAAATATGAATAAATAGTGGGATAGAGCATATGTAGATCTAAGGATAGTGTATAGAAAGTCAACAGTGTTTGGGGAATGTCAGTTTCTTGCCTCCTAAGTGATAATCAGACAAGTAGTTCCTACAGTGAGTATCCTTTATATACTGTTATATACTGACATGATGGGAAAGGTGATCTAGAATGTGGGGTATTCTGGGAAGGGTGGGTCAGTTTATACTGCATGGTTATTTATGTGGTATACTATCAAGTCTTGGAAAGTGCAGTATACACACACACACACACACACACACACACATATATAATAATAGAAAACACAAAGTATTAAAAAAAGGTGAATTTATTCTTATATACAAGAGATACTGATGATCCAGATATATATATATATTATATATATATATTGTTAAATAATGCAGCCATTTTTTGTCTGCAAGTTTTGTTTTTTTGTATTAAACTTCCAAAAGTTTGAAAAGTTTCCAAAACTAAATAAAATAAACTTTAATAATAGTACCAATGTTCTAAAATGCCTATAATTACATTAACAAATTATAAAATTTTAATAATATTAAAAATGATAATAAAAACAATAATAATAATAATAACACTAATAATAATAACAACAACAACAATAAACACAACCTATATAAATAGAAAATGGAAAAGCCCATTGTTGTACGGTTTCAAAATACCCTGAAGATGGCCCACGATAGGGCGGAAAGTACTTGGTCTATGACATATGGCAAATACATCAGCCAATTTTCGCCAGATATTACAAAAATAATCCGGCAATACGAAAAAACAAAGGACAAAACTTGCAGACAAAAAATGGCTGCATTATTTAACAATATATGCCTAAATACACACACACACAACACACACTATACATATATATATACATAGAAAATAGAAAAACATGAAGTATTCCAAAAAGATGAATTTATTCTTGATGGTAAAGTTGATGTTATAATGTTTTTTTTTTGTTTTTTTTACAAACCTTCATTTTTTACATACTGTTTGATTTATTTACCTGTTTACTCTCATATATGTTTATGTTTATGTGTGTGTGTGTGTGTGTGTGTACTGTATTCAAGAAACTCTAAGTGTCTGATCATTAAATGGCATAACATAAAAACAGTCAGTTACACAAGTGCTTGTGTAAAATTGAGGAAGTGAATAAAAATCTTTGCTGATAATAGTCAATACATAGGAATGAGATATTTCACAAATTTGTTGTCCACACTTATCGTTTGAAACTGTTTATTCATTTTTTATATGCTGATTCACCCTAAGCAAAGGTTGAATGGGCCACTACTCTAATGGGCCACTACTCTCAGCAAAGGTTGAATGGGCCACTACTCTCAGCAAAGGTGAATGGGGCACTACTCTCAGCAAAGGTTAATGGGCCACTACTCTCAGCAAAGGTTTAATGGACCACTACTCTCAGCAAAGGTTTAATGGGCCACTACTCTCAGCAAAGGTTTAATGGACATACTCTCAGCAAAGGTTAATGGACCACTATCTCAGCAAGTTTAATGGACCACTACTCTCAGCAAAGGTTTAATGGACCACTACTCTCAGCAGAGTTATGATGATATGGCAATGAGATGTGTTAAAGAATGATGGAACAGTGTGTGTGTGGGGGGAGAAGTGAAGATGGGAATGTGAATGTATTAATAGGCAGGGGAGATAATCAGTCGTCTAAGCACCAATAAGGGTTAGGATTGGTAATGTTATCTAAGCTTGTTTTGTCATCCATACAAGCCTTGGGTTGCTTACACTACCTGCCCTTTTTAAGTGGTCACACATAATATTTCAGTTATCTACTAAGCTTCTTTTTTTTTTTGTAAACAGGCATGGATTGCTTACACTACATTCTTTTCCTAAGTGCTCACTCATAATACTATTTTCTTGAATTGAAAAGATTATATATCCATATTCATGTGGATAAAAAAAAATGTTAATAGAAGACATTTATTGTGATTATTTTTTCAATTATATTTTCTTAGCTCTGGTTAGTTTCATGAAATTTCATCAAGACAAAGTGTCTAGAGAGTTTATATTTTTAGCAACTTCTTTTCTATATAAAATATAAGTATAAGCATAAATTCAACTATTCTCCCTCCAGCTATGAGTAAATAGGGCAGACTGGGATTTTTAACCGTAACATGGCAACTGGCCTTGTAGAAGGAAAACTCCAAACTCAAACCAAGGTTAGCTCAGTTGGTAGAGCGTTAGACCAGAAACTACAAGGTTCCTAGTTCGATACCGGCCCTTGTTAACTCTGCGTATGAGTAGCACAGAGATTTCTGTGGTAAAGTAAGGATCTGATGGTAGGTGTGGCACTCCACCTCAGATGCTAAAAAACAATCTCCTTGGTCTAGCACTAGTGAAAAGAGAATAGACTCCCACGCTGATTGG
The DNA here is from genome assembly GCA_023376005.1 of Doryteuthis pealeii. Taxonomy (NCBI): domain Eukaryota; kingdom Metazoa; phylum Mollusca; class Cephalopoda; order Myopsida; family Loliginidae; genus Doryteuthis; species Doryteuthis pealeii. The sequence goes on along the minus strand of CM042179.1, from coordinate 26,931,336 downwards.
CTGATACCGACTTTAGACCACCCTGATGACTAAAAAAACTGGCCTTGTGTCACATCCAGCTTGTATGGAAGGATTGGATAGATATATACACTGCTTAAAAATTTACCTTATGTTGCATCCTGCTAGTGGTAAAAGTGTTGAATAAATACATACTCTGTCACAATGAGGTACCACTGATTAAACTTGTATACTGTGGTACCATTATATTCATAATGACCAAGAACGTAGACTCTTCACATTTTACAAATAGTCTTCTTTTTTTTTAAAAGCAAAATATAACATTGTCCAGGTCTGCCTGCTCATGCAGAGGAGTTAGTTAAAATACATATAAAATATAAAAGTAGCAGAAAAGTTAATTCATTCAGAACACATATCCATATATGACAACTCTTAACTTCACTAATATGCAAAATCTAAAATCTGTTCAAGTTCAGTAAGTAAAATCTGCAGTTGTACATAAGTTATAAAACTGATTGCATTTAATTTTCACCTCAACACCCCACCTACATTTTAACATATCTTTGTTTTGTACTTATGACTAATATTTTATCTTAGATCAACCTTTCACAACATTTTTACTCTGG
>CM042179.1:26925752-26928252 GCA_023376005.1 Doryteuthis pealeii | reverse complement strand
CACAAACATACATATACACACACACACGTGCACAAACATACATACATACATATAACACACACACAAACATACATATACACACACACACATACATACATATACACACACACACACATGCACAAACATACACATACTCAAACATATACATATATATACACATGCATCATAGTAAGCGAGTTTGAACACCAGTCATACTATTACATTTACATTCTGACAAATACCCTTGCAAAAGGTGTGAATCCCTTCATCCCCCAGCTATGGATTCAATAGTACCAATATTCTATGAGGATGGCTTTAGCATTAAATGACCCATGAAGATTGATATAGCAAAAAAAACTAATTTTTTTAATTAAAATCTAAAACTATTTTAGTATAAAAACTTAAGCCTTTGGGTTGTAAATATACATGAACAAACTTTAAAAAATCTTACAGTGAAATTCAAATGCAAAAAAAAAAAAAAGAAAGAAAAAAAAAAGGTGTGTTTTGAAAACAACAACCAGGAATTTATGGTGAAAAATCAAAAGGTGTTCCTTTCAAAATAGCTCCCAGCTGGGGTGCTTATTGGTTAGTTGGTCCAATAGGTTTTTAAGAAAAGCTTGCCAAGATAGAATAAAATTTAGTTATAAGCTAAACTGCAAAAGGTTATTATATATCTCGAATATCTGAATGAGTTGCAATTTTCTATCCAAATAAATATTAGTATCTCCGAACCATATGACCTTTAGGCACCCCTTTTGAGATCTCGATTCATAAGGACATGTTTTTCATTTACACTGTCAAAATCGGGTTGTTAGTTAGGATTAGGGGTTAGTTTTATAATTTAAAGAAAAAACTCTAAAAATCGTCTATTAACAAACAACTGGATTTTGACGGTGTAAATGAAAAAAAATGTCCTTATGAATCGAGTTCGCAAAAGGGGTGCCTAAAGGTCATATCTCCAAATAAATACTTTCCATTGAGAAGTAAATGTGTGAATTATACAAACCGTTCATTTGTAGCTTTTTCCAGACTATTACCATTTACTTTTAGCAACTGATCCCCAACTTTTAATTGACCTGTAAAAATAACAATTATGATGTACACTTAACACATGGGGATAAAATATTTAAATTATTGAAATTAATAAATCTAACTTAGGATATTGTTTTTTTTTTATATACCAACAAATTTGCTTCTATTTGTTGAAAAATATTCACAAAATAATTAAAAAGTATTTTTACTTAATTAAACAAATAATAACAATTGAATTATTATCAGTTAATGGTTAAACTTGCAAATCGTTGTGAAAATTAAAACTTTTTTGTGAATTGGGTTACAGTTTAGGGGTTAAGGTTGTTTTTAATTACGTATTGCTTAAAAAAAAAAAAAGAACAACAAAAACCACCAAATTACTATACATTTAATGTATTAATAGTAATTTGGATTTTTTTGTTGTTGTTTTTTTTAAAGCAATACGTAATTAAAAACAACCTTAATCGCCAAATCCCTAAACCGTAACCCAATTCACAAAAAAGTTCATTCATACACTGTAGTTAAACTGTCATGGATCACAAATAAGTTTCTGTTTTAATTTTGACAACGATTTGCAAGTTTAACCGAGTTAATTTCAAGATATTTTGAAATAATTAGATAACTGATGTGAAATAATTTTAATTGTTCATCTGAAGACCCTGTGTAATAGTTGTCATTTAAGCAGCAATTATTAACCTTTATCCTGCCAAACATTCAAAAAGTAAAGTAATTATCATTTCTAGAATAGGAGGTGTTATTATAGTTAAAACAAATTTACTCTTGGAGAATTTTCTGAATTCTATCTTACCATTTTAAACTGACCAATAAATACTCAGAAACGAATATTCTAGAACTTCTGCAAATATTCTGTTTTATTCCTGAACTTTCTATGCCCCTCCCCCCCATTTTTTTTTTTTTTTTCAATTTTTTAACAATTCATACCTCAAAGTATGACTGAATTTTAGCGATAAGGCTTGATGATTAGTATTATTCAGACTATTGTCCTCATCTTCATTGTTATCTGTACAACGTTTCAGCCAATGTGCCCTCCGGCCCTCTTCAGGTATTTCTTGTCATTTCTTGAAGAAGGTTAGGTTCAAAGTTCTGTGATGGCTCCTGATTATGACAAGAAGGTTCCCGATTACGACAAGAAATACCTGAAGAAGGCCGGAGGGCACATTGGCCGAAACGTTGTACAGATAACAATAAAGATGAGAACAATAGTCCGAATAATGCAGATAATACTCAGTTTGAATTCTCAATATCAATATTCAGTGGAAATAAGATGAATGTTTTGAATATAAAAGGGACAGCTGACTGGCTTCAAGACCTAATATACTAGTTAAAAAAGATATATCATTATTATTATAATAGATATTAGGTTTTGTTCTGGAAATGAATAAAAATTTCAATTACAAATCCTTAATATAACCAGAGATAAATCTATGAATGAAAAAGTTTACAGCTTTGAAAAATAGCGTTCCACATA
>CM042179.1:26913252-26920752 GCA_023376005.1 Doryteuthis pealeii | reverse complement strand
TTCAGAATTTTAAAATTAAATAGATCTCTGATTCATATAAATTATGGATAAATTCTTTTTTAATTATTCTTAATTACTATATACAGCTTATGACTGAATTGCATTTCTTGAAATTGAATATATATATGAGAAAAATACTTTGTTTCAATAAATTGCTTAATACTTATATCTATAAATATACTCTTACTGAGGTAGGACACATTTAAACTGGGTAGGCCATATACTATAACGGCACCCATTAGTGTTTATGTATTAGTTTAGTGTTGTGGCTGATGCAGTGGCGTCGGGGGGCAAGGATTGTGGAAGAGACTGTGATAGATTTATGGAGACAGTTTTTGAAAGCCAGTGTGTGAGGTATGAGAATTGGTTTGGTTGGTTTTATGGCATATCAACCTCAATGGGTCATTTAATGCCAATAAAGTTTTGAAATAAATTCATTCTTAATGAATACTGAATTTTTTTTATAAATACATTTTTCTATTTAACCCATAGATGGGACCCCAACAGGTACTACCACTCCGGGTCAAAGTGGACCAGGGAGCAATGGTGATAAAGGAGCGCTCCACATTCCCCAGACCTCCAAAACTGGAATCTCACCATCAGAGTTTAACATCATTCCCAGGACATGAAGACCCTCAGCCACCACCTTCTAGCACCCATATGATGAAAAAGGTTGAGGCTAGCCATAAGGGCAATAGGGTTGGGGCAATCATCCAGGCCATGTCACCTACCCCCTTCAATTTTTCTGAAATTTTGTACAGGTGCAGACTATGTTAAAGTTAGACACTCCCCAAAATTTGAGCTTCCAATTCCAAAACTTGGCGGAATTATTTCAATTTTTAGCTCTCCAAATTTGGGGGTGGGGGGCACGAAAAATGGTGATATTTTGCAATCTATTTATGGCATATCAACCTCAGTGGGTCATTTAATGCCGACAAAGTTTTGAAATAAATTCACTCTTGATGGATACTCAATTTTTTTTATAAACACATTTTTCTATTAAACCCATAGATGGGACCTCAACAAGTACTACCACTCCGGGTCAGAGTGGACCAGGGAATAATGGTGATAAAGGGGCACTCCACATTCCCCAGACCTCCAAAACTGGAACCTCACCATCAGATAATTTGTCATTCCCAGACCCTCAGTCACTGCCTTCTAGCACCTATATGATAAAAAGGCACTGCATTTATGACAATTTTTCTTTCTCTTTTATTTCATATATATTGAACATTATTTTTACCAAAAAGATAGATTAGATTTCAGAAAAATTCAAGGGGGTGGGTGACAATTTTACCTTTTTCTGGATAATTTGACATGGAATTATATATATATAAATGCGTGGACCCAAACCATCCAAGAACAAGACACACTGGAGAAGTAAGGACAAACTCATAAGTGACGTTCTCCTGTGTAAACTAACACATGTTGGACACTCCAGAGTGGGCTGACCAACAAAGACTTACATTGATCAACTCTGTGCAGATACTGGATGTTGTGAAGGGTACTTGCCAGGAGCGATGACTGATAGGGACAGGTTGCAAGAGAAGATAATGAGAATCCATGCTGTCAGTTTGACATGATAATGATATATGCACTGCAAATGAGGACATACCAAAATATTACTATTATCAGCGTTGTTCGGACTATTGTCCCCATCTTCATTGTTATTTGTACAACATTTCGGCCGATATGCCCTCCGGTCTTCTTCAGGTTCCCAAGTCCGACAAGAAATACCTGAAGAAGGCTGGAGGGCATATCGGCCGAAACGCTGTACAGATAAGAATGAAGATGGGGACAATAGTCCGAATAACACAGATAATAGTAATCATTAAGCCTCATCTCAAACATTCAGAGAAATAATACCAAAATATTGCTAATCTTTTGACTCAACCTAGTATTTTTTTAAAATTGAAGCTAATAATTCCTCTTCCATTAGAAAATTTTTTACTTGCCTATGAAAATAAGAAAATTAATTTAAGTTACCCAACACCTCCACACAAATAGGATGTGACACAATGTGTTTAAATATAAAATGCAGCTGTATTTCTTAAAAGGCAGCTTTCTGATAAACATAGTAAAATAAGATTACACAAAATTGGTCCTTAGCTCAGTCAGTAGAGCGTTTGGCTAGAAACCACAAGATTCCTAGTTCGATACCAGCCCTCGCCAACTCAGCGTATGAGTAGCACAGGGATCTGTGCGGTAAAGTAAGAAGTTGATGGTAGGCGTGGCGCTCCACCTCAGACAAAAAAATCTCCTTGGTCTAGCACTAGTGAAAAGGGGATAGACTCCCTCGCTGATTGGCTGATACCGACTTTAGGCCACCCTGACGACTTTACTATATATATATATATATATATATATATATATATAAATTTACCAACTCCTCTTCACGAGTAGTATGTGACACAAGGTCAATTTCTTAAGCAGAGTTTAACAGGTTTGAATTCAGTTTTCTTTCTCCTAGATTGGTTGCCTAAACAAGATTATAGTCTACTGAGGAAGAATAGTTGGATGCATTCTTTTCCCAAGAGTATTAGTGCTATGGGAAATGTGCCAGCCTTGTTCAGGATTTAATATATATAATTTAATAAATATAATATATAGTCATTTAGCCGTTCATTCAATTTCAATTTTATTATTTTCATCTATTTATATATTTATGTATTATTCATTTGATATATGTATACTATGTACTATATACTATGAGGAACGTGTATTTTAATTAATTATGTATTCAGTGTTTAGCTCTAATCTATTGTTTATACTAGGACCTTCCAACATTGAGCTCTCTGTAGTGATTTAAAAATTCACTGTATTTATACATACTGGATCATACAATAATAATAGTGTGTCTTAAATATCACATATAGAATCATCCCTTACTACCAAGTTTTGGATACCTCACATCTATATATATTTATGTCATACTGATATGTATTTACCAACCCCTCTGCATGAGCAGGATGTGACAAGGTCAATTTCTTAAGGGTATTAGTGCTATGTGAAATGCAAATAGCCATGTCCAGGATATGAATTACTGATTCCATTTCCTAATATAATAACCATTGCATCACGCACCTTCATTACAGTACAAATATATAATAAGTCGTAGGGGTGGCTTACAGTCAGTATCCGCCAAACAGTGAGGGAGTCTATCTCCTTTTCACTAGCGCTAGACCAAGGAGATTATTTTAGCATCTGAGATGGAGCACCACACCTACTGCACAGATCCCTGTGCTACTCATACGCTGAATTGGCGAGGGACAGTATCGAACCAGGAACCTTGTGATTCCTAACTGGATGCTCTACTGACTGAGCTAAACCGGCCCTATTATATATAGATATATAAGAGAAGAAATTTATAATATATAAATATATAAGAAGAGAAATTTACCTGTTTTTGTCACCTTTTTCCACAATCATTCTTGGTTCTTCAATCATGCCACCAAACATTGTTTTCTAGTTCAAAATCAACCTAAAAGAAATAATACAATATCAAAATAACTAGCAACAGAAAACACCTTCCGGGCGTCGTAAAAATTAATTTTTGAAAGACATTGCCTGAGAGAGTGGGAGTTAAAAATTCAATGTCAGAGGGTTTGTATCATAAGTAAGACAAAAACTCATATTTATTAAAGGAGTAAAAAAAGAATAAAACAATTTGAAATGAAAACTGAGCCCCTTCCTCTCAAATAAAATGTTGCACACATGTAATAATCAAACAATTATTTTGAATATTTTCCACATCAATTTTACACATAGGTACTTATTTATTTGTAAACTTTTTAGTTAACTTCTTGTTACTGCAAAAACAAAACAAAAAAAAAAAAAAAAAAAAAAAAAAAAAAAAAAAAGGAAAGAGAGCAAAAATTAATTTTTAAAATTGCTTACTCAAATTTTGGGTGTATATAGCATAAGAATATTGTGACGTAGAGCTATGACGTAGTTTTTGTTACAGACAAAAATACAGACAATCTCCATTATTAATAGATAAATACAAATGCAGTGAATAATTTGTAGAAAAATTATCTGGATTACAAAAAAAAAAACAAGAAGCAATATGAAAGTTATAAAATAAAAATAAAAATTAAGACGGGTGCAAGAAAAATAAAACATTTATTGCAAAAACACGGACATAAAATGGGGGTTCAGTTTATTTTATGGTAGGAATTTACGAGCAAATAGTCCTTTATTACCCCATTTTTTTAATCATCCAGGAAGTTTTGTCTATATAAATCTAATTACAAACATTGCAAACAATGGAACATATATAAAATGGACTCAACCATTGATCTTGTATGCATGGGGTTTAACAGTTCAGTACATACACAACAGATGATTTGTTTATAGTAGTGAATGTACAACAGGTTTTGAATTCAGAGTTTTTCCCTTCTCCTAGACCAGTTGCCTTACTAAGGTTAAAGAGTCCAGTCTGCCATACACACACACACACACACACACACACACATATTTACCTATATATATATATATAATATATATATATATATATATATGGGGGTAAATATGTGTGTGTGTGTGTGTGTGTGTGTGTATGGCAGACTGGACTCTTTAATTTTACTAAGGCAACTATATATAGATATTGAAACTATTTTTTTGTTCTGTTTTTGTTCACTTCCGTGCTTCATAATACCAAAAAACAACGTTCACACAAACAAAGTTTACACGCAATCAACTTTTATATATAATTTATGAAAAAATTGATTAAATTTCTTCAACATATCAACATTATAATAAAATAAGAGTTGCATATCAAATTTCTCTCAATTTTTTAAATGAGGCTTGATAATTTGGATTATTTGGATTATTCAAACTCTTGTCCTCATCTTTATTGTTATCTGCATATCATATATATACACTGACCTATAAAAATAAACATTTATGTTATTGGTTTAGTTTTAAACTATCATACTTATTTGTAGTCAGCCATATTGCACGCTTCAGTTGATATATTATAATAATTTTGTTAATTCACTTACATACTAATTTATACTTGCAAAAAATAAAACACATGTTGGACAAGCAAATACCTGAAGAAGATAGGAGGACACATTGGCAGATAACAATAAAGATGAGGACAATAGTCTGAATAATCCAAATTTTGCTTAGAGATATATAGAAAAACATCGTTCTTATAATGAATTACATTGAAACCTATTATAAAAGCACTGGCACATCAACATCTTCAGAGACAGCCTTCACATGTGATATCTGTGGTCGAGAATGTTTTTCAAACATTGGACTTCACAGTCACAGGAGGCGCTGTAACTTCAGGGGCACAAAAACTTTATTATAGTCTTCCGAGACTGGAATGCCAAAAATAATATTATAAGACCATGAATAGCATGGTTTTAGACAACACAAATTTTGGAACAAATTGACTACACCAACAAATTGACCGCACCAAATAAACTGACCACACCAAATAAACTGACCAAGCCTAAAAAAAAACTAACTACAACAACAAAATGACTTCAATCAAGGTAATACTGCAATCTATTTCTTTTTTCAGACTTGGAACCACAAGGTTCCGGGTTAGAATACTGGCCCTCGCCAACTCAGTGTATGAGTAGCACAGAGATCTGTGTGGTAAAGTGGAGAGCTGATAGTGCTCCACCTCAGACGCAAAAACAATCGGTTATTTCCTATAACTCCAACCTAAAAAAAAAAAGGAACCACTCTGAATGAATTTTATAAATTATCTAAATAAATTAATTATTGATCTACTAGGAAAAAGAAGGGGTTAGGGTTTAGGGTTAGTTTAATGGAAAAATAATGGGTAGATTAATTAGCAGATAAAATTCATTCAGAGTGGTTCCCCCTTTTTTAGGTTGGAGTTATAGGAAATAAGCAAACAATCTCCCTGGTCTAGTCCTAGTGAAAAGGGGATAGACTCCCTCCCTGTCTAGCTGATACCAACAATAAGCCACTCCGTTGACAACATTGAATCTTTCTGGATTAATTATTTCTTTGTATATTTAGTCCGATTGAATATTACTGACTCATCTAAATAGATAAAATATTCTTAAAAACTTATAAATGATATTTCTGCTCTTAAAATTTCAATATCCTATAAACTTTTTTTTTTTTTTTTTTTTTTAATTAACTGATATTAACTTTCATAAGTAGTTCAGAAAATAAATTTTTGATGTCTGTGTTGTCTAAGGAAGACATTTTAATTTAAATCTAAAAATAAATTATGATTTAAAAAAAAAAATTTTTTTTAAACATTTTTCTAAGCATAAATTTAATGAACTGGCATGAAATCTATCACAAAATATTTCAGAAAATTTCAACGGTAAAAAGATCAATATATATATACATTTCATTCAAAAAGTCTTTTTCGGATGAAGCATTTTAACATCTGCTATTAATTGCCCTGAAGATGGTTTAACAAAAAAAACAAAATGAAATGTTGACATTATCATATATGAAATATACATCTGAATATTTCATTTTTTTTTTCTCATATTTTTATAATTACATATGCATGTGTAATGGCAAACATTTAGTGGTATAGCAGTAGAAGTTGAACTTTCCCAGCACTATGTTATAAATAGTAGCTGAACAGAAGTATGCCACTGAATCCCTCCACGTGGAAAAAATTTCACCCATTGATATTCATTAATGCTTGCTGAAAGTTTACAAAGACCAAATATTGGATGTGAGCACAGTTCGGTGATGGGTAATGCGTGACAGCAATGTGTGTGACAGGCTAAAAAATTAAGAGTGATTTGATCTGTTTATCTCAGTGAATTGAACAGATTAGATACAAACTTTATAGACAATATTATCGTTACCAACAATGCAGTCAAAAAGTGGGTTGCTTCCACTTGTACAAATATATATGTATATATATTTACCAACACCTGCATATGAGCAGGATGTGACACAAGGTCAATTTCTTAAGCGGAGTTCAACAGGTTTGACTTCAGAGTTTTCCTTCTCCTAGTCTGGTTGCCTAACCAAGGTTAAAGAGCCCAGCCTGCCCTACTATTTATCCATAGCTGGAGGGAGAGTAGGATTCATACCTTTCCCAAGGGTATTAGCGCTAAGTGAAATGCAATTACTACATCCAGGATTTAAACTCGGGGCGACAAGTACATTTCCCATGACTTTAACCATTAGACCAAGCACTTCCATAAATGATAAATTTTTATAAGTATACTATCATGCAGGCTTTTGTTAATTGCAGGTGAAAATGCAGGGTCAATGGTGGTGACTATGTTGGAAAATAGTAGGAGGTGCACTTTGTGTAATGGTTATTGTTCAAATCCAGGACAAAGTTTTTTGCATTTAACTTCATGCGAATGCACTTGGGAAAGACATGAATCCATCTGTTCTCACAAATCCATGGGTAAATAGTAGGGCAGACTGGGTTCTTTAGCCTTGGTTAGGCAATCAGTCAAGAAGAAAACCAGCTGCACTACACTTAATTGACCTTGTGTCATATACGGAGGGATGGGGAAATATATA
>CM042179.1:26905752-26910752 GCA_023376005.1 Doryteuthis pealeii | reverse complement strand
TGTTGTTTTTTTTTGTTCGTTTGTTTGATTTTCATTTTATTTTTTTAAAATCTGGGTTTTTTCTTGCCTGTATGATAAAACACTTAACCAATAGAGAAACTTTATTTTGTACCATATGTGATTATTGGTATTTACAATCCTTAGAGACTTAGAAAATTTCATATTTATTAAAGTAAGCATTAAATTGAATAACTTAATTTATTCAATTTAAAAAAAAAAACAAAATAAAATTTATATAAATTAAAATTAAAAAGCTATTTTAATAATCTAATACTGAATAAAATTAAACTTATTGATGAATGTGTATTGTTTAAACAATGAATGAAATACAATGAACTATTTCGATATGATTAATTTAAATAAATACATTGCAGATTAAAAATAACACCAGTAATAAAAAAAATAACAACCATAAACAGTTTTTGCATTAAAAATAAATGTAAACAAAACTACATCTGGTTTAGTTTACAATTCTTAAAATTTAAGCTAAGACAAGTTTATATGACATTTTCTTGTTTGTAAATAATTTTCTCGTAAAAATCTATACATTAGATAATTTCAAATATATATAAAAAAAAACAAAATATATATATATATATATATATATATATATATATATATATATATATATATATATATATATATATATATATCAATAATACCAGGCATGCATGTATTAAAACTTGTTTTAAAAAACCTGGTAGACAGTCAAATGTTGTGTACTTAGTTTCTGAGTATATATAACGTTGTTCTATATTTTATGTATTAATGGTCTTGACTATAAATGAAACACTTATTGATAAACATACTTAATTCCTGAAATTACTGTGACATAGTTTCCGACAGATAGATCTGAATCTCCATTATATATTGATATATAGGGCATGCCATTTTCATCAAATTTATATAAGCATACATGAAACCCACTCTTAAAATAAATAAGTTATATATATATATATATATATATATATAATATGGAGACGCGTAGTGTAAAGGTTACCATCGTAGGAAATGGACCCCGTAAGATGAGTTCAAATCCTGGACAAGGCTGTTTGCATTTCAAATAATGCTAATACTCTTGGGAAAGGGATGAATCCAACTATTCTTCCCCCAGCTATGGATAAATAGTAGGGCAGTCTGGGCTCTGTAGCTTTGGTATGGAAACCAGTTTAGGAGAAGGAAAACTCTGAAGTCAAACCTGTTAAACTCCGCTTAAGAAATTGACCTTGTGTCACATCCTGCTTATGCAGGAGTTGGTAAATTATATATATACAGGGTGTTCGGGAGAAATTTGACAGTTTCATAAGGAAAAAGAAAAGTGCTTGGATTGTAAAGAAATTCAACAGACACTACTGTCAACAAGTTTCACTCAAAATAACCACCATTAGTGTCAGTCACAGCCTCAATCCTGCTCTGAAACCTGGAGCAAGCTGATGTTACAGTTTCCCTAGGGAGGGTCTCAAAAACTACCTTAATTCTGTTGATTAACTGGGCTTTTGTAGTACTGGCATGGCGATTGGTGTCTTTCTCAACAGCACCCCATACATAATAATCCATGGGGTTATGATCTGGGGAGTGTGGAGGCCAAACATTGGGACTGGTGTAGTTGTAAAAATTCACCGACAACCATTTTTGACTTTTCCCAGAGGTGGCAGTGGGCCGAATTCTGCTGCCATACCTATGGCCTACCATTAGCTACCCTTGTTATCCAGGGCTTGACTACAATGTTTAGCAACTCCACGTAGGCATCTGAATTCAACCCGATACCTTTTCAATTACTCCTATTCCTAATTTAACTATTTAGTTAAAATAGGAAGTAAAGAATAATATTACAGTTATTTCTTTTTGTTAAGGGATTTCTTTTAAGATTTATTGAAGAGAATTTTGCTCATATTCAACAAGATAAAACTTAACAATTAGAAATCAATAATATTAAGCACATATTTATTAAAATAAATTTTTTTAAGATCAATATGCAAATTAGCCTTCCCATTCACACTGTAAACCGCTGTTTTGTTGTGTATATAAATACAACTGCATGTTATTAGTATGTAGATATGGTCAACAGTCTTAATGATGTAAAACAATTTTATTAATAATTGAGGTTTAAATAAAAATAAAATCATGGAGAATGGGATGCAGATAACAAAGGGAATTGTGACTTGTATAGTAATATAGTTTCGGTTACAGACAGAAAAACATACAATCTCCATTATAATAAGATATATATATATATATATATATTTACCAACCCCTTCACACACATAAGATATTGACCTTGTGTCACATCTCAAGTGGAGTTTAACAGGTTTGAACTCAGACTTTCTTTCTCAGACGGTTTAGGAGGAAAAAAAAAAAATCTAAATTCAAACCATCTGCGTTCCAGTTAAAAATTGTCCTTTTGTTGCATCCTACCCTTGGGGGAGAGGTTGGATAAATACATACCCAGGCATATTTGAAAAGGGGGATGGAAAATTAAATACTTATTTACTAAGTTAGTTCAGGACAAGCTCAGGAATATAGGGCACCATGTGAGAATCAAACTCACTAGTAAACATTATCATAGATTTGATAGTGTTTGCTCATCATACCTAGTAGACCATTACACTACTCAAGGTGCCCAAAATGAAATACATGGTTGATTGACATTAAATAACAATATATTATTATTTATATTTTTGAAGGCAATTACAATGCGTATAACGTATAAAATTCGATAATTATTGGAAATGATCATGACAAGCAAACTCAGCGAATAATGCGTGGAACACTGTACAGCTGTTTCAACCTTATTAGGTCTTATCAGCAGTGTATACCTACATTCTCCCTCCGACAGAGTTCGAATTATTTCCATTAATTATCAAATTTTATATGATATATGCATTGTAATTGCCTTCAAAAATATAAATAATAATATACTTTACATAACTTTAAAATCAAATTACCAAACACTATTGAATAACAATAATAATGATAATTGTCAAATTGGACACATAGCCTAGTGGATAAAGGAGTTAGGTTAAGACAGCTCTAAGTGACAGTTATCCCTAGACTGCAGGTTCAATCCTGGTCAGGACTGAATAAAGGGTTAGGTTCAAAGTTCTGTGATGGCTCCTGATTACGACAAGAAATACCTGAAGAAAGCCAGAGGGCACATCGGCCGAAACATTGTACAGATAACAATGAAGATGAGGACAATAGTCTGAATAATACAAATAATACTGCTATCCTAATTAACTAAATATATTTCCTAATTTACATATAATGTCATATAGTCAGATATATCAATTTGTGCGCGTGGTGTAATGGTTAAAGTCATGGGAAATGAACTCGTCGCCCCAAGTTCAAATCCTGGACGTGGTAATTGCATTTCACTTAACACTAATACGCTTGGGAAAAGTATGAATTCTACTCTCCCTCCAGTTATTAAAGTCATATAAATGAAAATTTGTTTTTTGTTGGGTTATACAACTTTTAATTTGTTGTAATATTTTTTCTTTTCCATATGTTATTATTTTTGTTTATATATTATTAAAAATTAATTACACATATATAGAGCATATAAAAAGTTTTTAAGGGTGTCAAGTATAAAAAAGGATGGGAACCACTGTCCTAGATCAATTAAAACCAAGGTTAAAGAGCCCAGTCTGCCTTACTATTTACCTATAGCTGGAGGGAGGATAGTATCAACATTTGCCTTTTGGTTAACATTTGGATTAGGTGCAATAGAAGGTTTGAATTCAAAGTTTTCCTTCTCCTAGACTGGTTGTCATACCAAGGTTAAAGAGCCCAGTCTGCCCTATTTACTTATAGCTGAAGGGAGAATATTTGGATTCATACCTTTCCCAAAGATATAAGAAAAGCACAATGTGAAATGCAACCAGCCTCATCCAGGATTTAAACTCATATTGCCGTATTTATTTCCTATGATGATAACCATTACACTACGGGCACCTCGGTATTTATGTATATATCTATAATTAGTATACAAGTATGGGAAGGTTTGGAATAAAATTTTACAGTATGAGTAAAAGAAGACTATGCAGGAAATTAAATTTACATTTTTCACTATAAGGATAGCTTCATCAGAAATGAAATTTTATTCTGCCAAAAAACTTCATCATATCTGCGCTGGCTTGGCCATAACAGGAGGATGGACAAAGGCCGCATCCCCAAAGACCTGCTGTATGGTGAACTAGTGGAGGGCACCCGACCGACAGGGAGACCACGCCTATGCTTCAAAGATGTCTGCAAGAAAGACATGAAGGCATGCCACATTGACATAAGCACATGGGAGGCTTGTGCCGAAGACTGTGCGACCTGGCGCCTCCTTGTCAAAAAAGTAATGAAGGGGAGTGTGAGAGAGAGGAAAGAAGCTGCCACGGAAAAAAGAGCTAAAAGGAAGGAGAAACAGCAGCACCCCCAACACCTACAGAAAGCATCACCTTTTGTTTACAGCCAATGCACCAGAGACTGCCATTCAAGGATCGGTCTGTTCAGCCACTCACATAGCTGTAGTTAAAAAAAATTTTTTTTTAAAATGGTCACTATGCCATCGTCTTAAATAGACGGAAGGTTGCTGTTGTATCCGAGATGTATTAGAGAGTCTGGTTCGAATCGTTAGGGGAGATAACTCTCCCTAACAGTTGCTAACACATCTGGAGGAGGGGGGGAGTCCTATGGCATAATGGCTAATCTGCAGGAGTGTGACATCATAGTATGCAAATTCAAACCCCAGTTGCACTATTACATTCACTATCAGGCTAGTACACTTGGAAAAAAGTATGAACCCCACTCATCTCCCAGTCACGCTATTAGGTTCACAATTGGAATAATACTCTTGCGAAAGGTATGAACCACCTCGTCCTCCCAGCTATGGGTTAAACAGTTCCACTACTGTTTTTCTACAAGAATTAAATAATGGCATTAAATAATCCATAAAGGTTGATATGCCATTAAATAAAGAAACCAAACCTAATTTCTAAAGAAGCTGTCCTTAT
>CM042179.1:26883252-26903252 GCA_023376005.1 Doryteuthis pealeii | reverse complement strand
GTTCAAGACAGGCACATGGCATTTTTGTGTAGTTCCTATTTAGTTTTTTCTCCAAGCTTTTTGTTAAAGTCCAAGTGGTGCAGCTACAGAGTAGCACCGACACGAACAGTCAGAATCTGAGAGGTTGGGGATGAATTTCTTTGAAATCTGTTTTGATTTTACCTATGAATTTTCTCGACTTCAAGTTAGATACAATTGAGAAGCAGGGCATTATAAACCTTAGCAGCTAGGACAGTAAGACTTATACCTTTATAGTTCTATAGCAATATCAGTACTGCTGTACAGCTGCACCACTTGTACCTTAATGAAACACTTGGAGAAAAAAAACAAAAAACGCTAGACAGAAACTACACAAGGATGCTTCATGTTTAAACAAATACTGGAAGCAACACCTCACAAAAAAAAAAAACATGAACAAGAAATGCTGGACACTGCTGGAGAAGTAGTGGCTGACTCATAAGTGACATTCTCCTGTGGATGACTACACATGGACACACCAGAATGGGTCAACCAGCAAAGACTTACATTAATCAGTTTGGATACTGGATGTGATAAGGAGGATTTACCAGGGCCAGGTTAGCTCAGTCGGTAGAGTGTTTAGCTAGCAAACCACAAGGTTCCTAATTCGATACCGGTCCTCGTCAACTGAGCGTATGAGTAGCACAGGGATCAGTGCGGTAAAGCTGATAGTTGGTGTGGTGCTCCACCTTAGATGCTAAAATAATCTCCTTGGTCTAGCGCTATTGAAGAGGGGATAGACTCCCTCACTGATTGGCTGATACCTGCTTGATTTAAATGACAAAGTATATATAAGACTCCACAATGTCATTCAAATCAAGCAGCCAATCAGAACTCAAGGAGTGGAATCAACCAAATCACCCAGATTCATGGATGGATCATTCTTGATTCCTATTTATACCAGCTGTCTTGGACACTGCTTGAGTTGGACTTAGTCATTTTGCAGTGGACTTTGTAGCATTCGGGTTTGTATTTGAGTTACAACCATTTGTTGCCTTGTCTTCCCAGTTCGACGGTAATTGGAACTTTAATTATTCTTCAATACCGACTTCAGGCCACCCCGATGACTTTAATTTACTTACCAGGAGTGATAACTGACAGGGAAAGGTGACGAGAGAGAATCATGAGAATTAATATTGTCAGTGTGACAGGATGATGGTTTGTGTTGAAAATGTGTTTATTTTTCTTATTAAAAAAAATCATAATATACAAAAAAAAAACATTGCTTATCTTTTTATGTTAGAATCACCTAACCCTACATCAACTTTGACAAATTAAAAAAAAAGAAAAAAAGAAAAAAAAAAGCACATGCTGATATGACAGCTCTCTGAGTACAATCAAAAGGCACTTGTGGTGTAATGGTTATTATTGTATGGTATAGAGATGGCAAACCAAGTTCAAATCCTGGACAAGGCTGTTTGTATTTCACATAGCACCTATACTCTTGGGAAAAGTATATTATTCTCCTTCAACTATGAGTAAATAGTAGGACAAATTGGGCTCTAACCGTGGTATGGCAACCAGTCTAGGAGAAGGAAAACTGAATTCAAACCTGTTAAAGTCCACTTAAAAATTGACCTTGTGCTACATCCAGCTTGTACAGTGTGTTTGGGTAGATACATATACAATCTAAAGTAATACTTTTAAATATTGTTACAACTAAATCATTCTAGTGAGACCTAATGACGAATACATACAAAACAAACTTAAATCAGTATATAATATCTGTTCACAGAGTCCTTTTAATAAATGGGGGGTCCCCATGATGTAGTGGTTAATGTACTGGACTGTGACATCATAGTAAGCAAGTTCAAACTCAAGCTGCACTATTACATTCACTTTCAGACTAATACCCTTGGGAAAATTATGAATCCTCCTTATCCTCCCAGCTAGGGTTTAAATAGCACCACTGCTATTCTTCTTCAAGGAAGACTTTGGCATTAAATAACTCATGAAGGTTGATATGCCATTAAACAAAGAAACCAAATTAAACCCTCACCCCCAGCTATGGGTTACATAGCACCACTGCTGTTTTTCTTCAAGGAAGACTTTGGTATTAAATAACCCATGAAGGTTGATATTCCATTAAACAAAGAAACCAAATTAAACCCTCACCCCCAGCTATGGGTTAAATAGCACCACTACTGTTTTTCTTCAAGGAAGACTTTGGCATTAAATAACCCATGAAGGTTGATATTCCATTAAACAAAGAAACCAAACCAATTCTTTTGGTAAAAGAATCATTGAAATAATAAATCTGTCTTCAAGTTTTTTTGTTTTAGAATTTAGCCTGTGTTTTATGTATGAAGAAAACTGAATTACTAAATTTCCCAGCATTCCCTCTTCCTCAATTGTTTTGAAAATTTACCCTGCATCTTTACCAGCTATGGGCAAATAATAAGGCAAACTGTTTGTTTTTTTTAAACCTTGGTATGGCAACCAGTCTAGGAGAAGGAAAACTGAATTCAAACCAGTTGTGACTCCACTTGAAAGTTGAATCCTGGTTGAGGGGGTTGGGTAAATACAAGCACATATTCAATATTTCATGTTTCCTACTAAGTAAGTGCATTCCATCTAAATTAGAATTTTTGGACAGGTGCACAAAATATATGAAAAGAATTCATCATTAAGAAATTATGATCTGTCACATTTAATGAATTATAAATTAAACTAAATTTATTGCCCAATACACTGAAATGTATACATATATCATACAGACACACAAATAAAAATAAACAAAGGAAAGAAAATGCTGAATGGATAAAATAGATTTTATTTTACTAACACATGTTTTGGCCAGGAGTTTATTCATGTACACATGTATTCTATTTATTATTATTTTAAATATGAAATAAAATAATAATAATAACAGAAAACTAAAAAATATTTTTAGTATACAAGGAATAACGGCCAGGAGTTTATTTATGTACACATGTATTCTATTTATTATTTTTAAATATGAAATAAAATAATAATAATAGAAAACTAAAAAATATTTTTAGTATACAAGGAATAACGGCCTTCGTCAGAGTAAATTCTGTGGAGTCTGAAATCAAAGCAGTCAAAATACGGAGAATTTTTTAAATGTTTGAAAAAATAATTTTTTTGAAATGGTTTGAAGAAAATGTTCCACAGCGATTAAGAATAGTGATGTTGACGTCATCATCTTTTGCGATGCATTTCTTCAACAGTTCAAAAATTATTTTCAAACATTAAAAAATTCTCCGTATTTTGACTGCTTTGATTTCAGACTCCACAGAATTTACTCTGACGAAGGCCGTTATTCCTTGTATACTAAAAAATTTTTTAGTTTTCTATTATTATTATTTTATTTCATATTTAAAATAATAATAAATAGAATACATGTGTACATAAATAAACTCCTGGCCGTTATTCCTTGTATACTAAAAATATTTTTTAGTTTCTATTATTATTATTTTATTTCATATTTAAAATAATATAAATAGAATACATGTGTACATAAATAAACTCCTGGCCGTTATTCCTTGTATACTAAAAATATTTTTTAGTTTTCTATTATTATTATTTTATTTCATATTTAAAATAATAATAAATAGAATACATGTGTACATAAATACTCCTGGCCGTTATTCCTTGTATACTAAAATATTTTTTAGTTTTCTATTATTATTATTTTATTTCATATTTAAAATAATAATAAATAGAATACATGTGTACATAAATAAACTCCTGGCCAAAACATGTGTTAGTAAAAATAAAATCTATTTTATCCATTCAGCATTTTCTTTCCTTTGTTTATTTTTATTTGTGTGTCTGTATGATATATGTATACATTTCAGTGTATTGGGCAATAAATTTAGTTTAATTTATAATTCATTAAATGTGACAGATCATAATTTCTTAATGATGAATTCTTTTCATATATTTTGTGCACCTGTCCAAAAATTCTAATTTAGATGGAATGCACTTACTTAGTAGGAAACATGAAATATTGAATATGTGCTTGTATTTACCCAACCCCTCAACCAGGATTCAACTTTCAAGTGGAGTCACAACTGGTTTGAATTCAGTTTTCCTTCTCCTAGACTGGTTGCCATACCAAGGTTTAAAAAAAACAAACAGTTTGCCTTATTATTTGCCCATAGCTGGTAAAGATGCAGGGTAAATTTTCAAAACAATTGAGGAAGAGGGAATGCTGGAAATTTAGTAATTCAGTTTTCTTCATACATAAACACAGGCTAAATTCTAAAACAAAAAAACTTGAAGACAGATTTATTATTTCAATGATTCTTTACCAAAAGAATTGGTTTGGTTTCTTTGTTTAATGGAATATCAACTTCATGGGTTATTTAATGCCAAAGTCTTCCTTGAAGAAAAACAGTAGTGGTGCTATTTTAACCCATAGCTGGGGGTGAGGGTTTAATTTGGTTTCTTTGTTTAATGGAATATCAACCTTCATGGGTTATTTAATACCAAAGTCTTCCTTGAAGAAAAACAGCAGTGGTGCTATGTAACCCATAGCTGGGGGTGAGGGTTTAATTTGGTTTCTTTGTTTAATGGCATATCAACCTTCATGAGTTATTTAATGCCAAAGTCTTCCTTGAAGAAGAATAGCAGTGGTACTATTTAAACCTAGCTGGGAGGATAAGGAGGATTCATAATTTTCCAAGGGTATTAGTCTGAAAGTGAATGTAATAGTGCAGCTTGAGTTTGAACTTGCTTACTATGATGTCACAGTCCAGTACATTAACCACTACATCATGGGGACCCCCCATTTATTAAAAGGACTCTGTGAACAGATATTATATACTGATTTAAGTTTGTTTTGTATGTATTCGTCATTAGGTCTCACTAGAATGATTTAGTTGTAACAATATTTAAAAGTATTACTTTAGATTGTATATGTATCTACCCAAACACACTGTACAAGCTGGATGTGGCACAAGGTCAATTTTTAAGTGGACTTTAACAGGTTTGAATTCAGAGTTTTCCTTCTCCTAGACTGGTTGCCATACCACGGTTAGAGCCCAATTTGTCCTACTATTTACTCATAGTTGAAGGAGAATAATATACTTTTCCCAAGAGTATAGGTGCTATGTGAAATACAAACAGCCTTGTCCAGGATTTGAACTTGGTTTGCCATCTCTATACCATACAATAATAACCATTACACCACAAGTGCCTTTTGATTGTACTCAGAGAGCTGTCATATCAGCATGTGCTTTTTTTTTTTTTTTTTTTTTTAATTTGTCAAAGTTGATGTAGGGTTAGGTGATTCTAACATAAAAAGATAAGCAATGTTTTTTTTTTTTTTGTATATTATGATTTTTTTATAAGAAAAATAAACACATTTTCAACACAAACCATCATCCTGTCACACTGACAATATTAATTCTCATGATTCTCTCTTGTCACCTTTCCCTGTCAGTTATCACTCCTGGTAAGTAAATTAAAGTCATCGGGGTGGCCTGAAGTCGGTATTGAAGAATAATTAAAGTTCCAATTACCGTCGAACTGGGAAGACAAGGCAACAAATGGTTGTAACTCAAATACAAACCCGAATGCTACAAAGTCCACTGCAAAATGACTAAGTACAACTCAAGCAGTGTCCAAGACGGCTGGTATAAATAGGAATCAAGAATGATCCATCCATGAATCTGGGTGATTTGGTTGATTCCACTCCTTGAGTTCTGATTGGCTGCTTGATTTGAATGACATTGTGGAGTCTTATATATACTTTGTCATTTAAATCAAGCAGGTATCAGCCAATCAGTGAGGGAGTCTATCCCCTCTTCAATAGCGCTAGACCAAGGAGATTATTTTAGCATCTAAGGTGGAGCACCACACCAACTATCAGCTTTACTGCACTGATCCCTGTGCTACTCATACGCTCAGTTGACGAGGACCGGTATCGAATTAGGAACCTTGTGGTTTGCTAGCTAAACACTCTACCAACTGAGCTAACCCGGCCCTGGTAAATCCTCCTTATCACATCCAGTATCCAAACTGATTAATGTAAGTCTTTGCTGGTTGACCCATTCTGGTGTGTCCATGTGTAGTCATCCACAGGAGAATGTCACTTATGAGTCAGCCACTACTTCTCCAGCAGTGTCCAGCATTTCTTGTTCATGTTTTTTTTTTTGTGAGGTGTTGCTTCCAGTATTTGTTTAAACATGAAGCATCCTTGTGTAGTTTCTGTCTAGCGTTTCTTTTTTTTTTCTCCAAGTGTTTCATTAAGGTACAAGTGGTGCAGCTGTACAGCAGTACTGATATTGCTATAGAACTATAAAGGTATAAGTCTTACTGTCCTAGCTGCTAAGGTTTATAATGCCCTGCTTCTCAATTGTATCTAACTTGAAGTTGAGAAAATTCATAGGTAAAATCAAAACAGATTTCAAAGAAATTCATCCCAACCTCTCAGATTCTGACTGTTCGCGTCGGTGCTACTCTGTAGCTGCACCACTTGGACTTTAACAAAAGCTTGGAAAAAACTAAATAGGAACTACACAAAAATGCCATGTGCTGTCTTGAACAAATCCTGGAAAACAGCCTCCTAGGAAAGCAGCTGTATAGCCACTTAGTTACATCCCATCACACAAACCATCCAAATAAGATAAATGGTAATATGAACATTAGCTACTTAAATGAGAGTAACTTCCCCTTGTATGTTTCACTTTGAGGAAGCTGTTTGTTTTGGTCGGCCATTTTCATTTCACCGTAAATCTACACTGAAAATACGAATTTGTTCAAATCAATACAACTGCATGTTTTAATACAAAAATATCATAAAATGTGTTCTTAATAACAATTAAGTTCATTTCAAATAATGTGCAAGCACATTTAAGAACACATTTTATGATATTTTTGTGTTAAAACATGCCGTTGTATTGATTTGAACAGATTCATATTTTTTGTTTAGATTTATGGTGAAATGAAAATCCCCGACCAAAACAAACTGCTTCCTCAAAGTGAAACAAACAAGGGGAAGTTACTCTCATTTATGAAGCCAATGTTCAGATTACCAGACATGCTGGACACTTCTGGAGAAGTAAGGTTAAAATTATGCGACACTCTCCTGTGGATACCTACACATGGAGCCACCTGTGTTGGCTTTATGGCAAATTCATCAGCTCTGTGTGGACTTGGTAGGAGTGATAACTGATAGGGATGGGTTGCAAGGGAGAATCATGGGAATCTGTGCTGTCAGCACAACTTGATATATATATACATATATATATATATATATATATTTACCAACCGCTTAAGAAATTGACCTTGTGTCGCATCCTGCTCGTGCGGAGGGGTTGGTAAATATATATATATATATTTACCAACCCTCCGCACGAGCAGGATGCGACACAAGGTCAATTTCTTAAGCGGAGTTCAACAGGTTTGAATTCAGTTTTCCTTCTCCTAGACCGGTTGCCTAACCAAGGTTAAAGAGCCCAGTCTGCCCTACTATTTATCCATAGCTGGAGGGAGAGTAGGATTCATACCTTTCCCAAGGGTATTAGCGCAAAGTGAAATGCAATTACCACGCCCAGGATTTGAACTCGGGGCGACGAGTCAATTTCCCATGACTTTAACCATTACACCACGTGCTTGATATATATATATGTGTGTATATGTGTGTGTTTGGAGGCATGTGGTGTAAAGGTTACCCTTATGGGAAATGGATATGGCAACATAAGTACAAATCTTGGATGAGGCTGTTTGCATTTCACATAGTACTAATACCCATAGGAAAAGTATGAATCCAACCATTCTCCCTCCAGCTATGGGTAAATAGTAGGGAAGACTGGGCTCTTTAACCTTGGTATGACAACCAGTCTAGGAGAAGGAAAACTCTTAATTCAAACCTTCTATTGCTCCTGATCCAAATGTTAACCAAAAGGCAAAATTTGATACTATTCTCCCTCCAGCTATGGGTAAATAGTAGGGAAGACTGGGCTCTTTAACCGTGGATAGGCAATTGGTCTAGGAGAGAGAAAACCTGTTAAACTGTGCTTTAGAAATTGAACTTGTGTTGCATCCTACTCGTGCAGAGGGGGTTGGTAAATATATGTATATATATTTACCAACCCTCTGCATTTATATATCTTATTATAATGGAGATTGTGTGTTTTTCTGTCTGTAACCGAAACTATATTCCTACTCAAGTCAAAATTCTCTTAGTTATTGACATCACATTCTCCATGATTCTATTTTTATCTAAACCTCAATTATTAATAAAATTGTCTTACATTATTAATACTGTTAACTATGTCTACATACTAACAACATGCAATTATATTTATATATACAACAAAATATCGCTTTACAATGTGAACGGGAAGGCTAATTTGCATATTAATATCAAAAAATCGAATTTAATAAATATGTGCTTAGTATTATTGATTTCTAACTGTTTGGTTTTATTTTAATGAATATAAGCAAAAATCTCTTCAATGAATCTTAAATAAAATCCATTAACAAGATAAAATAACTGCCATTTTATTCTTTACTGCCTCTTATAACTAAATACTTAAATTAGAAAAACTAACAATGAAAGACGAGAGTGATGGAAGAGTAAGTTTCAGTTGTTCCATTTTTTATTATACTCCCTCTGTTTCAAATCTTTTATTATACTCCCTCTGTTTCAAATCTTTTTATCTGTATTCTTATTTAGTTTCATTAGCCTTTCTAATTTAATACAATATTTTATTACATTAAAACTTATATACTTGCACCCGGAGGGTGCATATATTTGCTAGTATATATATATAAATATTTTGGTTTATATTTATTTATCTCTGTTCCTAAATATATATAGAGAGACAGAGAGATAAATAAATATTTTGGTTTATATTTATTTATCTCTATCTATCTATCTATCTATCTATCTATATATATATATATATATATATATATATATATATATATATATATTGGTTTATATTTTATATTTATTTACATGGGAACAAGTTTGCTATCATTGGTTTCTTGCTTATATATATATATATATATATATATATATATATATATATATGTTTTCTTTGCCAAAATAGAATATGCTAGAAAATGTGAAACTTGAAAAATCTAGGCTAACAGAATGGTGTACTTAATTGTGACATTGTGACTCAATTTTCTTATCAGATACACTACAGATATTATAAAACACAAAGATAAGTACTTTAAATTTTGGAGCTGATATATATGTACATACACAGATAACTGAGCCGATAAAACCCACCCTATTGTATAGGTCAGTCTGTCAGCAATATACTTATATATGAGAAAAGGAAGACAAATTGAAAATCAAATTGACATTAAATAACCCACAACGGTTGATATGCCATTAAATAAAGAAACCAAACCAATCATAAAATCTAATTTCTAAAGAAGCTGTCCTTATAGTCACTATAAATAATATATATATATATATATATATATATATCCGCAAAATGTATTATGTTTTCAGAAAAACATTTTTGTAAGATAAAAAGAATAAATTTTTTTCTGAAAACATAATACATTTTGCGGACCTTTTTTATAATATATATATATATATATATATATATGTATGTATGTATGTATGTATTTATAAAGATAAAAGGTGGCTTACCAGTGAATATGGGCACGATCGTTGGGAGGTGCAAAATTCAGGGATTAAGTCAGTGATATAACAAATACAAAGTGCTCAATACGAAGTAGAGCAAATTTATTATAAAAGGGATACAATAGAAACCTACTCGAGTTTCACCATAAGGATCTTCAGGGTGATCGACTGCAATTAATCGGTACCTCGATTAATTCAGTGGATTTAACCCTGAAGATCCTTATGGTGAAACTCGAGTAGGTTTCTATTGTATCCCTTTTATAAATATATATATATATATATATATATATATATATATATAATATATATATATATATATATATATATAGTCACTATAAGGACAGCTTCTTTAGAAATTAGGTTTGGTTTCTTTATTTAATGGCATATCAACCTTTATGGATTATTTAATGCCATTATTTAATTCTTGTAGAAAAACAGTAGTGGAACTGTTTAACCCATAGCTGGGAGGACGAGGTGGTTCATACCTTTCGCAAGAGTATTATTCCAATTGTGAACCTAATAGCGTGACTGGGAGATGAGTGGGGTTCATACTTTTTTCCAAGTGTACTAGCCTGATAGTGAATGTAATAGTGCAACTGGGGTTTGAATTTGCATACTATGATGTCACACTCCTGCAGATTAGCCATTATGCCATAGGACTCCCCCCCTCCTCCAGATGTGTTAGCAACTGTTAGGGAGAGTTATCTCCCCCTAACGATTCGAACCAGACTCTCTAATACATCTCGGATACAACAGCAACCTTCCGTCTATTTAAGACGATGGCATAGTGACCATTTTAAAAAAAAATTTTTTTTAACTACAGTTATGTGAGTGGCTGAACAGACCGATCCTTGAATGGCAGTCTCTGGTGCATTGGCTGTAAACAAAAGGTGATGCTTTCTGTAGGTGTTGGGGGTGCTGCTGTTTCTCCTTCCTTTTAGCTCTTTTTTCCGTGGCAGCTTCTTTCCTCTCTCTCACACTCCCCTTCATTACTTTTTTGACAAGGAGGCGCCAGGTCGCACAGTCTTCGGCACAAGCCTCCCATGTGCTTATGTCAATGTGGCATGCCTTCATGTCTTTCTTGCAGACATCTTTGAAGCTTAGGCGTGGTCTCCCTGTCGGTCGGGTGCCCTCCACTAGTTCACCATACAGCAGGTCTTTGGGGATGCGGCCTTTGTCCATCCTCCTGTTATGGCCAAGCCAGCGCAGATATGATGAAGTTTTTTGGCAGAATAAAATTTCATTTCTGATGAAGCTATCCTTATAGTGAAAAATGTAAATTTAATTTCCTGCATAGTCTTCTTTTACTCATACTGTAAAATTTTATTCCAAACCTTCCCATACTTGTATACTAATTATAGATATATACATAAATACCGAGGTGCCCGTAGTGTAATGGTTATCATCATAGGAAATAGATACGGCAATATGAGTTTAAATCCTGGATGAGGCTGGTTGCATTTCACATTGTGCTTTTCTTATATCTTTGGGAAAGGTATGAATCCAAATATTCTCCCTTCAGCTATAAGTAAATAGTAGGGCAGACTGGGCTCTTTAACCTTGGTATGACAACCAGTCTAGGAGAAGGAAAACTTTGAATTCAAACCTTCTATTGCACCTAATCCAAATGTTAACCAAAAGGCAAATGTTGATACTATCCTCCCTCCAGCTATAGGTAAATAGTAGGGCAGACTGGGCTCTTTAACCTTGGTTTTAATTGATCTAGGACAGTGGTTCCCATCCTTTTTTATACTTGACACCCTTAAAAACTTTTTATATGCTCTATATATGTGTAATTAATTTTTAATAATATATAAACAAAAATAATAACATATGGAAAAGAAAAAATATTACAACAAATTAAAAGTTGTATAACCCAACAAAAAACAAATTTTCATCTATATGACTTTAATAACTGGAGGGAGAGTAGAATTCATACTTTTCCCAAGCGTATTAGTGTTAAGTGAAATGCAATTACCACGTCCAGGATTTGAACTTGGGGTGACGAGTCCATTTCCCATGACTTTAACCATTACACCACGCGCACAAATTGATATATCTGACTATATGACATTATATGTAAATTAGGAAATATATTTAGTTAATTAGGATAGCAGTATTATTTGTATTATTCAGACTATTGTCCTCATCTTCATTGTTATCTGTACAATGTTTCGGCCGATGTGCCCTCTGGCTTTCTTCAGGTATTTCTTGTCGTAATCAGGAGCCATCACAGAACCTTGAACCTAACCCTTTATTCAGTCCTGACCAGGATTGAACCTGCAGTCTAGGGATAACTGTCACTTAGAGCTGTCTTAACCTAACTCCTTTATCCACTAGGCTATGTGTCCAATTTGACAATTATCATTATTATTGTTATTCAATAGTGTTTGGTAATTTGATTTTAAAGTTATGTAAAGTATATTATTATTTATATTTTTGAAGGCAATTACAATGCATATATCATATAAAATTTGATAATTAATGGAAATAATTCGAACTCTGTCGGAGGGAGAATGTAGGTATACACTGCTGATAAGACCTAATAAGGTTGAAACAGCTGTACAGTGTTCCACGCATTATTCGCTGAGTTTGCTTGTCATGATCATTTCCAATAATTATCGAATTTTATACGTTATACGCATTGTAATTGCCTTCAAAAATATAAATAATAATATATGTTATTTAATGTCAATCAACCATGTATTTCATTTTGGGCACCTTGAGTAGTGTAATGGTCTACTAGGTATGATGAGCAAAACACTATCAAATCTATGATAATGTTTACTAGTGAGTTTGATTCTCACATGGTGCCCTATATTCCTGAGCTTGTCCTGAACTAACTTAGTAAATAAGTATTTAATTTTCCATCCCCCTTTTCAAATATGCCTGGGTATGTATTTATCCAACCTCTCCCCCAAGGGTAGGATGCAACAAAAGGACAATTTTTAACTGGAACGCAGATGGTTTGAATTTAGATTTTTTTTTTTCCCTCCTAAACCGTTCTGAGAAAGAAAGTCTGAGTTCAAACCTGTTAAACTCCACTTAAGATATTGACCTTGTGTCACATCTCATGTGTGTGGAGGGGTTGGTAAATATATATATATATATATATATCTTATTATAATGGAGATTGTATGTTTTTCTGTCTGTAACCGAAACTATATTACTATACAAGTCACAATTCCCTTTGTTATCTGCATCCCATTCTCCATGATTTTATTTTTATTTAAACCTCAATTATTAATAAAATTGTTTTACATCATTAAGACTGTTGACCATATCTACATACTAATAACATGCAGTTGTATTTATATACACAACAAAACAGCGGTTTACAGTGTGAATGGGAAGGCTAATTTGCATATTGATCTTTAAAAAAATTTATTTTAATAAATATGTGCTTAATATTATTGATTTCTAATTGTTAAGTTTTATCTTGTTGAATATGAGCAAAATTCTCTTCAATAAATCTTAAAAGAAATCCCTTAACAAAAAGAAATAACTGTAATATTATTCTTTACTTCCTATTTTAACTAAATAGTTAAATTAGGAATAGGAGTAATTGAAAATGATGGAAGAGTTTCAAAGTTGTTCTATTTTTCAATCATACCCCCTCTGTTCCAAATCATGTTATCTGCATTTTTATTCAGTTTCATTGGCCTTTCTAATTTAATATATTTTATTATATTAAAACTTAAATACTTGCACCCGGAGGGTGCATATATTTGCTAGTATATATATATATATATATATATATATATATGTGTGTGTGTGGTTTCAAGCATTCCTACCCAATACTAATAACTTTTAAATAGGTTTCTTTGACCCATAGGTGGAACCCTAACAGGTGCTATCACTCAGAGTGAAAGAGTTAAAAACCTTTTTTTTTTCTTCTCTTCTATAAAGAAGAGAAGAAAAAAAAAGGTTTTATACGATATACGCATTGTAATTGCCTTCAAAAATATAAATAATAATATATTGTTATTTAATGTCAATAAACCATGTATTTCATATATATATATATATATATATATATATATATATATATCAATAATACCAGGCATGCATGTATTAAAACTTGTTTTAAAAAACCTGGTAGACTGTCAAATGTTGTGTACTTAGTTTCTGAGTATATATAACGTTGTTCTATATTTTATGTATTAATGGTCTTATTATAAGAGTATAAACTTTTTTTTTTTTTTTTTTTTTTTTCGGGTATACCATGTCTATCAAAACATGACTTTTGAAAATGACAGTGCCTTCAAATGTTGTAGGATGTACCAAACTACTACAGCAACAGAATACAGCAAATTATCATGATGCTATGAATATCTTGTTCCTTGTTAAAGAAAGATTCCCTCAAAAAAAGATGAAAACTGTTTCCTTGTTTTACTCCCATTTTCTTTCAACCTTAACAAATGATACTCTGATTTGCCCCTCATTAAATCACCCCCCCCCCCACTCTTCTATCCATGTGACATATTAAGCTAAGATTAGTAAATACCAATAATCACATATGGTACAAAATAAAGTTTCTCTATTGGTTAAGTGTTTTATCATACAGGCAAGAAAAACCCCAGATTAAAAAAAAATAAAATGAAAATCAAACAAGCAAAAAAAAAAAAAAAAAAAAAATGTTATTATTAGCATCTTTTTATTTAATTAATTTTTTTTTTTTTTTTTTTTTATAAAAAAGAAACTAAATATTTTTTAAAAAGTAGAAGAAAATGCTTGTGAAATTTATTATTGTTATTCATCTTTAGCACCAATTAAGACTAAAGCAACATATATTACATTCATTTATTGATTGTTCAAACATTTCTTGAATAAATTTTATTTATCAAAAAGAATTTTTAAAGAATTTATTTTTCTACAAAATTGAACTGAACAAAATTTAGTTTATTGAAATTGAATTTTTTAACTCCCACCCACTTCAGACAATATTTTTCAAAAATTCATTTTTACATCACCTGGAGGGTGATTTTTATTTTGTTTAACTAGTTTAACTAATGTTAATAACTAAAATAAAATGTTGAAAAAAATATAATGTACTGGCAGTATGTGCGTCATTACCTAAAAGTACATTTTGGCTGGGGGAATCCCATTTCTACATTGCTCTTGCCTAGCAACAATACATCCAATCAGACTATTAAATTACAGATTATAACATTTTACATTTCCTTCTAGTTTTGTTCTGGTGTTTTTTTCCACCCAGGATGGGCTCAGGGTTATAAGGCATAACAATAATAATAATACTGAACTTCCATGATAAAATGTAACCAATCATAGCAGAGAATGATTTTTATTTATTATCAATAATAAAATTAACTTGATAAATTTAGGATTTAGAGAATCTATAGTTAAATATAAACCCTGTATTTCTTAGAAAGCAGCTTTCTGATAAAAATAGTAAAATAAGATTACACAAAATTGGTCCTCTGATTATATATATATATATATATATATATATATATATATTTCACATGCGTTGTCTTCGTGTAATTGCGGTATAAAATGGATGACAAAGTAAAAAACAGCACAATTTTAAAAAGATGTGATATTGCTGGCATTGAAACCCTACTAGCCAAGATTCAACTTATGGGCTGGTCACGTTGTCCGTATGAATAAGAACAGGCTTCCAAAGAAGTTTTTATACGGGCAACTACCAAATGCTAAGCGTTCCATGGACGTCCTCTCTTACGCTACAGGGACAAATTGAAGGACAATTTGAAATGCCTAGATATTGACCTGAGTGCTTGGGAAGATCTAGCATCGGATCGGAAGGAATGGCGTAAGACCTGTTTCGCTAAACTAAAGAGCTTTGAACAAAATAGACTGAAGCCTAGAGATTGGCTCCGCATAACTTTAAAAGAAAAATATTTAACTCTTGCCTTGGATCATTTCATTTGTCAGTGTGGCTTCATGGCTCGCAGCAGGGCTGGGCTGCTGTCACACTCGAGGAAACATAAAATGTCTTCTTGACAGCATGCTCAACATGGGAGGAATCAAATCACTCACTGCTGACCATCATCTATCGTTCTCGATAGGAAAGTCCACCATATATATTCTGGTTGAAATGATTTATGGAATGATGGTTTGTTAAGTTTTTCTTTCTTTGAAAGTTAAATATTGCTCTGTATATAATCTAATTTATTGATTATTATACATTGAGCTCTCTTTAGGGATTTATAAAAATCCTTGTATGAATATATGTTTGCACCTACAAGAGCATACAGTATGGTTATACAGTGAGATTTTGAAGATCCCAAATAGAATCAAACCAGTCATTTGGATTACCTTACATTATATATATATATATATATATATATATATATATATATATATATACAGGGTGTCGGGATAAATTTGAAATGCTTATACTTGGTTATTTTTCTCCGTAGGTTGGAGGTATTTACGTACACTATGCATCATTTAAAACCTTGGACCCTTATTCATTCATATACGCGATGACAGATAGAATGGATGACTGGAACCCACCTGAATCATGGAAGAGAACAACTTGTATTATGATGATCTGCGCCAGCGATCAAAATAAGGAGATTATGGTTGCTGATCAACGCTCCCTGAACACAACATAACAGAGGATCTGATTGCGTTCGTACAGCAGAATTCCTCGAAAATCTGCAGAAAAAAGTGTTGGAGGACCCTGGCATTGGAATTCAGGCTTTGTCACAAGAATTGAATGTTTCAGCCTCTACTATGAAGCTTGCACTCAATGAAGACCTTCGCTACTACTCATACAAGCGTCGCAGAGGTCAACTGCTTCCAGAAAAGGCCTGTGAAAATCATCTGACAAAGGCGAAGAAACTTCTGAACAAAGTGAAACATTCTGCTGAACTACAAATAATCTGGTTCTTTTCAAATGAGAAAAACTTTTACCAAGATCAAAAGCACAACATGCAGAATAACAGATAGCTTGCATACAGTCCAAAGGACACTCCTTGTGTCATGCAGACTAAGTTTCCTCAAACTGTGATGGTTTTCCAATGTGTGTCCTCTGAGGGTGATTTGATGCCTCCACATTTCTTCAGAAAAGGTATCGGGTTGAATTCAGATGCCTACGTGGAGTTGCTAAACATTGTAGTCAAGCCCTGGATAACAAGGGTAGCTAATGGTAGGCCATAGGTATGGCAGCAGAATTCGGCCCACTGCCACCTCTGGGAAAAGTCAAAAATGGTTGTCGGTGAATTTTTACAACTACACCAGTCCCAATGTTTGGCCTCCACACTCCCCAGATCTTAACTCCATGGATTATTATGTATGGGGTGCTGTTGAGAAAGACACCAATCGCCATGCCAGTACTACAAAAGCCCAGTTAATCAACAGAATTAAGGTAGTTTTTGAGACCCTCCCTAGGGAAACTGTAACATCAGCTTGCTCCAGGTTTCAGAGCAGGATTGAGGCTGTGACTGACACTAATGGTGGTTATTTTGAGTGAAACTTGTTGACAGTAGTGTCTGTTGAATTTCTTTACAATCCAAGCACTTTTCTTTTTCCTTATGAAACTGTCAAATTTCTCCCGAACACCCTGTATATATATAATTTACCAACTCCTCTGCATAAGCAGGATGTGACACAAGGTCAATTTCTTAAGCGGAGTTTAACAGGTTTGACTTCAGAGTTTTCCTTCTCCTAAACTGGTTTCCATACCAAAGCTACAGAGCCCAGACTGCCCTACTATTTATCCATAGCTGGGGGAAGAATAGTTGGATTCATCCCTTTCCCAAGAGTATTAGCATTATTTGAAATGCAAACAGCCTTGTCCAGGATTTGAACTCATCTTACGGGGTCCATTTCCTACGATGGTAACCTTTACACTACGCGTCTCCATATATATATATATATATATATAACTTATTTATTTTAAGAGTGGGTTTCATGTATGCTTATATAAATTTGATGAAAATGGCATGCCCTATATATCAATATATAATGGAGATTCAGATCTATCTGTCGGAAACTATGTCACAGTAATTTCAGGAATTAAGTATGTTTATCAATAAGTGTTTCATTTATAGTCAAGACCATTAATACAAAATATAGAACAACGTTATATATACTCAGAAACTAAGTACACAACATTTGACTGTCTACCAGGTTTTTTAAAACAAGTTTTAATACATGCATGCCTGGTATTATATATATATATATATATATATATATATATATATATATATATATATATATATATATATATATATATATATATATAGTTTGTTTTATTTTTATATATATTTGAAATTATCTAATGTATAGATTTTTACGAGAAAATTATTTACAAACAAGAAAATGTCATATAAACTTGTCTTAGCTTAAATTTTAAGAATTGTAAACTAAACCGGATGTAGTTTTGTTTACATTTATTTTTAATGCAAAAACTGTTTATGGTTGTTATTTTTTTATTACTGGTGTTATTTTTAATCTGCAATGTATTTATTTAAATTAATCATATCGAAATAGTTCATTGTATTTCATTCATTGTTTAAACAATACACATTCATCAATAAGTTTAATTTTATTCAGTATTAGATTATTAAAATAGCTTTTTAATTTTAATTTATATAAATTTTATTTTGTTTTTTTTTTTTAAATTAAATAAATTAAGTTATTCAATTTAATGCTTACTTTAATAAATATGAAATTTTCTAAGTCTCTAAGGATTGTAAATACCAATAATCACATATGGTACAAAATAAAGTTTCTCTATTGGTTAAGTGTTTTATCATACAGGCAAGAAAAACCCCAGATTTTAAAAAAATAAAATGAAAATCAAACAAACAAACAAACGAACAAAAAAAAACCAACAAAAAATGGTATTATTAGCATCTTTTTATTTAATTAATTTTTTTTTAATTTATTTTTTTTTTTTTTTGATAAAAAAGAAACTAAATATTTTTTTAAAAAGTAGAAGAAAATGCTTGTGAAATTTATTATTGTTATTCATCTTTAGCATCAATTAAGACTAAAGCAACATATATTACATTCATTCATTGATTGTTCACAAACATTTTTAAATAAATTTTATTTATTGAAAAGAATTTTTAAAAGAATTTATTTTCTACGGAATTGAACTGAATACAAATTAGTTTATTGACATTGAATTTTTTAACTCCCACCCACTTCAGGCAATATTTTTCAAAAAATTATTTTTACATCACCCATAGGGTGTTTTTATTTTGCTAGTTTAACTACTGTTAAAATAAAATAAATAATGCTAAAAATACTGTTAAAATAAAAAATAAAATAATGCTAAAATACTGTTAAAATAAAAATAAATAATACTAAAATAAAGTGTTAAAAAACATTATGTACTTAGATTTAAAGCATCAGAAAAAAAAAAATATGATCTGGTGCATTTTGGGAAATGAGATTCTCATTCGTCCCTTTACATATTGAGATGACTTCATTATTTACTCATACAGTCCTATAATGTAGATGTACATTTTAATTTGTATTTTCATTATAATATCTATCTTATTTAATAGTCTTTAGTAGATAGTTATATATATAAGTAGTTACTTAAACCATGATTATATGTTCTAACAATTAAATAATGAATATAATATGATTATCGATAACCTATAGTTATAATAAAAGGATTATTATTGTCATAATATTTTACAGAGTGATATTCAGATAGTCGAATTAATCCTGAAAATGTACATAGAACATAAAGTGCTTTTTGCGAAGGCAGCTAAATATAAATGCTACTATGTCTATATAGCATTATAAAATTACTTCGATATCATTATTCTTTATTAACATTCCTTTTCCTATAGAAATCATATTTAATTCATATCTAAAGAGATTGCCAACAATAATTGTATAACTTAGCTATCAGAGCACTCTCTAGGCATTATCATCAGGGTACTCACGTATATATACTTTTTTCCGATGAACTTGTCCCTCTGTAATTTAATATGAGATGCAATCAATGAAAGTTATCTCACTGTGCGTATATGAACTCTTTGCCGCGTGTGTACACCATAGTGCTAAGTAGAAATAATTCTTATTTTATCTATGTCCGTGATGAAGAACGTATAGTTACGGCTGTGAGCGTACACATATCCGTCCACACTAATACTAACGCATTCTATCGTAGCAATTCCACAGAGTATTTTTGAATCTAGTAGCATTCTATATGATAAATTACTTATGTTACCATTATTCTACTACATACTCATACAACAACTACATGCACAACAGTCCCATTCGACACACCCTCTACTATGTGAAAATTTAGTGTGATGACAAAAAAATCGTATATTCCAGTGTCCCGCAGCTAGAACTTCTTTTATTTATATAGTATATAAAAAAAAGAATAAAAGAATTTTATATCATGAAATTATTTTTCAAAAAATCGCCCGCGCGGAACACG
>CM042179.1:26822341-26883152 GCA_023376005.1 Doryteuthis pealeii | reverse complement strand
ACGCAAAAAGAATATTTGTCATTATTATTATCTTAAGTGTCAAGAGCTCAAAATAAAACAAATTAAATGTCCCTTTTTTTCTTTCTCAACTTTTATTTAAAATAAAACTAGTGGAATTTTTTACTTAACATTTGACTATTTCTGCGTGAAAAGTGGGGGGAAAAAAGTTAGATTATAAGTTCTTACTTCATCACGCACTTAACTAAAGAAAAAAAAAAGGGGGGGTATTTTTAGTTTTTAAGGAAATGTTTAAAAATTTAGAAAATTTTCCTTGGTGCACTGATTATTAATTGTCAAATAATTATGCAATTATTTCCTACGTAGTATTAAGTAACATCAAATCCATTTTTATCTTTTAAAGAAGAAAGGTTTAAAAAAGTGATTCAGTGAACATTTTATAGTTACATTTATTTTCTTCTTAATTATTTGTTTTAATTAAGTATATAATTTGGTGTGTTTAGTGTGTTGGTCAGCGTAGTTCATTGGTTGCTAACCAAACCAAAGTTACTAAGGTGTGCGCACACACTTGCAAAAAAAACACGCACTCATGCATAATCTTTTTTAAAAAATTAATTTTTTTATTGTTGTTGTTGTTTGTTTTTTTGGGGGTGGGGGTTTTTTTTTTTTTGTAATTTTTTTTTTTTTCAGATTACCCTGTTCCATACTTCATTTTTCTTTTAGTGCAGATCACCAATGTATTTGGAAATTATTTTGTTTACAGTGTGACACATAGTTACCAGTTTAATTTTTCTTCTTTTTTTAAAATTTTTTTATTTATTTATTTATCTATTTTTTCAACCAATGAGAAAATATTTTGATCATTAAATTTAAACTTTTCTGCTCTTTCAATCACACACATAAAAAATATATAATTAATTACTAATACATAAAATAAAAAAGTAAACTTTATTTAAATTAATCAAATCTTTAAAAAAAAATTTAAAAAACAAAAAAAAAACAGTTGCAAAAATGTTCTCTCTCTCTCTCTCTCTCTCTTTCCATCCCCCACCCCCACCCCTGAACAGAAGAAGATACACCAAGATTATCTTATCTCTGTCAGTGGCCTGTTTAGTAGAAGGAAAAAAAAAATTGGTCCCTCTTTTGCAAGTTAGTCGTACATGCGGGCAGATTATAAATAACTACACCTAGAAATTATCTAAAAATTGCTCCATTTTCCTGCTTGCTATTAAAGAAAAAAAAAAGAAAGAAAAAAGAAAAAGAAAGTAAAAAAAAAAAATTATTCTCAACTTCTTTTTTTAAATAATCACACTTTTTGAATGAAGAAGAAAATAAAAACTAAATTTGGCTATATCCCTTCTTACTCATTCACGCACACACAGATTTTTATATGCATAGACATACATATGTTTGCAGATAACTATATAAAAATTATCATGTGATAACTCAATAACCCAAATGTATTCTTGACATGCTGCAGCATACAACATCATGACTATATTACATGATATATTTCATATTTCACACATATATATTGTATATCTATATATGTGTATTTACCTAATCTTTCCACACTAGCAGGAGCAACACAAGGTCACTTTTATGCAGAGTTTACAGCGTTTGAATTTTGAATTTTTCCTTCTACTAAACCGGTTGCCATATCAAGGTTAAAGAGCGCAGTCTGCCCATAGCTGGAGGGAGAATAGGTGGATGCATACATTTACCAAAGATATTAACTCTTAACATCCAATTCAGAATTTTCCAAGTCCAGAGCCCAGGATTTATCAAAAAATGGCCTTTCATTTAAAGTTGCCTGAGATATTTCCCTTAAATCCAAGACTGCTAAATATGTTTAAATTATATTTTAAACAAAGGCATCATTTGGGGTAGATTAGTAAATGTATTTCTGGCCGGATGGAATGAGGCGGTATAGGACGTTAAGAGTTAACACTATGTAAAGGCAAACAACTTGCTTGTCCAAGATATTGAATACTAGGTGCACTTGGTTATTATCATATGAAATAGACATGGTGTCCCAGGTTCAAATCTTGGACAAGCAAGTTGTTTGCCTTTTACATAGTGTTAACTCTTAACGTCCTATACCGCCTCATTCCATCCGGCCAGAAATCACATTTACTAATCTACCCCAAATGATAGCCTTTGTTTAAATATAATATTAAACATATTTAGCAGTCTTGGATTTAAGGGAAATATCTCAGGCAACTTTAAATGAAAGGCCATTTTTTGATAAATCCTGGGGCTCTGGACTTGGAAAATTCTGAATTGGATGTTAAGAGTTAATATCTTTGGTAAATGTATGCATCCACCTATTCTCCCTCCAGCTATGGGCAGACTGCGCTCTTTAACCTTGATATGGCAACCGGTTTAGTAGAAGGAAAAATTCAAAATTCAAACCTGTTAAACTCTGCATAAAAGTGACCTTGTGTTGCATCCTGCTAGTGTGGAAAGATTAGGTAAATACACATATATAGATATACAATATATATGTGTGAAATATGAAATATATCATGTAATATAGTCATGATGTTGTATGCTGCAGCATGTCAAGATACATTTGGGTTATTGAGTTATCACATGATAATTTTTATATAGTTATCTGCAAACATATGTATGTCTATGCATATAAAATCTGTGTGTGCGTGAATGAGTAAGAAGGGATATAGCCAAATTTAGTTTTTATTTTCTTCTTCATTTCAAAAAGTGTGATTATTTAAAAAAAGAAGTTGAGAATAATTTTTTTTTTTTAACTTTCTTTTCTTTTTTTCTTTCTTTTTTTTTTCTTTAATAGCAAGCAGGAAAATGGAGCAATTTTTAGATAATTTCTAGGTGTAGTTATTTATAATCTGCCCGCATGTACGACTAACTTGCAAAAGAGGGGACCATTTTTTTTTTCCTTCTACTAAACAGGCCACTGACAGAGATAAGATAATCTTGGTGTATCTTCTTCTGTTCAGGGGTGGGGGTGGGGGATGGAAAGAGAGAGAGAGAGAGAGAACATTTTTGCAACTGTTTTTTTTTTGTTTTTTAAATTTTTTTTTAAAGATTTGATTAATTTAAATAAAGTTTACTTTTATTTTATGTATTAGTATTAATTATATATTTTTTATGTGTGTGATTGAAAGAGCAGAAGTTTAAATTTAATGATCAAAATATTTTCTCATTGGTTGAAAAAATAGATAAATAAATAAATAAAAAATTTTAAAAAAGAAGAAAAATTAAACTGGTAACTATGTGTCACACTGTAAACAAAAATAAATTCCAAATACATTGGTGATCTGCACTAAAAGAAAAATGAAGTATGGAACAGGGTAATCTGAAAAAAAAAAAAAAATTACAAAAAAAAAAAAAACCCCCACCCCCCAAAAAAAACAAACAACAACAACAATAAAACAAATTAATTTTTTTAAAAGATTATGCATGAGTGCGTGTTTTTTTGCAAGTGTGTGCGCACACCTTAGTAACTTTGGTTTGGTTAGCAACCAATGAACTACCGCTGACCAACACACTAAACACACAAATTATATACTTAATTAAAACAAATAATTAAGAAGAAAAATAAATGTAACTATAAAATGTTCACTGAATCACTTTTTTAAACCTTTCTTCTTTAAAAGATAAAAATGGATTTGATGTTACTTAATACTACGTAGGAAATAATTGCATAATTATTTGACAATTAATAATCAGTGCACCAAGGAAAATTTCTAAATTTTTAAACATTTCCTTAAAACTAAAAAATACCCCCCCCTTTTTTTTTCTTTAGTTAAGTGCGTGATGAAGTAAGAACTTATAATCTAACTTTTTCCCCCCACTTTTCACGCAGAAATAGTCAAAATGTTAAGTAAAAAATTCCACTAGTTTTATTTTAAATAAAAGTTGAGAAAGAAAAAAAGGGACATTTATTTGTTTTATTTTGAGCTCTTGACACTTAAGATAATAATAATGACAAATATTCTTTTTGCGTAATACAGTATTCGTGATAATAAAAATAAACCCCAAAAGTTGACTACAAAAATGCCCTTTTTTAGGGAGAAAAATAAATGTTTTTTTTGTTTTGTTATTATTGTTTTTACAGAATCACCAAATCTTTTAAAAAGATTTTTACCTCAAAATAAAAAGAAATAATTAATGAAATAATATTGATCTGAATTTAAAATAAGTTAAAGATATGTGAATTAGTATTTATTTTTATAAGAGATGCACACACACACAAGTTAATATTAGTTTGACAAAGAAGGAAGCAGGTAAGTAATAATAGACAAATTCTCTAAGAAAAGTGACAAACGAATAATGGTGGTTTTAACAAGGTAATATCTTCCCTCTGGTCCCCTGATTTTTTTTTTAAATAGAAAATACACAACAAATAAACATGACTAGAATTTTGACACTTTTAGAAATTTCTTTAGTGTAAATATAAAAAGAGATTGAAAATTCCCAGGTAAAAAAATACAAACTTGTTGCATCTCCTTTTCAAAGAAAATTTGTCTGTGAAAAAAGTAGGCTAAAAATGTCATCTTCGTAAATATGCCATCAGTTTACTATTATTTTTGTAAAATAATAGTAAATATTCTAACTGATTATTATTTTTTTTTTTTTAGAAAATAAATATTTGTAGATTTTTTTTATGCATTTAAGGTGAATATTGATCAGGTTAGATTATTATAATACTTGTTGCAAAAAAAAAAAAAAAAAGCAAAAATTGATTTCTTTAAAAACTTTAATGGTTGTTGGCAGTGACATAAGATGAAGAAAAAATAAAGAAAGAAAAAAAAGAAAAGAACAAACAAAATAAAACTTTTAAAACTTGTAGAAATTTTTAAAAGTTACTTTTTGTTTGTTTATTTTTTTCCCAACACCGCTTGAAGTAAAGCGATCATTAAAAAAAATATATCAAAAAAAAGAAAGAAAAAAAGAAAAGAAAAGTAAATATGAAAATGACGTATGAAAAATAAAGTTAGTAGAACTAAAAGACTAACTAAAAACAGGGAGAAAAAAGTTGGAAAAAAATGTAAAAACTTTTTCAATTCATATTGAAAAACAAAAATTAAAGTTTGAAGAATTTAGGAGGGCAATTTTCACCTTTATAAAAGTTTACTTCTAACTTTAATATCTATATAGGAATTCTTTGATTAAACCAAAATTATTTTCCGCAAAATAAAACTTTGACATAAAAGTGTGCGTATATATATATATATATATATATATATATATATATATATATATATATATATATATATATATGCATGCATGTATATATATATATATATATATATATATTGTTTTATGAGTGTGTGTGAGTTGATAATGATGATGATAAGCCAATCAATAATTTAAATTCCGAAACGTACCACAAGAAGCAGAAAACGGAGTCTGCAACATCTTTCATCCAATAAATTCTTGCCGAAATGATTGTGTGTTTTTTTTCCCTTTAAAAATGCTGGTTATTGATACATTGTATTCAGCTTGAGAAAAAAAGTTCTAAAAAAGAAATTTTTTTAGTGTTTTTGTTTTTTTTTGTTTTTGTTTTAAAAAATTGCATTACAAAAATGGATGAAGAAAAACTTTGGTAGAGGCGTTGACGAAAAAGGTTGCGTGTAAAAACTGGACACTTTCAGGTTACGAAACGATTTCTTCTCTTTTACTGTGTCACAGATCATCAGTAGAGTTTACAGAAAAACGAAAAAAGTAGCAAACAAGTAGATGGAGAAAAAAATAAATTAAAATTTAAACGGTCTTTATATTATTTTAAAAATATTTTTTTCTTATATTATATTTTTATGAAGTTAATTAAAAATTTTACAGATTTAAAATAATAAAATTAAAATAGTGAAGTTTGAAGAATGTTTTTTACACATTATTGGATGAACCTAAAAAAAGGGGGAGTTCATAAAACGATAAACAGAAATTTAAGAAAATAAAATAACAATTACCAATTAAGGGAGAAAAGTAAAATTTTTTTAATTAAATAGAGTGAAAAAAATAGCTTCGATTCTTACCTTTGATTGTAGTAGTATCTGCGTATTGTCTCCATCCGACATTTATTTCAAGAAGGTAAACGAAATGCTGGTCCTTGTTCTTCTTCTTCCCGTCTAAAGAAGCTCCGCCTCCATTTTTACATTAACACGCCCACAATGCACTGCGGTCGCCCCCCAGACGCCATAATAACCAAACAGTGAGTTATGGAGACGGCTAAAAAGGCGGACTAATGTCGTATTTTTTGGGTATTTATTTCGGTCTGAAAAGGTCGTGCAAGCCGTTGGATGGACTTCAGTGTCATCGCAAGGTTGAGAGCAGTCGATGAAGCTAAATAGTTCGACTGTATCGTTAGTATTTGCCCGAAAAGAAAGCTATCCAAGTCTTCCCGTTTTTGCTTCAACTACGGAGTCACGTTATTGTCAGCAGGATATGGGGACCAAAGGCCCTATTCCTCGCGATAAGGTGAGCAACTAAAAACAGTATTTAATATAGATACATATATCGCTTAGTAAGTGAATATTTATTTATCTTCTAGATCATTCCGTTTGCCTATACGTATTATTATATTTATGTACATATTCCCCTCTTATTATTTCTATATGTCTGTCTGTGCGTCTCGCTCTCTTCTCTTCATGGTCTGTCTGTGCGTCTTACACAATCTCTCTTCTTTCTTTCTTAGATTTTTAAAGAGCAAAAGAATCTCAAAATATTACCATTATTAGAACTACTGATTCACCTACATCTCCCAACTAATAAAACCTTTGCCATATTGATACACACGAAACCAAGTCCTCTTTCTTCCTCTTTGAGGTCACCAAAAAAAAAAAAAGCAAAAAAAAAAGCAAGTGTTTTATTATGTCTACACACACACACAGTGCGAAGGCTTCCTCCTCATAATAGTCTCTCTGGGTGTAGTTATGTCTTTCTTTTGTTTCCTTATCCTAGTTGCCACATTTATATACCCCGCCCTGAGCTAATAAAATCTTAAATTTCCTTATTTTTACCTACATAATTTGTATTATATATAATGTATAAATATACTTTTTTTTTATTTATCTTTTTTTTTCTACCACTCTTCTTATTTTGATATTTGTCCCTCCCCCTCTGGTTCTTTGTGGATTTTCCTCCAGGGTTTATGAATAAATTCATTATTTTTTTTCTCCAATGGATCTCTACGTTCGTTCCCATAAAACAAATCCTACAATTAGATATTATTATTTTTTATTCAGACATTTATGTAGGCTTTTCTTGCTATTATGGCTTTGGAAAATATTTGAGTGGGTTTTGTGTGTATTGCTTGCTTATAATTGTGTGTGTGTGACATAAGGATTTCTCTGTCTGTGGTCATGTGTTCCTCCACCATTTGTGTGCTCTCATTTCTGTACTCTCTTGTTTGTACATTTCCTATTGCTCATATCTGATAATTATTTTTCCGATGCTGACTACACAATCTGCGTGTGTGTGTATTTCTGTATAGTAAACATATTCGTAAAATCAACTTTTGTAGACCTAATTTCTTTATTATTACCTCGATATTCCCCTTTTTATGTGCTCTCATATTTCTCACTCCGTAATAAATCGTACTTAAAAATGCTGCTTATGATGAAGCTAGAGAAAA
Organism: Doryteuthis pealeii; assembly: GCA_023376005.1. Lineage (NCBI taxonomy): Eukaryota > Metazoa > Mollusca > Cephalopoda > Myopsida > Loliginidae > Doryteuthis > Doryteuthis pealeii. Next base: position 26,875,579 of record CM042179.1, on the reverse strand, counting down.
GACTCCCTTTAAAAAAATTTTTTTTTTAATTCCTTGATTCATTTATTTTTTTAATTGTTAATGTTTATCGATTACTCTTTAATTTTATTTTTTTAAAACTGGTTTGTTTATTAACTGCATTGGTGATTTTATTTGTTTTGTTTACTGGATGTTGAATTTTCTTTTTTATTTACCTTCCATTTTTCAAAAAATAAAAATAATAAAAAAACCAAAAAAACTTTCAGTATCGCCTTTTCTCTTCTCTGTCCAAAACATTTAATGTTTTTAGTCTACATGATTTAAAAAAAAATCTTTTTATTTTAATGATAAAAATATACCCCCCCCCCTCTACTTCATTCACCGACTTCTAGCTAATAATGTTCGGTTTTACGTGGAAGCTGCTGCTACTTGTTGCCTCTTCTTTACAAAAAGCTTCTGTAAATAAAAACAGTTGCCATCTTGGTAACCTAGAAGCAAATTTTGAGTCGAGGTGGGGATAGGGGGGCTATCGATTACGCTCAACTCCTGTTAGTACTATTATTATTATTGATACTATTGATAATAGTAATCATTTCTATAAAAATAAAAATAAATCTTTAGGGCTACTTTCGACACTATGATAAACAATTTTCCTCGAAAAAAAAAAAGATTTCCAAATCACTCTTGTCCTTTACAACCATTTTTATAACCTCCTACCTCTAAAAATATCAATATACACCTTTATTAGTAAATACCTTTCCCTTTTCCTAATTCAAATTGAAATCAAGGATGAAATTAAACATTTTACGTAAGATTGAAATAACAAAGTTAATTTCCTGACTAAGAAAGAAAAAAAAAACCCTGAGACTTTTCCTGTGTAAAAGTATTTATTTGAAATTACACTATTTGTTTGGTCACTGAATGTTAATTATTTTGATAGGACAGTTTGGCATCATCTACTTGAAAATAAGATTAATAATAAATAAATAAAACGTTGTTATGATGTTTATTGTAAGATTGTTGATGTATTTAATGTCATCATCCAATGACTGAGTAAAGGGGAAATACCAAACTGTAGCCAAAACCAGATGCTGTTAAATATGTGTTACTTTTACATGATTAATAAGAAGCTGGTATATTTGTTTTCTAAATGGGTGTGTACATTATTTGGTGGCACATGTTAATGCATTCTTTTTTCTTTTTTTTTTTTTTTCTTTTTTAAATGTATGTGTAAAACATGTACACACAGAATTATCCAAAATATTTATTTAAATTGCATACACTGGTGTGTTAAAATTTTATCTGTATGAAAATACTTGGGTAAATGAGGAATAACAACAAACAGTTTGTTTGTTTTTTGTCTCATAATTCTTTTATTTATTTTTTTAATGAAAAAAAAACATTTTGGTGGATACTTTCTTCCAATTACTGTAGTGTTTTTATTTTTTATTTTTTAAAAATAAATTGTATTCAGTTTTAACTTTTCAATATCCTAAAAGTCTTGGATTGATACCATGCTTTGAAGCTGATTTTTTATTTATTTTAAGCTAATAATACTTGCTTGTCTCAACAGGCTTTGGTGAGTCATTGATTTAGTACCATTTTGACAATCCTATTCTCACTTTCACAATTTATATTTTAAACACTTCAATGTTTTGAATTTTTATTGTATTTTTTTACTGTACTATTAATATTTTTATTCAGCTATAAAACAATTTGTTGGGGGCACTTTTTTTTCTCTATTTTTTTAACTGCCTCAAATTTTAGTTTATCATTTCAAACTGATAAAAAAATTTAATCAACTTTTTCACTGTTTTGAGAGCCCCATGTGGTTGTCACTGTTTCCTGTGTTACGTTTGAGAGTCATATGTGGCTCTCAGTCCACATTTAGAATAAAGGATAAAATCTTGTGAAAACGTGAGTAGATACCTAATTTATCTTGAACTGAGAAAGGGTTTCAAATAATGGTTTTTAATTCTTAATGATTTTTATTTTTCATTTGAACTTTTGAAGCTTTTTATTTACCAAATCTCTGTATTAAAAGTTAACTTGATATTTTAATTCAATAGTATTTTAAAAACTTATTCTAAGTAAATTTGAATAGGTTCAATGTAATTCATTATCCTGTTATAAAAGTACGGATTTCTCCAACATTATTTTGTTTATTTTTTTAGCTCCATGATTTTTTTTTTTTTTTTTCATCTATTAAATCTGTTGATATTAATTTGTAAGCAAAGGAGTGCTCTATAATTATGTAAGGGGGGGGGAAATTATGCGTGTTTTAAGTGACAATGTTTATATATTTATAATCTTTATTAATCTGGATTATAAAGTCACTATTGACCTTTTGTCACATCCATTATTGGTGGATTGAGGAGGGGGGCTGATTAATACTATAAAGTCAGAATATATAAATGTCTTAAGTTACTTTTAAATCATAAAGCATGGAATATGCTTGTACCCATTCATCTGAAATTCTATTAGTATCATAATTTACTTTTGAAGAAATTTAAAATGTTTCAAATGCTTTTTTTTTTTTTTTTTCATAATTTTGAAATAATAAATAAATATAGCAAAACCAGGATCTACTAAATTTAGAAATAAGTATATAAAGTTAAACCAGGATCTACCAACCTATTTTCCTTTTTTAGTTTTATTCTAGATATCAAATGCAAACAAAGCTTTCTTTGTAGATAGTTTAAATTTCTTATTGTCTAAAACTCTACAGTATTTGAATTAGAATTAATGTTGAAGTTACCTTTAATATTTTGTCAATTGTTACAGGTAAATTGTATAGATATGATTATTTTAGATTACATCTTGGTGATATAAATTGTTATTATTGAATATTCTTAATTTCACTCTAAGTTATTGATAGCCACAACCACCTTTTACAGCTCATCAATAAACTTTGTTTGTATTAGAGATTATTTCATTGACTTCTTAGTTGAATGTTAATGAGTATTAAAGATAAAAAAAAGCCATAGAACAACTACACAATTGATTTGTGAATTATCAGATAACAAAAATCAGTTATTTCTTCATTAAATATATGGATTTAAAATGTAATTATCGAAGACTCCCTAATTTATATATCTTGATTTTGGAAAAGGGTGACTTTTTTCTTTTTTTTTCTATATATTACTATCCTAATTTAAATGTATTGTAAATCAGGATTCGTATGTATTTATTTTACTTTTATGTAACACATTTTAGCAATTAGTATTTGTTTATTAACTTATATATTAGTTTTACATTGAATTTCTATTTAGTTTTGATTGTGAAATAGAAAAGCATTTAAAAAAAATTTTTTTAAATTTCTCCACAATTTTAAGTTACTTATGATATGAATAGCAATTAAGATTTAATGATCCAAATACAAACTGGGAATGGTGGGGGGGGTATGCCATTATTTAAAATTTAATGTAACTTAAGACACTATTACATTGACTTAATGTCTTAAAATCTGTCAGTTAAAAATTATAACTATTAGTTTCTTCCCTAAAAGAAAAATGACTTGTGTATTGCATAATATTTTTTGATGTAACAGGATCTTTTGATTTTTCTATTCTGCATTATTTTAGATTTGTACCTATATGTATGTATGTGTGTGTGTTTAGAGAGTATTACAGATTCTGAATCTTTTGAGTTTTCATCAAATTGATAACAATAGTACAAAGTTACTGAAAATATCTTGTAAATTTCCCTTATACTTTAAAAACAAAGACAAGAAATGCAATAATTTGGTATGAATATTTTGTTCTATTTTTAATTGATTCTTTTGATTATAAAAAATGTGTGATAATAATGATTATAAAAACACATGTGTAGATTTATTATCATAAGTAGATGATATATTGAAATAATAGCAGATTAACTAAATCCCACATCACTGATAGGCAGAAATGGAATACAGTATTTCATTTTTTTTTCTATTTTATTTTTTTAAATCATTTTTTTTTCTATTTTATTTTTTTAAATTTCTTAAATGCACAATGAATTTAATTTGTATGATTTACAATTGTCTTGAATATTAGTTAAATAAGTTAATTCATGTTTAGTAGTAATTGTTTAATTATACAATTAAAAATTCATAACTTGTATAAATACTTTAACAGATTTTATTAAAGTCTTACATTATTTACAAATGTAAAATATAGATTTAAGTTTTCTTTTTATTAAACTATTTAAAACTATTTTTATAATTTGCAATAATCTTTCAAAATATTTGAACACCACTGTTGCTTTAAAAAGTAGATCAAAGTATCTTAAATATTTTTCTCAAACTTTCTGTGAATAGAATCTTAAAGTTTTTGTAATTTTATTTGAAGTTTTTGTAAGAAAAATTAAACGAGCTTTTTTTTTCTTTTTTTTTTTTTTTCTTTTTTTTTTTTTAGCAATAGTTGCTTTATTAATTTCAAATAAGATATAATTTCTTACTTTTAAGACATTAAATGTTTTGTTTTCTTTGTATTATTTGAATGAGATTTGATAGATAGTTTTTTGTTTTGTTTTTGTTTTGTTTTTTTTCTCAGTATATGAATAAGAAATATGTTATTTTTAAAAAATTACTGATGCCTGCTTAAGTGTTTTTAAAATAATTTTAAAAAATCAGTTTTTTATTTTGTTCTAAGGTTGTCAATACCTAATGAATTTCTGTTAAGAGAGGTCTATTTTGTGAACACTGGTGGTGGTGGTAGTGGTAAGAAAAACAATATTTGATTACTTTTTCTTTTACAGTCAGACACTACTGTAATCAGAAGTTGATTGGCATCTTTATTGAAATAATCTACATTGTTATGTTCATCTACAAAATGTATACATTTTCATTGCCCACATACACTTATCAGAATTCACAACATCTATAAATATCTTATCTATATTTATTGAATTGAAAGCATAAATTGAACAAACAAATCAATTATGATTAAAATTATGTTTTAAAAATACATTTAAAAAAAATAATTAACTACTGGATATTTAAACAATAAGATGTAATTTGTGAGATAAGATAACTATTTTTTTTTTTTTTTTAAATTCAAAGACTTTAATCTATGGAAAATCCTTGTTGAAAATCAAACTGAAAAGAATGTTTAATTCTACTTAATGGTAGGATATCTAAAGATTTTGGTCTGTTGTTTGAACAATGTTTTTATTTCTTAAATATAATTTTTTTTTTAAATCAAATAGCTATGATGAATGTTATTATTAGAAAGTTAGAGAATTATGGTTAAAAGATTAAAGCTTTCCAAAATTTAATGGAGAGAATCTTAAACTTTTATAATATATACAGTTATTGTTATCAAATAATGAATTAAAATACTAATTAATGAACTATTAGGTAGAATCAATGCAACCTAGGTTTTATCATTATGAAAAAATATAACCTTATTTAGAATGGGGTTATAAAATTCATTCAAATGAAATGATCTATCTTGACCTTTTACCTCCTCCTTCTTTAACACCAGTTAGATAACAGGAAATTATTCTTATTGCTGTTCAGTACAGAGGAACTCTTCCTTAATGTATGTAAAAAAAAAAAAATTAAAAATATAAAAATCTAGACATTTTTATACTGTTGAAGTAAATTATAGGATAGTATCTGATTTTGAAAACTTTGATTTATCAAGCAATATTAAAACTCTTATCTTTTTAGGGAAATAAAGCTTAAACTGTATTAGGTAAAGTTTACTTCTAAACAAAATAGACAATCTACTGATATTTCAAAAATTTACTTAAAAAAGGTGGGTGAGTCCCTTGTGGCATACTGGCTAATGTGCTGGACTGCAACATCATAGTAAGTTTGAACTCCATTCACTTTAAGTTTAATATCCTTGGAAAAGGTATGAATGTCCTGACTTCCTCCAGCTATGGGTTAAATAGTACTACTACTCTTCTATAAGGATGGCTTTGGCATTAAATAACCTACAAAGGTTGCCATTAAAGAAAACAGAATACTAGATGCTTATTGAATATTAATCTATGCCTTTTTAAAACTATCTTTTTTAATTATGTCCACAGTATAAATCTTTACATTTTTTTTTTATTTTTATTTTTTTTATTTTTAAGAAAAATGTAACCAAAGAGCTACATTTAGAATTTTCTGTTTTAAATATCTGAAATTGCTTAGAAAAATTAAATTGATCCTCCTCCTAACAATTAAATTTTAGATGAATTGGATTTTTTTCTTCTGTCTACAGCAATATATTATAGGAAAGGAAAGCAAAACATTAATTTGAGATGAAGTTAGCATAAAATAATATTGAAAATACATTTTTTTTCTTAATTCAGACTGTATACATCAAACTTGAGCTAATAAATAGATTTGTTAAGTATTACAGTTACATATTTAAATGAATAGATATATTTTGAAATATCACTACTTTCATGAATAAAAGTGAAATAACATCCAAAATATATGTATATATCCAAAATAAGATAAATATTAAAATATAAATCATATTAGAAAATTACAAATTTTATGGAAGTTTATTTCTCTAAAAGAATAACTTGGAAAGCTATATATATATATATATATATATATTCTGTTAGTACTGCTGGTCAAAATGATATCAATTGGGTTATAGAAATCAGGAAAAATAAATTAATTTTAGTTTATAATTTTACCATAATTTGTAAAAAAAAATGTTTGCACGTCACTTTGATTTGTTTAAAAAGTTAAAAAATATTAATAGAATTGCCAAAAGATTATGTATTATCTAAATACTGATTAATAATTTAAGCTAGTACATACAAAAGCTTATAAAACCCATAAAAAAAGTCATTATTGTATTGCTAATTGTTTTTTCATATTCCTTCTCTATAATCAAATGCTGATTAACATCTAATGTAACACATGGAAGATATAAAAATAAATCTAATATTCACTTTTTTTTTTTTTTAAATTTAATCTAGGATTTTCAATAGTGTTATATTTAAAGCATGCCCACCCACCCCCTTTTTTCTGAGTATTTTTACATAGTAAAATAATCTGCAAAATAATTGATAAATTTTCAGCAGTTGTAATTATCACATGAAAAGATTATGTACAGCCTAAATCTAATGCCATCACCAATGTATTTTAGGACCATCTCTTTCATAGGTCAAATATTTGAATGACATAACTTGCTAACCACACCTGCCGGTGTTGATTATTGATATGATTAGTGTTTAATATCTTACAGATATTCTCAGGAAATAATATTACTTTCTTGTGTAATCACATATATCTTAGAATCTATACTTAAGTTATATTTTGAAAGGAACAAGGTCATAGTTGTCAGGGAAGATGTGGGCAAATTTCATAAGATATTCAAGAATAGTATATTAAATATTGATCATTTAAACATCTAATAGATCATATGTATTATTCTTAACACTAAAGTGTTTGTCTTGTTGACTGAATATTGATAACCACCTTCAAGTATTTTTATTTATTTTTTTTTATTTTTTTAGAATTATAATTTAATTGAAAGAAAGAAAACAAACTTTTACATCTGAATTCAATATTTAATTTGATTGTTTTTTTTTGTTTTTTTGTTTTTTCAACTTTTTATAGCATTATTTTAAAATATTTTTTTCTTTCTTCATTCATTGACTTATTGTGAAAATTATTTATTTTAGATCACTATACGACTTATATTAGTCAGTGGAAAGACAAAAGAATTTATATTCTCCCCAAATGATTCAGCTGCTGATATTACCGAGTATGTCTATACTCACTGGCCAGAAGGTAAGTGCCTTTTTCTTTTTCTTTTCTTACATGTTGCACTTTCAATTATAGATCAAAGATTTCTTATATTGAAATTTAAACTTTCACCACAAACTTTTTATATTCATTTTATTTATATTTATTAGTTTAGTATTTAATATTTTAATCATTTACACTGTCATATTGGTGAACTTTCAAAATGTATTCTACTTTAATTTCATATTTTACATTAAATAAGTAATTATATTTGATATTCTATTTCCAGAATGGGCAGATGAGCTTTTGCCGTCAACAAATATCTTGAGACTGATTTACCAAGGTCGATTTCTGCATGGCAATGTTACACTTGGTGGTGAGCAAAATATATTGTTTACTTATATATATATATATCTCATTCATTCATTAGAATCTTTATTGCTGCTCTAATCTTTTGTATTGATCTTAGGAAAGGATATCTTTTATTTTTATCATTCTGCTACCTTACTGTTATAAAATCTATACCGTGAATGCATGTATTTCTGCTGTATCATTTACTTTCTCTTAAATTTTTTTTCTCCCCCCCCCCCTTATTTTGGGAATATTTTTTTTCTCAAAAATATTTAAAATTTGTACTATTACTAATATTAGTTACTTGATCCTCCTAGAAATAGTGTTTTTTTTTTTGTTTTTTTTTTTCCTTTCAAGTTATGGTAAATTTGTAAGTAAAGCTTTGTGAACACAATCTTGGAAGGCTCAATATTAATGGTTTGGCATTTTGCCATATTTCCTTCATCAATGTTTCTATTGTACATACACTACTGCTATCATTGATTCACAATCTATTAGATGTACGAACCAAATATTATTAGTCAGTTTTGTAGAAATTTGGCAATTATAGAATTATGTGAAATATGATGAAAACTAATTTAACAATATTCCAAATTGCTATAAGTTCATTTTATTTTTATTTAAAACTTTTTTTCAGTTTCTTTTATTTTTATTATTTTTATTTTTTATTTTTATTTTTTTTATTTTTTAGACCGGAATTAACTATTTAATGTGTGAAATTTTAAGTAATCTTATTATTTATAAATCACATGACACTTGTGTCCAAAGATTAATCCAAGCTTGCATATAAAACTTTGTTCAAATTTCATAAACTTTGTATTAGAGAAAAAAAAAAAACAAAAAAAAACAGGATATTCTATTCAAATTTGTCAAATAAGTAGAAAAAGAGACGTTAGTATTTTCAAAATTTTATTTTCAGTTGTTAAAACAAAATTAATGAAAAATCAATACAAATGAATTTGGATGCCTGATCCATCCACATATAGTATAAATTATTTGTATAAATCATATCAAAATGTATAAGAGACTATTGGGATACCAATCACTTAAATCATCAAGAAAATATTGGATTAGTCACATGGTATGTAAAGACAATGTGAATGTTATGTGAACAGAAAACTAAGAGGATGATCACCAAAATGATGGTGATTAAATATGAGAGGAGACAAAACTACCTCTACTAACAAAAACGGGACAAAGTAGGATCTTGTATAGAGGACAATGTAAGGAACCTTTTGGACATTTAGGCAAATAATAAGAAATTAAATCATTTTTTGATCTTAGAATTTTACATATTTGATCAAATCAGGATTTGGCAATTATTTTAAGTGGGATTATGAGATTTTTACATCTATGATAGCAGTTATTATTGTAAATGTACTCTTGTTTACTGTATATTTAAGAGATATTTCAATATCTATGTAATTTGTCTTACAAAATTAACTTTCTGCAATTTAATTTATATCAAAGTTTATTCTGCCAGAACATTCCATGTCATTAAGTAAACATTAAGGATTGCAGTGTATGTATGTATGTATGTATGTATATATATATATATATATATATATATATATATATATATATATATAATGAAGATAGGAGGGTTGGAGTAAATCCGACAGTATGAGGTCAAAAATTAATAACTCGAACAAGTAGATGTTGGAGAGATATATTTTGTTCCGTTTTCTCTTCTATAAATACAAATGTACGTACCTTGTTTTGAATAAACAGACTGAAGTTCCTCGCTTAAAGTGGAACAAAATATTTCTCCTACATCTACTTGTTTGATTTATTTTTTGTCCATTTTTGCTTACTATATATATATATATATATATATATATATATATAAATTCACAAAATTATGCATTTTTCCTTTTATTTTATTGAATTATTTTATGAATAAGATGTAATCTTGAAAACTCATTACTTATCTAATAATTTCTACCAAAAACGACTATTTTCTTGGCTATATTGTAATTGTTTTAATTCATCTATTAAAATATTTTCACTGTATGTTACCCACTTTAATTAGCAAATGACTATACAATTAGAATATCAGTGGAGTCATTATTTTGTATGTTGTTCAGGATAAGAATATTAATTTAAAAAACAACCGATTTATAGAGCAATTTTAAAAGATACGATTGAAATATGAAAATATTTTAGATTTATTGAGCTTTTGATAAAGACTTTTTATAGACAAATTTTATGTGAATATAAATAATTACATAAATCAAAGATAACTTCAGAATAAATGTATTTCTTTTCTTATTTTGATAAAAAAAATATTGGTCATGTAATCTAATTAAAATACATGTTGAGAATTTAGTTTTTCTTAAGTCTTTTCATGTTGACTTTTAAAGTATTTATTGCAATTTTTAACTTTATTGTCTAATAATTTTAATTAATTTCAAATAATAGTGTAGTCCTTAAATTTGTAATTAATATCTAGCTTGAAGTTTGATCATTTTATTAAATTACCTTTTAATACCACCACCACCAACAAAAGCAAAAATTGTCTTCATAAAGTCACTATAATTAAAAGAAAGGAAAGAAAAAAAAAAAAGCAAGTTATCAGAGATGAGAGTAGTTCAAAATTTGTCAAATCAATGATGGATATATTTGGTCAGTTCTAGTTTGAAAAAAAGAGATTTTCATATCTTTTTTTTTTTTTTTTTTTTTTTTTTTTTTTTTAATAAAAAAAAATAAAAAAAGAGGCATTAATAAAAATAGTTGATGTATATTAGCATAACATGAATTTATTTAATTTATTCTTAAATAAGTCCCTCCAACCACTTTAAAAAAACAAAATAAAAAATTTATATTGGAACGTCAAGATTATAGAATATACTATTGCCAATTTTTTTAAGCATTTTTTTTTTTTTTTTTTTTTTTTCTTTTTGTTTCATGTTCATAATTTAGTTCTTCAATATACTAACATTTTGGTGTTTGAATTGTTGATAGGATATATTTTCTTAAAAAAAAAAAAAAAACTGAATTAACTCCATCTTCCTGCTTTGTTCTTGGTAATGATGGTATCTTTATCAAACAATATAGATAAAATAGTTAAAGCTATATAACTGACAATTCTGTGTATTCGTATCGGTACCAGTTTATTATTAACAAACTTTTTATATATTTTAGAAATAAAAGTAAAGTTGGTGGAGTGACCTATTGTTGGTATCAGCCAGACAGCAAGGGTGTCTATCTCCTTTTCACTTGCGCTAGACCAAGGAGATTTTTTTGCATCTGAGGTGGAGCACTGCACCTACCGTCAGCTCCCCACTTTACTGCACAGACCTAAGCTGTGCTATATATGCACTGAGTTGGTGAGGGCCAGTATCAAACCTGGAAAATTTTGGTTCCTAGGTGGATGCTTCGCCAACTAATGTAAAATTCTGTAAATATTTATACATCGATTAATAACCTTAGAATATTAATCTAATGGAAGGTGCAATAACAAGGAGAAATAATTCATATTTGCATTCACAAATTAATGTATAAATGGAAAAGTGAAGGAGAAAGTGATTTTTTCTTTCTTTTATCAATTGTAATCTATATTGTGTATGTTCTTATGATTCATTCAAAAAAGAAAGTAGGGATACCTTAATGAAAACTCTTTCTCTATAATTTCTAGAATAGTAAAATGTTTAGAATTTAATACTCACTGTTTGAAATACAAATGAATAATTTTTATTTTCTTGTGTACATATATTATTTCATTATTTTAAACATCTTATGAGATTAATTTTATCATTGTATTTATTTTACAGCTCTTCAACTCCCTCTTGGGAAAACTGTGATGCACTTGGTAGCCAGAGAAAATTTACCTGAACCAAATAATCAGGGTGAGTATGTCCAATGCATTAAAATGTGGAATTGATAATTAAAACCTTTTATATTCACCTATATTTCTTTTTATATTATTTAAATGAATCTTACAATGATTGATATGTTATTCTTTTATTCATATTTCCTTTTTTATATCATTTAAAGAAAGAAAAATCTAAGTTTATGTTAACTTAAATTTAATCTGCAACAATCTTTTTGTCCAAATAATTACTTCACTAATTAAAAACTTTTCTCTGCTTTGTCTCTGATTTTAGTATGTTTTTTTTTTGTTTTATGTTTTTTTTTTTTTTTTTTTTTTTTTAAATTATTATAGTTATATTAAATAATTTGTAACATTATCTTCATAATGTACCAAAATATTTTTTGTCTATTTCAAAGTAGTATTTTCATTTATCTATTATCTTTTTTCCAGGACAATTGAAAAAAGATAAAAATGGAGAAAGTGCGTGTAGTAACTGTTGTATTATACTTTGACCAAACCAAACTGGTTGGAAAGAAAAAAGAAAAATGAAAAAAGTCATCTTTGATGCATTAGCATCATCTTGGTTAGTCAGAGACTGGGGTTGATATTCATTTTTCTTAAAATATTATCACTTTACACCAGAAATCAAAAACAAGGAACTCTGCATGAGGAAAAGAGTATTTAATTGTGAAGCAAGCATATCCGACAAATGACAAAAAAAAAAATTTTTTTTTAAATTTTTTTTTTTTTTATAGCTATTCAAGTCCTTCATTCTCCCGAACTCATTACTACTGACCACTGTGCATTCTTTTCAACAATTGCAACACAAATTGAAAATATAAAAGGAATTTAGTTTACTTATTACAAATCCAGCATCATTGATGTATTGTTTTGAGTGATTATGCTTTCACAGCATAGCAACGATTACACACATGCATGCACACACATACACACACATAAAAGTGATGTGGTTGATATTTACAAACAGCTGAGATATTTGAAAAGGAAAAAAAGGAAAAAAGGAAAGATTTCAGTCCCTGAAAGAAAAGAACATTGAGGGAAAAAAATCTCAAAAGGTAAACGAAACGAAACAAAACAAAACAAAAACTGACACCAAAGTTAGTTGAATTGGCTGTGAAAAAAAAAAAAAGAAAGAAAAATAAAATTTTGGAGGACAGTTTTCATCTGCAAGAATAAAAAAAAAAATATTGATATAAAGTTTACATGAAGGAAAATGGTTTCCTTTGGAGATTTGTAGATTTTATTCCAAAATACTTCAGCCAGTTTCTCTGCCACACTGCCATTTCTAAAAAGATGGTGGTGTATATGTAAAGTTCACAGAAACCGGTTTAGGACTTTTTATCTGTGAGTGACAAAAATGTGAAGAAAAAAGAACAATAAGAGACTTGGTACTATCTACCATCATCACAGTTCACAAACATGGTAATGATTATAACTAAACCACACTTAAAGAAAAAAATTTGTTACAGAATATCATTGTAATCCTGCTCATATACATGGACCTGTACAAATATATTAGATATGCAATTTTTAGCTCAGGTTTGACTCTACTGTTTGCCTGAGTTGTTTATTGCATGGCGATGGATGTGTGGAAAAAAAAAAAAAAGGTGTGTGTACAGCTTTCCAAATTAACTCAGTGTAATGTTTGTCTGATGGCTTGCCTAATGTTATCATGTATAGTTCTTTACACAAAGTTTAATATACAAATTTTGCTTGACCTATCAAAGGTTAATATTTATTATTAATCATCTGGAACTTTTTCACCATCCAACCTATCTTGTCACTTAAAGACCATTCCCATGCCTAATTAAACAAATTTTTTGTAGCTAATACTGACCAGTCAATTCTAAACAAAAAAAAAAAACAACCAGCAAATCTACAAATAAATTTAAAATATAAAAATAAATATGCTAAAACTTAAAAATCCTTTAAAAATGTATACAACAAAAATTTTGCATTTTTATTAAGATTGAAAAATAAGATACAATGAAAGCTAAGAAAATCTTAGGGATTCACAAATCTTAGGGATTCACAAATCCAGCCTACAGAGAGCTTCATATTTATCTTCATTTTTTTTATATATATATTTTAAATTCTGTTAGCCTATATATAAAAATTTAAAAAATTAAATTAAAAAAAAATGGTGAAAAAAAAAAAAATACCAGAAACAAAGGACCGTTGACTCTCCATGGCATTATTCATTAAATTCGTCTTCATCTTCATCATTTCAGGTAAAATTACTGGTGACTTCATTTGACAAAAGACAACAAAATTATAAATTGCATTAAATTGTTTTTTAATATTGTGAAATTTTTGAAAAAATAGTATTCAAATAAATTTTCTCACAAATTTTTTATTAGAATTCATTTTATGCCATCCTATTTTGATTAAACAGCCTAAAAGAAAAAAAATAAACCTATGAGATAGGCAAGATTTATAATTTAGATTAATTCATGATTTAATTAATTCTTATACCTCCTGCATGTTATATTTATATAAACGCAAATACACATGTATATATAATATGCAGTTTTATTTTTGTTGTTTTCCTTAATTTTTTCTACTAGGTTCTGTTCTGTTTTTCTTGTTTTATGTATATTTTTTTCCCCTCTTTTCTTTTGCTATACAAGCATATTCTGACAATGCCTTTCTTATTTTTTATTTATTTCTTATTTTTTCATAGCTGAGAGAGAGAGCAAACCTCCTTGGATATATATTACAGATAGTTTTTATTTTTTATTATTTTTTTTTTTTTTTAAATCTTTATGATTAAGGAATAAAATTAGTACAGAGTACATTACTTTTCTCTGATACACTATGTATTGTTATGCTTTTTTTATGTAAATAAAATGGATAAAATAGACTTTACATATTGGTTGTCTACTTTTGTTTTAGATTATAAGTGTTTTGCACCACCTAAAATGGTGATTCAAATGACAAACAACTGGAGAAAAAAAAATTATTCATAGTACATACAATCACTCATGGTTTCATTTGGCGTAGTCATAGATAACAAAACAAAGACAATATTAATTTTTTTTTTCTTTTTATAATACTAATCACAAATTATTGATGCCCTCACAGCCTGTCTGGTTATCCATCCATATAAATGTTCACTTATGTGTGTACATTGGAATGCTTATGTTTCAGCTAACAACAAAGGGTACCTCATGTTTGGGTGGTAAAAGGGTTTGTTTATTCAAGATTTTTTTTTTTTTTTTTTTTTTTTTTTTTTTTTTTCCAAATCTTGGTAATGTATATTTGAAAGTGGGATAAAGATTGTTTAAATGGCACACAAGTTGACTTTTCTTCTTCTTCTTACCTCCTATGATGTGTGTGTGTGTGCTTGGTATGTTTGTATGCAGATGATCTACCACATTGGACTGCCTAAACATTTCAATTAGAATTGAAAAGAAACAATGTATTGTATGGGTATTTATGAAGGAGATTTTTTGTTTCTTGTTCATAATTGAGTGTATGGCTGAAACTTACCAAGGAGAAAGATATTTGCATTATCAAATATACACACAAACATGCATTTTTATATGAATGTGTTTTAAATTATGACAGAAACGTACAGACACTGTATATGGGTGCTTGTTCAAAAATACTTTCAACCCGAATAAATTCAAATATCTAAACATTGTTGATGTTTATTTTCAAAATATGATGCAAACGTTTTTTTGCTGTTATTACTTTTTTTTTTTTTTTTTCCTTCTCTAATTTATGTAATAAAATTTTTTTTTTTTTTTTTTTTTTTTTTTTTTTAAAATGGTACTATTCGCAGAGTTCCGTCTTGGCCTCCTGCCTTAAACGCCGGGCGGTGATAACTCAAAAAACAAACCCACCTATGAATGAAGTCCCTAGCTGAAGCAGTGCCTGCTGTATATGAAAAAATAATTTGTCAATTGAAGGCATTTTTTATCGACTTTTTAAAAAAAAATTTTATTTTTTCTTATGGTTTGAAGGCGTTAAAAGTAAGCCATATTTTTTTAAATATTGAGAAAAAAACAACCAGCACTTAAGGCGTTTTTCCCAAAAAGTTAATGCGATATTTTACCCCCTCCAGTCTTTTTTCGACAAGTAAATGTAAATATTTTAACCTTTTAAAAATATGGCTTACTTTTAATGACTTTGAACCACAAAAAAAAAAAAAATGTCGATAAAAACGCCTTCAATCGACAAATTATTTTTTCATATACAGCATTTTTTTTTTTTTTTTTTTTTTTTTTTTTTTATAGCTATCACCGCCTAGCATTTTTTTAAAGGCAGGAGGCCGGAACGAAACTCTGCGAATAGTACCAAAGAAAATTATGGTTTTGTTTATTAAAGCAACTTCTTCATAAGTGAAAAAAAAAAATTAAACTTATTAATTTATTACTAAGTACAAGGTTCATTAAGTTACTACTGTAAAATGGGGTAACTTGGACTATATTTTAAAATTTGTAATGTAATTTCCCCACAAAATCTCTAAGAAATATGAATATTAGGTAGTTTAACAAAGTAAGTTTCTCCTATCCAAAGATAACAACCGGATGTTGACAGCACAAGTGTACTTATGATTCAAGATCGCAAAAGGGGTGCCTAAAGGTCATATGGTCTGAAAATTCTACTGAAAGTTACTTCAGTCGTCCTCAAAATTGATATTTACAAAACAAAAATTTATTGCTAACAAATTATTTTTTTTTTTTTTTTTTTTTTTGTTGGTAGAGCGTCCGACTAGGAACCTCAAGGTTCCTGGTTTGATACCGGCCCTTGCCAACTCAGTGTATGAGTAGCACAGGGATGTGTGCTGTAAAGTAAGGAGCTGATGGTAGGTGTGGCGCTCCACCTCATATGCCAAAAACAATCTCCTTGGTCAGTGAAAAGGGGATAGACTCCCTCACTGATTGGCTGATACCGATTTTAGGCCACCCCAACAACTTTACTTACAGTTCATTCATAACAATACATTTTGTAATACTATTGGCCATAACACATTTTGGCTCTCTAGAAGGGAATCCCATTTTGAATTTTTATTTAAAAAGAAAAAAGGGATTTTCAAAATTGTATTAAAAAATTATTTGATAAGACTCGGCTACCTAAAATCTAAGCTGATATCAAGCAAAAACAAATGCCTTGTGGCTGGCAGTTATAGACACTTTAAAAAAATTTAAATACAGAATATATATTGCTAGTTTTCTTCCATGTTTATTGGCCTGGGTGTAGTGGTTTGAGTAACCCCATTTTATGGTAAATGTTTGTGTTAGGAGAGAAAGGGGTGAAGCTTTTTAGTCCAGTTGTCCAATGATGCCTGTATTGTAAAGAAAGAAAAAAAAAAAAGTTTTGTTTTGGGTTACCCTTACTGTGCACTTAACCTGGACTAAAAAGCTTAAGTCTAACAGATTTCATTAATTCATTGCTTTTTTTTTTTTTTTTTTTTTAAATTTTTATTCTAGATTAGTTTAAATAATTTCTTTCATTGTTGTAGAACATTGCTATTGACCTTTTTTTTTTTTTTTTCTTTTTTTCTGTGTCATATTTCTTTCACAATTGGCCTTCAATTTAAAAAAAGAAAACATTGTTGCCTTTTGTGTCACTAAGTCAAGGATGTAAAGTTGAGTCTTTACTAATTACAACAGCCAGTCCATCATACATTACAATTTCAAGTTTTTCACTGAAAACTTATTTTTAAATGAATTTATTTCTATAAACCAATTGCAAAATTTGATGTTATAAATTTTCTTTTGCCAAACCGCAGTATTAAATGTATGAATTATTATCTTCTTTTTTTTTTCTTTTTTTTTTTTTTTTTTTTTTTTTTTTTGAGACAGACGTGTGTATAGTGTTAATGCTTATCAGTTATTAAGGCATTTGTTATAACTAATGAATTTTACTGGTTAACTGTGTTGTTTTCTTTGTTGCTTTTTTTTTTTTTTTTTTTTTTTTTTTAACTTCTTAAATATGAATTATCTATTTCGATGAACTTTATCTTAGTTATTTGCCATGTTCATTTAAAAGATTTTTGTGAATTGAATATTTTATTTTCAGAATCAACCTTTTAATTGATATTAAGATTTTTTTTTTTTTTTTTTTTTTTTTTTATCAAATGTACTTTTGTTTTCATCTGTTTTATCATGTTTTGATAAAGAAATATCTAGTGACATTTTTGTGTCTTCTTTGACTATATTACAATAAACTATGAAATTGTTACTAAATTTTCAATTGATAAAATCCTTATGCAAAATTAAGAATGTGTAACTATAAATAATTAGTCAGAAAACTTTTTTTTTTTTTTTTTTTTTTTTTGTCACATTTGCAAATTTTTATTATTTATTTAATTAAATTTTTTTTTTTTTTTTTTTTACATGAGTTGTAATTTTAAATGATTTCTAAAAAAAAAAAAAAAAAAAAAAAAAAATTTGAAATTTGTCTTTGTTAATGTTAGTCTCTTCACTTGCTCCAATACTTTGCAGGCTTTCATTAAATGTAAATTTTCTAATGTTTATATGTTGACAAATTCTGTGTAATTTGTGAAATGTTATTTTTTTTTTTTTTTTTTTTTTTTTTTTTTTTTTTTTTTTTTTTACCCATCACTTCAGTTTATTACATAATTGGAATTCTAAATTTACATATTTAGATAATGATTTTGTGTTGAAAAGATAAATGGAAAAATATATATTTGTATGGATGAAATTTATATGCTGACATGTTTTCCACAGGAATTTGTTCACACATACACAGGGTTCCCACTCGTCCTGGAAAACCTTGAAAACCTGGAAAAAAAAAAATTTTGTTTTCCAGTACTGGAAAACCTTGAAACGATGGTATTTTTTCAAAATCCTGGAAAATTTTCGTTTTTTTGTCCTGGAAAATTTGAATTATCTGAGACAAAATTAATGTTATTGTTACCGTTAACAAATATAACTAGTAAAATAACAAGGACGCTTTTTTATTTTTTGTTTTGTTTTTGCTCAATGAACCTACCCAATATTTCCCAAACTGGTCATAAATATTCATTAAACAGTAAAAATGCTTCTGATTGGCTATTTTGAAGTTTCGCTTTCATCATGTAGCAATATTTTGATTTATTTTTATACGACACTGAATAAGACAAGAATTTTTCATCAGACTAAAGATAATAAGGTATTCGTTAAAGAAAGGTTAAAAAATAAATTACGTTTTACAAAACTCCCCCCTCTACCTCGTAAAATTTAGAACATTTAAAAAGAATTTTCTGTACTTGTATAGAATAGCACACACGCAAAATTTTGACTGAAAATGAACAATTTAAAAAAAAAATACATTTAAGAATTAAATAAAATTAATCTTCATTGAAAAAACGTTTGTTAAATATTTTTGGAAACACTGGAAAGTAAAAAAAAAAAAATTCCTGAGACAAAAGTTGATAACCATTTTAGTCTTGGTAGTTTGTCGAATGTGGGGGTTGGGATCAAGCGACTGTCAACAATGGCAGTGTTACTGTCTTTAGTCATGTTGACGGGGTGGGGTTGGGGAACACACCTTCCTAGTAAGTGTTCTTTTTACGGTGATAATAACCCAGGTAAAAAAGAACAATTTTCTCGTATATTCCTACCATAAAATAAACTGAACCCTCATTTTATATTCTTTTATTTTAATATTCACTTCAATGTGTATATTCTAAAAGTTTTTATTTTGTGAGAATGGTTAGTTTTAAAGTGGGAGTTCATTTTTACACTTCAACTTTTTACTCGTAAATTCCTACCATAAAATACCCAAGCCTAATTTTATGGTAGGAATTTACGAGTAAAAAGTTGAAGTTTACTCTTTGTTGTTATTTCTTTTCTTTTTTTTTGGCTTTGGTACTCTAAAATAAAAACATCAGATTTTAATTATCGTCGATGAAAAAACAAAATTACGGTCATAAAAAGAGGACCCAATTTATGCCTAAATTGTAAAACGAGCCTTTAAAACTAACCATTCTCACAAAATAAAAACTTTTAGAATATACACATTGAAGTGAATATTAAAATAAATAAAGAAAATATATTTAGTATTGTAGAATAATGGGTGCAAAAAAAATAAAACATTTATTGCAAAAACACGGACATAAAATGAGGGTTCAATTTATTTTAAAGGAATATACGAGGAAATTGTTCTTTTTTACCCCCACTCACTCCTGGAAATATTGGTCAGGTAGTATTCGCAAAGTTCCATCCCGGTCTCCTGTGGTAATAGATGAAAAAACAAACCCATCTATGAATGAAGTCCCTAGCTGAAATGGTGCCTGCTGTATATGAAAAAATAATTTGATTGAAGGCGTTTTTATCGACAAATTATTATTTTTTTAGTGTTTTGAAGGTGTTAAAAGTAAGCCATATTTTTAAAAAAAAAAAAAAAAAAAACCCACAAAAAACAGCGATATTTTATCACCTCCAGTCTTTTTTCGACAAGTAAATGTAAATATTTTAACCTTTTTAAAAATATGGCTTACTTTTAACCTTCAAACTAAAAAGAAAAATTTTTTTAAATCCATAAAAACGCCTTCAATTGACAAATTATTTTTTCATATACAGCAGGCACCACTTCAGCTAGGGACTTCATTCATAGGTGGGTTTGTTTTTTCACCTATCACCACCTAGCGTTTTTTTAAGGCAGGAGGCCAGGACGGAACTCTGCGAATAGTACTATTGGTCATTTTAACGTTTTGTCATCCCTGATTCCTGCCCTAATTTACGCTGTTTTTAATTGCTGGCATAAGACATAATTTTAGCCAAATATAGATATTTTCCAAGTCATGTTTTTCACATTTTATCAGCAAATTAATGGAGATATTTTACAATGCCCCACCCCAACCCCACTTTTCATCGCCAAATCAATTTAGATATTTTACCCCTCCCCAGGTTTAATTTTTTTTTTACCATGAATTTTTACAAAACAAATTCAAATTTCAAATATGTATTTTTCACTTTTTATCGGCAAATATATGTAGATATTGTACAATTATGCCCCCCCCCCAGCTTTATATTGGCACATCAATTTAGATATTTTATAACCCGCTCTTAGCCCTGTCGTCTGGGTCTTTAGAATACACCGACTGCAATTGGGCCACCTGTTGGCCATAGTGTGGTCGCCCATGATGCTTAAGGATGGAATCTTTGTGGATGAGCAGTCCATGACATGCAACACTCTGCTTAGACTAAGGATACCTATTTTTTTGTCTACTTTTCATTTTAAAAACTAATTAAAATTAAATTGATTATTTATGGTCAAATCTTTGTTTCAGTCAAAAGGTAGTAACATAATGAGCATCAGTACGAAAAGCAAAATAATATTACACATGTAATTTATTTTTAATACATTTAAAACTATTTTTTTCGGTCAATTTTTATCAAATATGACTTAATATGGCCACTGGAGTTGCCGTAAAATCCATGTTTACAAAATGAATTTAACACTAGATTGAAAAAAAAAAAATTACCAAAAATCTGGGAATTATCTGATTTTAATGAAATTTTCAGTATTGATTTATCAATGAATGGATTTTATAATGCATCAGTTATTTTATTTTAAAACTTTTTGATTTAATTAGGTATTTCTGCTATGATAAATTAATATATAAAATTCATTCAAGATATGAGTATCATGATGTTAAGTTCAAAATGTCATATTATTATATTCTAAAAACATATTTTTTTAATAACTACTTTACTTTAGTATCAATCCCTAATAATTTTTTGTCACAAACTCTATTGAAAATTAGCGCCCCCCCCCCTTTAAACAGAGCAAATATTGATGTATACTTTTTTCTTTTATAAGATAAATAATTAAATAAAGATTAAATAATTATCGAAATGAGTAAAAAAAAAAAAAAAAAAATGTTTTTAAATATCCAAAAATTATTTTTAGTTTTTATTTTTATTTTGGTTTGGTTTGTTTTGTTTTACGGCATATCAACCTCAGTGGGTCATTTAATGCCGATAAAGTTTTGAAATAAATCAATTTTTAATGGATAATACAATTTTTTTATAAATACATTTTTCTATTTAACCCATAGATGGGACCCTAACAGGTACTACCACTCCGGGTCAGAGTGGACCAGGGAGCAATGGTGATGAAGGGTCGCTCCACATTCCCCAAAACTGGAACCTCACCATCAGATAGAGTTTAACGTCATTCCCAGGACATGTAGACCCGCAGCCACCGCCTTCTAGCACCCATATGATAAAAAGGGGTTGGGGCTTGCCATAAGGGCAATAGGGTTGGGAAAATCATATAGGTGCTAGGGCTTGACGTGATCAGCCGATTGATCGGAGGGGGCCTCTCTGACCGCCCGTCTAGCCCAAGATAGGGCTAAAGTGAAGTATTGCATGTCATGAACTGCTCATCCACCTGGGCTCTATCCTTAAGCATCACGGGTCGCCACCCACGGCCAACAGGTGGCCCCATTGGGGGAGTCTTACCCCTCTGCAGAGGTGCAGTCGGTGCATTCTAACGCCCCAGCCGACAGGGTGGTATTTTGATTTTATTTTCAAATTTTCGATACTTATTTTCTACCTGAGTAGCATCTTTATTTTTTGGAAGGGGGGGGTATATTTGTATTGTAAAAACATGGACTTTTTAACAAATTGGGTATACTTACTTAGTTTAGATGGGCGGTTGGAGAGAGCCCCTCCGATCAATCCATGATCAACCCTTCTTATAATATGTGCTAGGTGGTGGTGGCTGAAGGTGCCAGGAATGACATCTGATGGTGAGGTTCCAGTTCTGGAGGTCTGGGGAATGTGGAGCACCCCTTCATCACCATTACTTCCTAGTCCACTCTTTACCGGAGTGGTAGTACCTGTTATGGTCCCATCTATGGGTTGAATAGAAAAATGTATATATAAAAAAATTGATTATCCATTAAGAATTACTTTATTTCAAAAGTTTGTCAGCATTAAATGACCCACTGAGGTTGATATGCTGTAAAACAAAACAAACCAAACAAAATCAAACAACCCGTTCTGTTTAAAACATTTTGTTTTTATGAATTTGTACAAAACACAATCCCCTCCCCCATCTGCCTAATATGACAACATAAATAAACATGAGCTATATTTTTGAGATGAGGTTTGATAGGAACAATTTTGATTTTTCGGATTGTTGTCCTCATCTTTATTGTATGTATATACATATAATGTTTCAGCTGTTATGTCCTCCAGCTTTCCTCAGGTGTTCGCTTTGTATCCAAGTATAGTAATGATCCAACCTGGGAAATTATTTTTAACAGTTTGACAGTTGATCAAATAGGCGTTGAAGAACCTTCAAAGATCTCATTCAAAAACAATGACCATTGTTTTTGCATGCCTATCATTCTGACATGTGTCACTAGAAGAATCATGATCATTTAGAAAAAGTTTATTGGCGTTTCCTGTGCAACTTAAGGCATAAAATTTGCCATCAGTCTTTTTCGATATTTTTATTTTCAAAGTAATTAACTTTAAAAACAATTTGATTTAGTCTTTTTAATAATTGGTTCCTATATTGTGTTCATCTCTATACTAGGTCACTACAGTCAAACATATGCTTCTTTGAGATGTTTTCTTTTCCAATGTGCTTCACTATCTAATATTTTAACTTTGAAATATAACTTTAATATATAATAGTATATAAAATATGATATAGATATAAAGTGAAGGGGCATTGGGAAATATTTCCATATATTTGTCGATAAAAAGTGAGAAACACCGTACGGTAGATATTTGAAATTTGAGTTTATTGAAACTTGTACAAACTCAATAACAATAAAATTATTTTAAACATGGAGGGAGAGGGGTAAATTATCTAAATTGATTTGCCTATTAAAAACAGCAATGGTGATCATGGCTAAGCAAAAACAGGAGGCCTGACAATTTTATAGTACATTTTGTCCATAAAATCTGTTTGCACTTTAATGAATTTATAACTTTAAAGTGCACACTGACTTTATGGACACCCTCTATAATTAATGGATAGATGTAGTCATCATGTATAATGAACTCAATTAAGCCGGCATCATAGAAAAGTAAGAATAAAACTGGCTTAATGTGTCAATATTAGACATAATAGTAAATTATAAAATTGCCGCGAATAAGTGCTTGTCCTGGAAAATTTTTAAAATGTCCTGGAAATGTCCTGGAAACGTCCTGGAAAATGGTTTCCTAAAATGAGTGGGAACCCTGCATACAGTATTCTATTTAAAATAATTTTAAATAAAATAATAATAGAAAAACATGTGCATACAGTTCATCTTTTACAGAGCAGAACGTTTTTATCTTTTAAAAGAAAAACAGGTGATACAGGAGAAATATTAGAAATTGGGCCGGGTTAGCTCAGTCAGTAGAGCTTTGGGCTAGAAACCACAAGGTTCCTAGTTTGATACCGGTCCTCGCCAACTCAGCGTATGAGTAGCACAGGGACCTGTGCGGTAAAGTAGCTGATGGTGGGTGTGGCACACCACCTCAGACGCCAAAACAATCTCCTTGGTCTAGCGCTATCGAAAAGGGGATAGACTCCCTCGCTGATTGGCTGATACCGACTTTAGGCCGCCCCGTTCGACTTTACTTACATCGTAAAAGGAATCACTTTTATTTTATTTTTTTTTATACTCGAGCATTTCCTGGTTTGAAAAATATGGAAACCTTTTTTTTACTGTTTATGTTCTGAATTTTGAAAAAGTTTTTAACGTTTCAAATGGAGGTATAAAAATTTGAAAAATAATAGGCATAGTTATGTACTTCTGTGAAAAAAAAAATTTGGGGTTTGAAATAATTTTTGGATGTTCACAAATTTGTGTTGTGATAGATTTTGAATTTGTTTAATTTTATATATATTAAATTGAATGTGTGAAAATATATAGGTGCGGTAATTTTAATATTTTTGTAGTTAAATGTGTGATTATGTGGTAATTTTGACAAACCAAAAATAGTTGAGTTTTTTTATATCCATATTGGATGTTGGCAAAAGTGATGCTGAAGTATTACAACATCCAATATTGATATAAAAAATCTCAGCTATTTCTGATTTGTCAAAATTACCACATAATCACATAAATTTATTTAACTACAAAAATGTTAAATTACTACATCTATGCATTTTCACACATTTATGTATTATCTAAATTAGACTAATTTAATTTAATCTACGTAAAATTTAAACAAATTTAAACAAATTCAAAATCTATCACAACACATTGAAATTTGTAAACACCCAAAATTTATTTCAGACCATTTTTTTTTTTTTTTTTTTTTTTTTTCACTGTTTTTTTTTTTTTTTTTTTTTCCACTGAAATAAATAAGCCAATTATTTTTTTTTTCAAATTTTCATACTTCCCCATTTCAAACATTAAAAAAATCTTTCTTTTCAAAGTTCAGAATATAAACAGTTAAAAATTTTACCATATTTTTCAAACGAGGAAATGCTTTCTAGTTTTAAAAAAAAAAAAAAAAATTTTTTTTATTTTATAATGTAATCAATTTCGAATATTTCTCCTGTATCACCCGTTTTTCTTTTAAAATCAAATTCTGCTTTGAAGAAGACACTGTTTTCACGTTTTTTTTTTTTTTTTATTTATTTATATTTAAAATAATTTTAAATAGAATACTGTATGTGTAAACAAATTCTTGTCGAAATGCATGTCAGCATATAATTTCATCCATACAACTATCTATCTTCCTCCTGTTTTTTTATTTTATTTATTTATTTTTTTATTATATTTTTTTTTCATTTTTTTTTTTTTTTTTTTTTTTTTTTTTTTTTTTACACGTATGTTATACTAAAACTAGGACGTTTTTCATGAAACATAACCTGTTGAAAGCATTTAACCACTACTTCTAACTGCATCTTCTAGATTCTTTGAGGAGTATGATAGTGGACTTCTTTGTCACCCCCCACCCCACCCCCCGTTTTTTTTTTCCTTCTAAATCAGTTGCCTTAGCAAAGCTAATTTGAACTGAGTTTTCTTTTTCCTAGACCAGCTGCCATATATTGCTAGTTTTCCTCAATCTTTATTGGTCCAAGTTACATGAATAGTTTGGGCTCTGCTGTAAAATGGGGTTACTCAATCTGCCCTAGAAACCACAAGGTTCCTAGTTCGATACCGGTCCTCGCCAACTCAGCGTTATGAGTAGCACAGGGATCTCTGCGGTAAAGTAAGGAGCTGATGGTAGGTGTGGCACTCCACCCAGACGCCAAAAACAATCTCTTGGTCTAGCGCTATTGAAAAGGGGATAGACTCCCTCGCTGATTGGCTGATACCGACTTTAGGCCGCCCCATTGACTTTACTTACTTACTTACCAATTGTTGAAGAGGATATATACCTTTTCAAGGTCATTAGCATGAAGTAAAACTGAGTTCAAGTCCTAGATTATAAAGTCATTTCCTGATACCATGTGTGCCTCCTATACCACTACTACTACTACTACCTACTTAATTTTTGTATCATTAGAATTAAGATAAGTAATTGAACTTATACCTAACCAGAAAATAGTATCAAAAAGAAATTTTGAATCATATGACCTTTAGGCACCACTTTTGCGATCTCGATTCATAAGGACTTTTTTTTTTTTTTTTTTTTTTTTTTTCATTTACCCCGTCAAAATCCGGTTTGTTGGTTAGTTTTATAAAAAAAATTTTTAGTTGGCGAGGGCTGGTATCAAACCAGGAACCTTGTGATTCCTAGCCGAACGCTCTACCAACTGAGCTAAACCGGCTCTTTTTGTACTGTACTGTTACAACATTCATCCTGGTTCGGTAGAGCCAGCTCCACTCAACGAATTCAATGTATCTCTAAAGCAAATGCTACACCATGACGTCCAGCGTTATTAGTAGGGCCGCTGTTATAAAGATGATAGGATACATCAGCCTGTGGGGGGCGGGGATCTTGATGGTGCTGCAATCAGTAACCGTACTTCTGAGAAGCGGGCGACATCAGTTCATTAGAATATAATAATATAATATAATAAGAAACTTATTAATCAATAGTAGAACAAATTATTAAATCAAAAATATAAGTAAAAGAAAAACTTTATTGGTTTAAACTACTATTGAAGGGAGGCCATGCCTAATAGCGTGAAGCTAATCCCATGGACATGACCACCCTTGGACGCTCACAGGAAACAATATATGAAACACACAACGTAAACATATACATATATATCATGAGACAAATTAGCCGTGAGAATCTAAATGCAAATCTGTTGTTTATAAGAGGCAATAAAATGATTTTTCAAAAGTGTTTTAAGGACAAAATAATTAACTGAAACAAGCTTCATCTTTTCTTTATCAAAAAATAACGACTGAACAGTATTCCAAAAATTAATTGCATTAAAACGAATCGAAAAGTTATCGCCCTCACACCTCTACCCAGGGGAGGCCGGGTAACCTCTTCTAGTATTATATATATAAAGACAGAAAGTTATCCATTACTTATAATAGACAGATATTTTAACAGAAACAAAAAGGCATATGTATTTAGAAGGCCTTTAGTAAAAAAAATAGGGTGGACATAAGATATTTTTAAAATATGTAATACAATCAGTATATCGAACTAGGAACCTTGTGGTTTCTAACTGAACGCTCTACCGACTGAGCTAACCAGGCCCTGTTTGATACTGGCCCTCGCCAACTCAACGTATGAGTAGCACAGGGATCTGTGCAGTAAAGTAAGGAGCTTATGGTGGGTGTGGCACACCACCTCAGACGCAAAAACAATCTTCTTGGTCTAGCGCTAGTGTAAAGGAGATAGACTTCCTTGCCGATTGGCTGATACCAACTTTAGGCCACCCTGACGACTTTACTTTTACTTATCAGCTATGGCACCTCCCTTCATCAGTATGGCATCATAAGAGCTTGTGTTTCTTCAAGACCTGTGAACTGTAGCTTCACCCAGGATTTCAACTCTGGGGTCGATGAGTCCATTTCCTACGACTCTAAACATTAAACCACAAGCCCACCCCCACCCAACATAAGTAACCTCCGGTCGGCGGGACTTAAAATCTACTGACTGTATCCTTTGCAATGGTATGAAATCATTAGAATGTTCTAATGTTGCATAGCGGGGTTGTCACGGTACCAAATCGGACGTATGTTGCATAGCCATCAATTTCTATATATGTTATATAGCGGCTTCTTCAAACTCACGCTGAATCATATACGTTGCTGGTATACTACTTAATGAAATCACAAGGCATGCTGTATGTAGTAGGAGATTTGACTTTTTATTTAATTCCCTCGTGGTGCGTGTGAGTGGACAATGAAATGACCGAGGGTTGACAATGACTTCCACTCCTACTGCTGCTGGGATGGTGAGGTGAGGGGGTGCTGAACCCCACTGCCCACTAGCAGCACTTGACCGTGTCTACGGTCAGACTCCTTGTGCTCTGTTTGCCATCTCCTCTCTGACTGTCCCTACTGACCGCTGACTGCTTAAGTAAGCACAACTCTATTGTTTTCTTTGTTCTATTTCCTCTTTGTCTGGAATTCCTGCCAAACGCCCACATATTCATTGTTCTCTGACGGAACCTTCTAGTTCCGGTTCTTCTTTGACTCCTTTATCTATTGTTCCTCATTTTGCTTTCAATTTCTTTTGTCCTTCAGAATTTTCCGCGCCAAAATAAATTGAAACAATAGTCAATCTGCAACACTAATGTGAATTTTGATGGTGTTGTAGTTGTTGTTGTTTATGTATTTGTAAAAGTCTGATAGATTGCAGTATATTCAATACAAGTAAAATCAGCAGGGTGGTCTAATGTCGTTATCAGCCATACAGCATTGGAGTCTATCCCCTTTTCACTAGCACTAGACCATGAAGATTATTTTAACATCTGAGGTGGAGTGCCACACCTACCATCAGCTACTCACTTTGTTTCGGACATTACAGCATGCAAAATGATGAAATTCTCCGTGAGGGAACATTCCGGCTTGCTAATTTGGCAATTGCACTAATGGGATAGTGGACGCGTCAGTTCTTGCGGAAGGCATAGCAGAAATCGTATTTGAGATTGTATGTGAATTTGTCAAAGGGGTATGAAGGTGAAGAATAATTAAAGTTCCAATTACCGTCAAACTGGGAAGACAAGGCAGCAAACGGTTGTAACTCAATACAAACCCGAAAGCCACAAAGTCCACTGCAAAATGACAGTATATATAAGACTCCACAATGTCATTCAAATCAAGCAGTCAAACAGCCAATCAGAACTCAAGGAATGGAATCACCCAGATTCATAGATGGATCATTCTTGAGTCCTATTTATACCTGCTGTCTTGGACACTGCTTCAATTACACTTAGCTGATGTCGGCGGGGATTAGAGTGTAGTATCTGTTCCAGATTCTATGCTTTGACCCTTACCTTCTATACCCGGCCTCGGCTGGGGGTCCAGTGTGCTTCGGCCTCTGGACCGGTAAAGTACAGTTAATAGCATCGATCCAAGGGGGCCATGCCCCCAGATCATTGCAATTTTATGTGCCCACGTAAAAACGAGACCTTGTGTCCAGCCCTCATAAGTGGGATGAGCAGGCAAACCCTTACCTTCTATACCCCGCCTCAGCTGGGGGTCCAGTGTGCTTCGGCCTCTGGACCGGTAAAGTACAGTTAATAGCATCGATCCAAGGGGCCATGCCCCCCAGATCATTGCAATTTTTATGTGCCCACGTAAAAACGAGACCTTGTGTCCAGCCCTCATAAGTGGGATGAGCAGGCAAATACCCAATTACACTTAGCTGCTGTTATTCAAACCAACAGTGGGCTAACTAACCTCAATAGAAGGGAATATAGAAATTCGCATGTGGTCCCTAAACCAAAAGTTTTTTCATCAATGTTGATCTCTTAGTTATTCCTAGTATGGTTGGCACCTTTCTGTCCACTAAGGACGATGGTGTAGTGTCCAAAAAATAAATAAATTATCTGTGCAAGTGACTGTGCAGGCCAATTCCTGAGTGACAGTCTTTGGCACACTTACTGCACACAAACTGTGATGCTTGCTGGGGGCTGCTGTTTTTTTTTTTTCTCCCTCTTTCTGGCTCTCTTTGCTGTCAAGGCTACTCTCCTCTCCGTGCCTGGCTTAACGTTAAGGTCACTAGGCCGCTCGATTTTTTTTTTTTTTTTTTTTTTTTTGGGTGGGGGGGTGGTTGCATTTAACACCAATGTGTTTGTGTCAATGTGGCATATCCTCATTCCTAGTATAGTCCTTTCCATTGAGTTTTGTGTTGTTTTTTTTTTTCTTTATTAGTGACTTAGTTAATTTTAATGTTCACCAACCATATTTTATAGCTGATAAGTAAAAGTAAAGTCGTCAGGGTGGCCTAAAGTTGGTATCAGCCAATCGGCGAGGAAGTCTATCCCCTTTACACTAGCGCTAGACCAAGAAGATTGTTTTTGCGTCTGAGGTGGTGCGCCACACCCACCATAAGCTCCCTACTTTACTGCACAGATCCCTGTGCTACTCATACGTTGAGTTGGCGAGGGCCAGTATCAAACAGGG
Source organism: Doryteuthis pealeii (assembly GCA_023376005.1). Taxonomy (NCBI): domain Eukaryota; kingdom Metazoa; phylum Mollusca; class Cephalopoda; order Myopsida; family Loliginidae; genus Doryteuthis; species Doryteuthis pealeii. The sequence goes on along the minus strand of CM042179.1, from coordinate 26,845,285 downwards.
CCTGGTTAGCTCAGTCGGTAGAGCGTTCAATTAGAAACCACAAGGTTCCTAGTTCGATATACTGATTGTATTATATATTTTAAAAATATCTTAATGTCCACGCTATTTTTTTACTAAATGCCTTCTAAATACATATGCCTTTTTGTTTCTGTTAAAATATCTCTTGTCTATAAGTAATGGATAACTTTCTGTCTTTATATATAATACTAGAAGAGGCTACCCGGCCTCCCCTGGGTAGAGGTGGGGGGGGGGATAACAAAAATTAGTCTCGCAGATCCATTATAACTAATCGCGATTTGGATCCTCACTGGATGCCCCATTAAAATTCTTACATTAAAAAAATCTTGTGCTGATCCGGACTTTCTGAAAAGACAAATTAATGTCTCCTATTTAAAATATTAAATACAAAAAAAAAAAAATCTCTGCTGTTATCATTTAAATTTTAATAGTTCATGAGTTAAATCTTCATTATTTTTGCTCAAAAAGTAAGATCTGGGGATATTTAATGTGTGTGTATATATATATATATATATATATATATATATATTTTTTTTCTTTGTCAATTGTTTTTATTTTCATAGTTTCTCCGGAATACATACATACACACAACTGCCCTTTATATATGTATAGATTATTATTCAAACAAATTTGGTTTAAGATAATGGAATCCTTATTGTTTTGAAATTTTTTTTTTTTTTTTTTTTTTTTTTTTTTTTGTTCTCTTCTTTCAAGTTTTCTAACAATTTTTTTTTTATGTTACCATCTTGAAGGGTGTTAATGATTTTTCCAAAAGAGTTTTCAAAACTAAACCAAGTACTTTTAGTATTATCTGCGTTATTCGGAATATTGTCCTCATCTTCATTGTTATCTGTACAATGTTTCAGCCGATATGCCCTCCGGCCTTCTTCAGGTATTTCTTGTCAGACCCGGGAACCTTCTTGTCGTAATCGGGAGCCATCACGGAACTTTGAACCTAACCCTTTATTCAGTCCACGGGGGTATCCTGTTCTCATCCTGCTAACCATAGTTGGGGTAGAGGCATTAAGCTGTGTTAATTATTATTGTATGTTACTGCTGCCCTTGATCAGGATTGAACCTGAAATCTAGAGATAACTGTCTCTTAGAACTGTCTTAACCTAACTCCTTTATCCACTAAGCCATGTGTCCAATTGTAACATTGTAAGAAGAGGGTTCCCGAGTCCGACAAGAAATACCTGAAGACCAAAGTGCATATCAGCCGAAACGCTGTACAGATAACAACGAAGATGAGGACAATAGTCCAAATAACGCAGATAATAGTAATCATCAAGCCTCATCTCAAACATTTAGAGAAATAGTGTAGATAACAATAAAGATGAAAACAATAGTTCGAATAATGCAGATAATACTAATCATCAAGCCTCATCTCAAACATTCAGAGAAATAGTGTAGATAACAATAAAGATGAGGACAAATAGTCCAAATACGCAGAATAATAGTAATCATCAAGCCTCATCTCAAACATTTAGAGAAATAGTGTAGATAACAATAAAGATGAAACAATAGTTCGAATAATGCAGATTAATACAATCATCAAGCCTCAAGTCTTTATTGTTATCTACACTATTTCTCTGAATGTTTTGAGATGAGCTTGATGATAGTATTATCTGCATTATTCGAACATATTGTTTTCATCTTTATTGTTATCTCACTATTTCTCTAACTGTTTGAGATGAGGCTCTGATGAATTACTATTATCCTGCGTTATTTGGGACTATTGTCCTCATCTTTTATTGTTATCTACACTATTTCTCTGAATGTTGAGATGAGGCTTGATGCTTAGTATTATCTGCATTATTTCGAAACTAATTGTTTTCATCTTTTATTGTATCTACACTATTCGTCTAAAATGTTTCTGCAGGATGAGGCGTTGATGGTTACTAATTATCTGCGTATTTGGACTATTGTCCCTCATCTTCGTTGTTATCGTGTACAGCGTTTAGGCTTGAATATGCACTTTGGTCTTCAAGGTATTTTCTTTCTTGTCGTGCTCCGGAACCCTCTTCTTACAAGTGTTAACAATTGGTACACATGGCTTAGTGGATAAAGGAGTTTAGGGTTAAGACAGTTTCTAAGAGACATGGTTTATCTCTATGATTTCAGGTCAATCCTGATCAAGGGCAGCAGTAAACAATACAATAAAATTAACCAGCTTAATGCTCTACCCAACTATGGTTAGCAGGATGAAGAAACAGGATAACCCCCGTGCTGAATAATGGGTTAGGTCAAAGTTCCTCGTGATGGCTCCGATTCGACAAAGAAGGTTCCCGGGTCTGACAAGAATACCTGAAGAAGGCCGGAGTGGCATACGGCTGAAACATGTACAGATAAGCAATGAAGATGAAGGACAATTATTCCCGAATAACGCATGAAACTAAAAGTACTTGGTTAGTTTTTGAAAACTCTTTTGGAAAAATCATTAACACCTTCAAGATGGTAACATTAAAAAAATTGTTAGAAAACTTGAAAGAAGAGACAAAAAAAAAAAAAAAAAAAAAAAAATTTCAAAAACAATAAGGATTCCATTATCTATAAACCAAATTTGTTTGAATAATAACTATACAATATAAAGGGCAGTTGTGTGTATGTATGTATTCCGGAGAAACTATGAAAATAAAACAATTGCAAGAAAAAATATATATATATTATATATATATATATATATACACACACATTAAATATCCCAGATCTTACTTTTTGAGCAAAAATAATGAAGATTTAGTCATGAACTATTAAAATTTAATGATAAACAGCAGAGATTTTTTTTTTTTTGTATTTAATTTTTAAATAGGAGACATTAATTTGTCTTTTTCAGAAAGTCCGGATCAAGCACAAGATTTTTTAATGTAAGAATTTTAAATGGGCATCCAGTAGGATCCAATCGCGTTAGTTATAATGGGTTGCGAGACTAATTTTTGTTATCCCCCCCCCCACCTCTACCCAGGGAGGCCGGGGTAGCCTCTTCTAGTATTATATAATAAAGACAGAAAGTTTATCCATTTACTTTATAGACGAAGAGATATTTTGAACAGCAAACAAAAGGCATATGTATTTGAAGGCATTTAGTAAAAAATAGCGTGGACATTAAGATATTTTTAAAATATATAATCAAATCAGTAATCGAACTAGGACCTTGTGGTTTCTAATTGAACGCCTCTAACCGACTGAGCTAACCAAGGCCCGTTTGATACCTGGCCCTCGCCAACTCAACGTAGAGTAGCACAGGGATCTGTGCAGTAAAGTAGGGGCTTATTGGTGGGTGTGGCGCACACCTAGACGCAAAAACCAATCTTCTTGGTCTAAGCGCTAGTGTAAGGGGCCTAGACTTCCTCGTCCGATTGGCGATCCAACTTTAGGCCACCCTGACGACTTTTTATTTTACTATGCAGCTTTATAAAATATGGTTGGTGACATTAAAATTAAACTAAAGTCACTATAAAGAAAAAAAAAACAACAACACAACTCAATGGAAAAGATATACTAGGAATGAGGATATGCACATTGAACACAACACATTGGTGTTTAAAATGCAACACCCCCCACCCAANNNNAGTTAAAATAGGAAGTAAAGAATAAAATTACACTTATTTCTTGTTAATGGCTTTATTTTAAGATTTATCCCAGAGATTTTTGCTCATATTCAATAAGATAAAACCAAACAATTAGAAATCAATGATACTAAGCACATATTTATTAAAATCAAATTTTTAAGATCAATATGCAAATTAGCCTTCCCATTCACACTGTAAACCACTATTTTGTTGTATATATAGATACAATTGCATGTTATTCGTATGTAGATATGGTCAACAGTGGCTTCGGCCTCTGGACCATTGCTATAATTAACGGCGTCGATCCCAGGGGGCCATCCCCCCAGGCAACACCTGCCCCCTTGATTTAAAGGGGCAGGGCTGGGTTTATTGCCCAGCGCCTGAGGCGCCCCCCTTGAGGGGGAATGCCGACGGGATCGACGCAATTTTTCACCTGCCACTCCATGAGCTTCGGCTTGTGGGTGGTCCCACGTTAATAGGGACTTTGTGCCTGACCCGTACAAGTGGGGTACGCGGTAAATACTGTATGTAGATATGGTCAACAGTGGCTTCGGCCTCTGGACCATTGATATAATTAACGGCGTTGATCCCAGGGGGCCATCCCCCCAGGCAACACCTGCCCCCTTGATTTAAAGGGGCAGGCTGGGTTTATTGCCCAGTGCCTGAGGCGCCCCCCTTGAGGGGGAATACCGACGGGATTGCAATTTTTCACCTGCCACCCCATGAGTCTCGGCTTGTGGGTGGTCCCACATAAATAGGGCCTTTGTGCCTGACCCGTACAAGTGGGGTACATGGAAAATATCATGTAGATATGGTCAACAGTCTTAATGATGTAAAACAATTTTATTAATAATTGAGGTTTAAATAAAAAATAAAATCATGGAGAATGTGACGTAAATAAGAAAGGGAATTATGACTTGTTTAGTAATATAGTTTCGGTTACAGACAGACAAACACACAATCTCCATTATAATAAGAATGATATTTACATTTAAATAGTATCAGAACGTCTCATGCTCCATACATTTTAACAAACAAATTCAAGTACTGTCAGTGGGCCTGACAAAATGTCTTCACGGGCTAGATCCAGCCTGCAGGCTGTACTTTGGTGACCCGTGCCCTACATTATCAAAAAACATTACAAATTCAAGTACCGTCGATGGGCCTGATAGATCCGACCCGTGGGCTGTAGTTTGGTGACCCCTGACTACTAGCAGATAGAAGTCGAATAATAGATCAGTTTAATTTTGGAAATTTACCAATCCATAATCTGAAGAATGAAAAATCTACCCCTTTTTTCAATAAACCAAAACAGCACGGCCAAAAAGTCATGTAGGGGTCTCTTTGAGAATGGCAAGGCGCTTATACTTAGAATGAGTAGGAAGCGCGTGGTGTAATGGTTAAAGTCATGGGAAATGGACTCGTCCCCCCGAGTTCAAATCCTGGACGTCATAATTGCATTTCATTTAGCGCTAATATCCTTAGGAAAGGTATGAATCCTACTCTCCCTCCAGCTATGGGTAAATAGTAGGGCACACTGGGCTCTTTAACCTTGGTTAGGCAACCAGTCTAGGAGAAGGAAAACTCTGAATTCAAACCTGCTGAACTCTGCTTAAGAAATTGACCTTGTGTCGCATCCTGCTCGTGCGGAGGGGTTGGTAAATATATATACTTAGAATCAAAATTACCCCAAAACTTGTATACATATGACAGATGGTTGGAAGTGCATGGTGTGATGGTTAGTCATAGGAAATGGACTTGTCGACCAGAGTTCAATTCCTGCACAAAGCTGTTTCCTTGGCGAAAGGTTTGCATCCAACTACTCTTCCTTCAGCAAATAGTAGGGCTCTCTGGGCTTTTTAACCTTAGTTAGGTAATCAGATGAGAGAGAAAACTCTGAATTCAAACCTGGTAAACTTCACTTATGAAATTAACTTTTTGTAACATTAACAGTATATTAACTCTTAACGTCCTATACCGCCTCATTCCACCCGGCCGGAAGTCACATTTGTTTTCTTAATCTGCGCCAAACGATAGACTGTTTAAATGTAATATTAAACATATTTAGAAGTCTTTGATTTAAGGGAAATAACAGGTAACTTTAAATAAAAAGGCCATTTTTAGCCATTTATTGATAAATCCTTATAAGGAACGGGGCTCTGGACTTAAAAAAAAAATCTCAACAGTATGTTAGAGTTAAATAATGCTGTCAAAAATGTATCCAAAGCCAATTTCATATTCTTGTATTGTAGATCTGTAAATCACACATCCAGTTAGGGTTAACATTGTATGATAATTTGAAAGTTAACATTAAATCAAGCCAAGTCATTTTATATTTAATGCTTTTCTTTTACTTTTCTTCTACTTTTCTACAATTCAATATGAAAACTGTATAAAGTTTTTGAATGCCTTATAATAAGTATCAATTGAGTGTTTCATAAATGAAATGTCAAGTGCTGCAGTTCAAGTAACCATTCCATTTTTCTTCATTTAAATCCTCTATTTTTAATTCAGAGTTTATATACCATATTTGACGGCATATAGAACGCACTTTTTTCCCCAAAATTTTGGCTCAAAAAATTGCCCTGCATCTTATACATCGTAGGTGAAGTTTGAGACCTCTCGTAGGCCTAGGCTAATCTTCTCTATGATGCCCACTAACCCAGCTTATGCTCAGTATTTATACTTACCCTAAACACCATGTATCCTTATTTTATTGCTGGTATTGTTATAATCAAGGTTAACAGGAGTGTATGGTGGTGTTTTCAACAATATATGCTTAAATACACTAAAAACTTTTTTTCCTGAATCTGACCTGCTGAAATGGGGGTGCATCTTATCTGCCATCAAATACAGTATATATGACAGCTGCCTACATTTGAAATAGATATCTGGACAATATTACCTTTAGGCACCCCTTTTGTGATCTCGTTTCATAAGGACATTTTTTTTTTTCATTTACATCGTCAAAATCTGGTTGTTTGTTAACAGATGATTTTTAGTTTTTTTTTTTTTGTTTTTTTTTTTTTGTTTTTTAAAATTATAAAACTAACACCTAACCCCTAACAAATAAACCGGATTTTGACAGTGTAAATAAATTAATAAAAAAAAAATGTCCTGATGAAACGAGATTGAAAAAGGGGTGCCTAAAGGTCATATGGTCCAGATGTCTTTATAAACAAGCTGACAAACACTGCATACAAGATGCAAATACCTTTTTGGTTCAATTAAATTTGAATTTATTGTACTAATTCCTCGCGTCTATATCTACTGGAGAATCAACATTGTCCTATGCATCAACGGCACTTGACAACTGATCTGTGAAAACATCATCTTTACCACCTGAGATAATGAATACTGCAATTGTAGCCAGCCATGCCCAAAGCCCAAGTGGTAATTTATGAGGAAGTGCGTCCCAGTCTCCTGCCTCAAAAATTGCTACCCGGTGACTATTAAGATAACGACCCAGCTCAGTCTATTCAAAACTATCCATCTTCATATCTATCTATCTATCTCAATTTGTTCATGTTTATCTATATTACTTTAAATACTAAGATTTTTTTTTTAAATTCATGTTTGTTTAATGTCTTGTTTTTAGTTTAAATAAACAAGAATTACGACAAAAAAAGAAGCGACCCCCCCCCCAATACATTTACTTGTTGAAAATATCTATATCTCCATTTGTTTGTTTGTTTATCTATCTATCTATCTATCTATCTGTCTATTCCAAACTATATATCCATCTTCATATCTAAACAAGAATTATGACAAATTACGATAAATAAACAAGAATTACGACGAGCTGGGGTCGTTATTTTGATAGTCACCGGGTAGCAATTTTTGAGGCAGGAGACCGGGACGCACTTCCTCATAAATTACCGCCCAAGTTGGTTAAATCAAACTTAAAGGACCTCAATTCCACCATCGTATGTCACCCTGCCGAAAGAGAAGAAAAAATCAGGGAATTAACCCGAATTTTATGAAATTTTCAGTGTTAATACATTAATGAATAAAAAATATAATGCACCAGTTATTTTATTTAAAAACTTTTACGTATTTTCAGGTCAGTTAACTTTGAACCAGATATCTTTGAGAATCTGTGTTACGCCTCAAAGATACTTGGTTCATAGCTGTTGGTGGTGCTGACAGCATGAATTCCCATGACTCTCTCTCTCTCTCTCTCTCTCTCTCTCCCCATTAATTTTTCTTTTCAAAGTGTCTTGATCAACGCAAGCTCCTTTTACATAAGGATTTTCATGGGGCTATGAGGATCCAACTTACAATTCAACAATAATGGATCTACGAGACTCCCCCTTTTTTTTTTCCGCCCACCTCTACCCAGGCAACGCCGGGTAGCTGCTTCTAGTGGATGAATAAATAAGAAGTGTGATGTAGTGAACTCAGGCTAGCAGATTCCCCTGTGAGCTTGATTCTCACTGGGTGCTCTGCCAATTCAGCATTTTGCAATAACTAAACTGTTTAGTTGTGATGTAATAAACTAGCCTAGCAGATATTTTTACTATTTTTTTTTTTAAAGTCACCAATAGTACTTCTCAATGGGTTTGTAAAAATGTTCAGATATTTTAAATTAAACAAAAAAAACAGACATTGTTAGACAGACAGACAGACAGAGAGACATAAACACAGAATTTGAAGGAAGAAATCACCAGGCATACAACAGAATGGACAAATCTTAGCAACAAGGTAACAGATCCAGAACTTAGCATTCAAAAATCTTCTGACGAAGGGATTTTTATCCCGAAATATTAAAAAAATAAATCAAAGGAAGATGAACAACATCATAGTTAGCTCATTTTTCACTCCTGGCAGGTTTTCCACATGGTATCTAGATTCCATACAGAATTGATTGATATAAGGTTTTTGCTGGTCGGCCTACACTGTTGTGTCCATGTGTAGTAGGGTAGGTCAATTTTGGAACTGTAATGTCTCCCATGTGGTAAAACTTGTAAATTAACATAAAGAATTACTATACAAAAGATTTTTCTTCAAAGCTTTGTCTTCATTTGAGGAAATAGATTTCAATCTTTTAAAGTGTTATCACTGTGATCCTACCATAAGCTGCTGGTAGCGGCTCTTGCATGTGTCACTTGTTTAGACTGAAAAATCACTGTGTACATCCCTGAATGAGTTCTGATGTGAATAGATAGTGAACTTTGAAATATCCTGTTATACAGATAAAAAATACCAAGAAAATTTGGTTCTGCTGTGGGGGAAATTTGGTAGGCAAAGAGTAAAAGATGTTTCATTCTTTGCCTACTTTAAACCACTCACAGCGACTCTCCCACTAAACCCAAGCAAAGTACAAAAACTGGTTAGTTCATTATAATTGAGCAGACAGACTCAGATTACAATGAGAATAGGACTTTATTTGACTAGAATGAATTTTGAGGTAAATAGATAGTGAACTATGAAATATCCCATTATACAGGTAAAAAAATACCAAGAAAATTTGGTACAGCCATAGAAGAAATTTGGTAGGCAAAGAGTAAAAGATGTTTTACTCTTTGCCTACTTTAAGCCACTCACAGCGACTCTCCTCTGAGGTGAATAGATAGTGAACTTTGAAATATCCCATCATACAGGTAAAAAAATACCAAGAAAATTTGGTACAGCCATGGAGGAAATTTGGTAGGCGCAGAGTTAAAGTATATGAAATATAATGGATGCGTTTAGGAGAGAAAAATCCTTTGCAAAATAATGTGTCAATATAATATACTCCTCTCAAAATTCTGCCTTGTCAGTGGGGCGTTAGAATACACCGACTGTACCTCTGCAGAGGGGTAAGACTCCTCCAATGGGGCCACCTGTTGGCCATGGGTGGTGACCCATGATGTTTAAGGATAGAACCCAGGTGGTTAAGCAGTCCATGACATGGAATACTCCACTTTGGGCTAGACAGGCGGTCGGAGAGGACCCCTCCGATCAATTGGTTGGTTACATCAAGCCCTAGCACCTATATGATTGCTCCAACCCTATTGCCCTTATGGCAAGCTCCAACCCCTTTTTATCATAAGGGTGCTAGAAGGCGGTGACTGAGGGTCTACATGTCCTGGGAATGACGTTAAACTCTATCTGATGGTGAGGTTCCAGTTTTGGAGGTTTGGGTAATGTGGAGCACTCCTTCATCTCCATTGCTCCCTGGTCCACTCTGACCCGGAGTGGTAATACCTGTTAGGTATGGCTATGGGCTAAATAGAAAAATGTGTTTATAAAAAAGTTGAGTATCCATTTAGAATGAATTTATTTCAAAACTTTATCGGTATTAAATGACCCACTGAGGTTGGTAAAACAAACCAAACTTTAATTAATTGGTTGTTGATAGCAAATAAAAATGTCATTGTTTAATATAATCAAACAAACTGTTTATGTGTATGAATATAATAAGTTCAGTCATTGAAATATAAAGTGTTATTATATTGTTTGTTTAATAAAACACAGTGTTAAAGCCATTTTCTTTTTTAAAAAAATTGGGGGGGGGGGTAGTGGAGGAGGGGTAGTCCCTATCACATAGTGGCTAACTTGCTGGACTGCAACATTGTTGTAAGTGAGTTCAAATTCCAGTCATCCTATTTACATTCCCTTTCAGACTAATATATAAAAATAGTACCACTACTGTTCTTCTACAAGGATGGTTTTGGAATTAAATAACCCCAAAGGTTGATATGCCATTAAACAAAGAAACCAAACAGAGGGAGTCCCTGTGGAATAGTGGCTAATGTATTGAACTGTGACATCATAGTAAGTGAGTTTGAACTCCAGTCATCCTATTTACATTCCCTTTCAGACTAATATATGCCACATGGAAGACATTACAGTTCTAAAATTGACCTACCCTACTACACATGAACACAACAGTGTAGGCTGACCAGCAAAAACCTTATATCAATCAATTCTGTATGGAATCTAGATACCATGTGGAAAACCTGCCAGGAGTGAAAAATGAGCTATGATGTTGTTCATCTTCCTTTGATTTATTTTCTTAATATTTCGGGATAAAGATCCCTTCGTCAGAAGATTTTTGAATGCTAAGTTCTGGAGTTGTTACCTTGTTGCTAAGATTTGCCCATTCTGTTGTATGCCTGGTGATATCTTCCTTCAAATTATGTGTTTATGTGTGTCTGTCTGTCTGTCTGTCTGCCCAACAATGTCTGGTTTTTGTTTAATTTAAAATATCTGAACATTTTTACAAACCCATTGAGAAGTACTATTGGTGACTTTAAAAAAAAAAATAGTAAAAATATCTGCTAGGCTAGTTTATTACATCACAACTAAACAGTTTAGTTATTGCAAAATGCTGAATTGGCGGAGCACCCAGTGAGAATCAAGCTCACAGGGGAATCTGCTAGCTTGTTCACTACATCACACTTCTTATTTATTCATCCACTAGAAGCAGCTACCCGGCGTTGCCTGGGTAGAGGTGGGCGGAAAAAAAAAGGTAGTCTCGTAGATCCATTATTGTTGAATCGTAAGTTGGATCCTCATAGTATTTGTAGGATCCTTGTAGCCCCATTAAAATCCCTATGTAAATAGACCTTGCGTTGATCAAGACACTTTGAAAAGAAAAATTAATGTCTCCTATTTTAAATAGTAAACGCAAAAAAAAATTTTAGATAAAAAAAATTCCATGCTGTTATCATTTAAATATTATTTTTTAATTATCTTCACAAATATAAATCAAATCTTCATTATTTTTTCTCAAAAAGCAAGATCTGGTGATTGTGAATATTTATACATATTTACTTTGTCATTAATTGTTTTATTTTCATAGTTTCCTCTGGACATACATACACACAAAATGCCCTTTATATATGTACTAGAAGTGGCTACCCGGCGTCGCCTGGGTAGAGGTATGGGGGAGAGATAGTTTCACAGATCCATTATTGTTGAATTGCAAGTTGGATCCCTACAGGATGCCCCACTAAAATCTCTATGTAAAAAAAAAAAAAAAAAAAAAAAAACACCTTACGTTTAAGGAGAGAAAAATTTATTTAAAATATTAAATGCAAAAAAAAAAGAAATTCCATTCTGTTATCATTTTTATTTTATTTTTAAAATTATCTTCACAAATATAAATCAAATCATTATTTTTGCTCAAAAACCAAGCCCTGGTGATATTTGATGTGTATATATATATACTTTGTTGTTAATTGTTTTATTTCCGAAGTTTCCTCTGGACATACATACACACAAACTGCGCTTTATATATATATATAGATGGGTCCTGCTAGTGTTTATAAATATGTTGACATCATATACATAAACTGAAAATATTCATTTTTACTCCAGCAGAATGTTTTTGCACCCCTCCCACTGCTAGAGGGCAGTGAAATCCCATTATTTGTCAATGAGTTTGCAAAGACCTCCAGATATTTTTTCATTTTTGTTTAGTCACCAATTGTGTTTTTGAATGACTATATCTCAGTCTCTTCATATCTATCTCTATTCATATCTATTTATCTAGCTAGCTAGTAAACTATCTACCTATTTATCTGTCTGTCTTAGTCTGTACATAGCTATCTATCTCAGTCTCTTCATATCTATCTCTATTCATATCTATTTATCTAGCTAGCTAGTAAACTATCTACCTATTTATCTGTCTGTCTTAGTCTGTACATAGCTATCTATCTCAGTCTCTTCATATCTATCTCTGTTCATATCTATTTATCTAGCTAGCTAGTAAACTATCTACCTATTTATCTGTCTGTCTTAGTCTGTACATAGCTATCTATCTCAGTCTCTTCATATCTATCTCTATTCATATCTATTTATCTAGCTAGCTAGTAAACTATCTACCTATTTATCTGTCTGTCTTAGTCTGTACATAGCTATCTATCTCAGTCTCTTCATATCTATCTCTATTCATATCTATTTATCTAGCTAGCTAGTAAACTATCTACCTATTTATCTGTCTGTCTTAGTCTGTACATAGCTATCTATCTCAGTCTCTTCATATCTATCTCTATTCATATCTATTTATCTAGCTAGCTAGTAAACTATCTACCTATTTATCTGTCTGTCTTAGTCTGTACATAGCTATCTATCTCAGTCTCTTCATATCTATCTCTATTCATATCTATTTATCTAGCTAGCTAGTAAACTATCTACCTATTTATCTGTCTGTCTTAGTCTGTACATAGCTATCTATCTCAGTCTCTTCATATCTATCTCTATTCATATCTATTTATCTAGCTAGCTAGTAAACTATCTACCTATTTATCTGTCTGTCTTAGTCTGTACATAGCTATCTATCTCAGTCTCTTCATATCTATCTCTGTTCATATCTATTTATCTAGCTAGCTAGTAAACTATCTACCTATTTATCTGTCTGTCTTAGTCTGTACATAGCTATCTATCTCAGTCTCTTCATATCTATCTCTGTTCATATCTATTTATCTAGCTAGCTAGTAAACTATCTACCTATTTATCTGTCTGTCTTAGTCTGTACATAGCTATCTATCTCAGTCTCTTCATATCTATCTCTGTTCATATCTATTTATCTAGCTAGCTAGTAAACTATCTACCTATTTATCTGTCTGTCTTAGTCTGTACATAGCTATCTATCTCAGTCTCTTCATATCTATCTCTGTTCATATCTATTTATCTAGCTAGCTAGTAAACTATTTACCTATTTATCTGTCTGTCTTAGTCTGTACATAGCTATCTATCTCAGTCTCTTCATATCTATCTCTATTCTTATCTATTTATCTAGCTAGCTAGTAAACTATCTACCTATTTATATGTCTGTCTTAGTCTGTACATAGCTATCTATCTCAGTCTCTTCATATCTATCTCTATTCATATCTATTTATCTAGCTAGCTAGTAAACTATCTACCTATTTATCTGTCTGTCTTAGTCTGTACATAGCTATCTATCTCAGTCTCTTCATATCTATCTCTATTCATATCTATTTATCTAGCTAGCTAGTAAACTATCTACCTATTTATCTGTCTGTCTTAGTCTGTACATAGCTATCTATCTCAGTCTCTTCATATCTATCTCTGTTCATATCTATTTATCTAGCTAGCTAGTAAACTATCTACCTATTTATCTGTCTGTCTTAGTCTGTACATAGCTATCTATCTCAGTCTCTTCATATCTATCTCTATTCATATCTATTTATCTAGCTAGCTAGTAAACTATCTACCTATTTATCTGTCTGTCTTAGTCTGTACATAGCTATCTATCTCAGTCTCTTCATATCTATCTCTATTCATATCTATTTATCTAGCTAGCTAGTAAACTATCTACCTATTTATCTGTCTGTCTTAGTCTGTACATAGCTATCTATCTCAGTCTCTTCATATCTATCTCTGTTCATATCTATTTATCTAGCTAGCTAGTAAACTATCTACCTATTTATCTGTCTGTCTTTGTCTGTACATAGCTATCTATTTTAGTCTCTTCATATCTATCTCTATTCATATCTATTTATCTAGCTAGCTAGTAAACTATCTACCTATTTATCTGTCTGTCTTAGTCTGTACATAGCTATCTATCTCAGTCTCTTCATATCTATCTCTGTTCATATCTATTTATCTAGCTAGCTAGTAAACTATCTACCTATTTATCTGTCTGTCTTTGTCTGTACATAGCTATCTATTTTAGTCTCTTCATATCTATCTCTATTCATATCTATTTATCTAGCTAGCTAGTAAACTATCTACCTATTTATCTGTCTGTCTTAGTCTGTACATAGCTATCTATCTCAGTCTCTTCATATCTATCTCTGTTCATATCTATTTATCTAGCTAGCTAGTAAACTATCTACCTATTTATCTGTCTGTCTTAGTCTGTACATAGCTATCTATTTTAGTCTCTTCATATCTATCTCTGTTCATATCTATTTATCTAGCTAGCTAGTAAACTATCTACCTATTTATCTGTCTGTCTTAGTCTGTACATAGCTATCTATCTCAGTCTCTTCATATCTATCTCTATTCATATCTATTTATCTAGCTAGCTAGTAAACTATCTACCTATTTATCTGTCTGTCTTTGTCTGTACATAGCTATCTATTTTAGTCTCTTCATATCTATCTCTATTCATATCTATTTATCTAGCTAGCTAGTAAACTATCTACCTATTTATCTGTCTGTCTTAGTCTGTACATAGCTATCTATCTCAGTCTTCATATCTATCTCTGTTCATATCTATTTATCTAGCTAGCTAGTAAACTATCTACCTATTTATCTGTCTGTCTTAGTCTGTACATAGCTATCTATCTCAGTCTCTTCATATCTATCTCTATTCATATCTATTTATCTAGCTAGCTAGTAAACTATCTACCTATTTATCTGTCCGTCTTAGTCTGTACATAGCTATCTATCTCAGTCTCTTCATATCTATCTCTGTTCATATCTATTTATCTAGCTAGCTAGTAAACTATCTACCTATTTATCTGTCTGTCTTAGTCTGTACATAGCTATCTATCTCAGTCTCTTCATATCTATCTCTATTCATATCTATTTATCTAGCTAGCTAGTAAACTATCTACCTATTTATCTGTCTGTCTTAGTCTGTACATAGCTATCTATCTCAGTCTCTTCATATCTATCTCTATTCATATCTATTTATCTAGCTAGCTAGTAAACTATCTACCTATTTATCTGTCTGTCTTAGTCTGTACATAGCTATCTATTTTAGTCTCTTCATATCTATCTCTATTCATATCTATTTATCTAGCTAGCTAGTAAACTATCTACCTATTTATCTGTCTGTCTTAGTCTGTACATAGCTATCTATCTCAGTCTCTTCATATCTATCTCTATTCATATCTATTTATCTAGCTAGCTAGTAAACTATCTACCTATTTATCTGTCTGTCTTAGTCTGTACATAGCTATCTATCTCAGTCTCTTCATATCTATCTCTATTCATATCTATTTATCTAGCTAGCTAGTAAACTATCTACCTATTTATCTGTCTGTCTTAGTCTGTACATAGCTATCTATCTCAGTCTCTTCATATCTATCTCTATTCATATCTATTTATCTAGCTAGCTAGTAAACTATCTACCTATTTATCTGTCTGTCTTAGTCTGTACATAGCTATCTATCTCAGTCTCTTCATATCTATCTCTATTCATATCTATTTATCTAGCTAGCTAGTAAACTATCTACCTATTTATCTGTCTGTCTTAGTCTGTACATAGCTATCTATCTCAGTCTCTTCATATCTATCTCTATTCATATCTATTTATCTAGCTAGCTAGTAAACTATCTACCTATTTATCTGTCTGTCTTAGTCTGTACATAGCTATCTATCTCAGTCTCTTCATATCTATCTCTATTCATATCTATTTATCTAGCTAGCTAGTAAACTATCTACCTATTTATCTGTCTGTCTTAGTCTGTACATAGCTATCTATCTCAGTCTCTTCATATCTATCTCTGTTCATATCTATTTATCTAGCTAGCTAGTAAACTATCTACCTATTTATCTGTCTGTCTTAGTCTGTACATAGCTATCTATTTTAGTCTCTTCATATCTATCTCTATTCATATCTATTTATCTAGCTAGCTAGTAAACTATCTACCTATTTATCTGTCTGTCTTAGTCTGTACATAGCTATCTATTTTAGTCTCTTCATATCTATCTCTGTTCATATCTATTTATCTAGCTAGCTAGTAAACTATCTACCTATTTATCTGTCCGTCTTAGTCTGTACATAGCTATCTATCTCAGTCTCTTCATATCTATCTCTGTTCATATCTATTTATCTAGCTAGCTAGTAAACTATCTACCTATTTATCTGTCTGTCTTAGTCTGTACATAGCTATCTATCTCAGTCTCTTCATATCTATCTCTATTCATATCTATTTATCTAGCTAGCTAGTAAACTATCTACCTATTTATCTGTCTGTCTTAGTCTGTACATAGCTATCTATCTCAGTCTCTTCATATCTATCTCTGTTCATATCTATTTATCTAGCTAGCTAGTAAACTATCTACCTATTTATCTGTCTGTCTTAGTCTGTACATAGCTATCTATTTTAGTCTCTTCATATCTATCTCTGTTCATATCTATTTATCTAGCTAGCTAGTAAACTATCTACCTATTTATCTGTCTGTCTTAGTCTGTACATAGCTATCTATTTTAGTCTCTTCATATCTATCTCTATTCATATCTATTTATCTAGCTAGCTAGTAAACTATCTACCTATTTATCTGTCTGTCTTAGTCTGTACATAGCTATCTATCTCAGTCTCTTCATATCTATCTCTGTTCATATCTATTTATCTAGCTAGCTAGTAAACTATCTACCTATTTATCTGTCTGTCTTAGTCTGTACATAGCTATCTATCTCAGTCTCTTCATATCTATCTCTATTCATATCTATTTATCTAGCTAGCTAGTAAACTATCTACCTATTTATCTGTCTGTCTTAGTCTGTACATAGCTATCTATCTCAGTCTCTTCATATCTATCTCTGTTCATATCTATTTATCTAGCTAGCTAGTAAACTATCTACCTATTTATCTGTCTGTCTTAGTCTGTACATAGCTATCTATTTTAGTCTCTTCATATCTATCTCTATTCATATCTATTTATCTAGCTAGCTAGTAAACTATCTACCTATTATCTGTCTGTCTTAGTCTGTACATAGCTATCTATCTCAGTCTCTTCATATCTATCTCTGTTCATATCTATTTATCTAGCTAGCTAGTAAACTATCTACCTATTTATCTGTCTGTCTTAGTCTGTACATAGCTATCTATCTCAGTCTCTTCATATCTATCTCTGTTCATATCTATTTATCTAGCTAGCTAGTAAACTATCTACCTATTTATCTGTCTGTCTTAGTCTGTACATAGCTATCTATCTCAGTCTCTTCATATCTATCTCTGTTCATATCTATTTATCTAGCTAGCTAGTAAACTATCTACCTATTTATCTGTCTGTCTTAGTCTGTACATAGCTATCTATCTCAGTCTCTTCATATCTATCTCTGTTCATATCTATTTATCTAGCTAGCTAGTAAACTATTTACCTATTTATCTGTCTGTCTTAGTCTGTACATAGCTATCTATCTCAGTCTCTTCATATCTATCTCTATTCTTATCTATTTATCTAGCTAGCTAGTAAACTATCTACCTATTTATATGTCTGTCTTAGTCTGTACATAGCTATCTATCTCAGTCTCTTCATATCTATCTCTATTCATATCTATTTATCTAGCTAGCTAGTAAACTATCTACCTATTTATCTGTCCGTCTTAGTCTGTACATAGCTATCTATCTCAGTCTCTTCATATCTATCTCTATTCTTATCTATTTATCTAGCTAGCTAGTAAACTATCTACCTATTTATATGTCTGTCTTAGTCTGTACATAGCTATCTATCTCAGTCTCTTCATATCTATCTCTATTCATATCTATTTATCTAGCTAGCTAGTAAACTATCTACCTATTTATCTGTCTGTCTTAGTCTGTACATAGCTATCTATCTCAGTCTCTTCATATCTATCTCTATTCATATCTATTTATCTAGCTAGCTAGTAAACTATCTACCTATTTATCTGTCTGTCTTAGTCTGTACATAGCTATCTATCTCAGTCTCTTCATATCTATCTCTATTCATATCTATTTATCTAGCTAGCTAGTAAACTATCTACCTATTTATCTGTCTGTCTTAGTCTGTACATAGCTATCTATCTCAGTCTCTTCATATCTATCTCTATTCATATCTATTTATCTAGCTAGCTAGTAAACTATCTACCTATTTATCTGTCTGTCTTAGTCTGTACATAGCTATCTATCTCAGTCTCTTCATATCTATCTCTATTCATATCTATTTATCTAGCTAGCTAGTAAACTATCTACCTATTTATCTGTCTGTCTTAGTCTGTACATAGCTATCTATCTCAGTCTCTTCATATCTATCTCTATTCATATCTATTTATCTAGCTAGCTAGTAAACTATCTACCTATTTATCTGTCTGTCTTAGTCTGTACATAGCTATCTATCTCAGTCTCTTCATATCTATCTCTATTCATATCTATTTATCTAGCTAGCTAGTAAACTATCTACCTATTTATCTGTCTGTCTTAGTCTGTACATAGCTATCTATCTCAGTCTCTTCATATCTATCTCTGTTCATATCTATTTATCTAGCTAGCTAGTAAACTATCTACCTATTTATCTGTCTGTCTTAGTCTGTACATAGCTATCTATCTCAGTCTCTTCATATCTATCTCTGTTCATATCTATTTATCTAGCTAGCTAGTAAACTATCTACCTATTTATCTGTCTGTCTTAGTCTGTACATAGCTATCTATCTCAGTCTCTTCATATCTATCTCTGTTCATATCTATTTATCTAGCTAGCTAGTAAACTATCTACCTATTTATCTGTCTGTCTTAGTCTGTACATAGCTATCTATTTTAGTCTCTTCATATCTATCTCTATTCATATCTATTTATCTAGCTAGCTAGTAAACTATCTACCTATTTATCTGTCTGTCTTAGTCTGTACATAGCTATCTATCTCAGTCTCTTCATATCTATCTCTGTTCATATCTATTTATCTAGCTAGCTAGTAAACTATCTACCTATTATCTGTCTGTCTTAGTCTGTACATAGCTATCTATCTCAGTCTCTTCATATCTATCTCTATTCATATCTATTTATCTAGCTAGCTAGTAAACTATCTACCTATTTATCTGTCTGTCTTAGTCTGTACATAGCTATCTATTTTAGTCTCTTCATATCTATCTATCTATCTATCTATCTCACTGTCCAGATCTATCTCTGTTACAATCTGTTTATATCTCTCTCTCTCTCTCTCTCTCCATATATATAATATATATATATATGTATATATATATATATATGGTGATTGCCACTTCTTCACAGAAGAAGGCCATTTCGACAAGTAGTTCGGTTGTGAGCACACAAAAGGTCCATGGATCCAACTTTGTTTTTATACACCCTGCCACACATATGAGCCCCTTCCCCTTCTTCCTCTTGTATGCGACCGTACGTGACTGAGAAGCCCAGCCCTCGACAGGCAGGCCCTGCCACACAGGTCACACATATGGTCAGGCTCGAATGTGGGAAATGTGTCTATGAGGTCCATCATGTGCCGCCAGTGTAGAGACCGCCTCAGGATGGAATGCTCAAGCCGCTTTACCTTAAACCCCTTACAGATACCATAACGTCTGTACCTAACCTCATGAGTATTTATATTGAGTATTTTAAGGTTGTTTTTGATAATATCCCTATATATATATATGTATGTATAAAATAGATAAGTATATATTTATTTATTTGAATGGAAACAAGTCTGCTACCATTGGTTTCATGCTATGTAGCAAACTTGTTTCCATGCAAATAAATATATACTAAAATATTTATTTATTTATTTATTTATTAACGCTCTATCACAGATATTGAGTACTGTCCTAATAATACAGTACGTTGTATCCCTACTGCATCTTCAAGTGTATCACCCTGTCGGCTGGGGCATTAGAATGCACCGACTGCACCTCTGCAGAGGGGTAAGACTCCCCCAATGGGGCCACCTGTTTTCCGTGGGTGGCAACCCGTGATGCTTAAGGATAGAGCCCAGGTGGATGAGGAGTCCATGCCTGCAATACTCCACTTTGGCCCTTACTTGGGCTAGACAGTCGGTCGGAGAGGCCCCCTCCGATCAATCGGCTGGTCATGTCAAGCCCTAGCACCTATATGATTTTCCCAACCCTATTGCCCTTATGGCAAGCCCCAACCCCTTTTTATCATATGGATGCTAGAAGGTGGTGACTGAGGGTCTACATGTCCTGGGAATAACGTTAAACTCTATCTGATGGTGAGGTTCCAGTTTTTGAAATTTGGGGAATGTGGAGCACCCCTTCATCACCATTGCTCCCTGATCCACTCTGACCCGGAGTGGTAATATCTGTTAGGGTCCCATCTATGGGTTAAATAGAAAAACATGAGTTGATAAACAAAATTGTATTATCCATTAAGAATTGATTTATTTCAAAACTTTATCGGCAT
Organism: Doryteuthis pealeii; assembly: GCA_023376005.1. Lineage (NCBI taxonomy): Eukaryota > Metazoa > Mollusca > Cephalopoda > Myopsida > Loliginidae > Doryteuthis > Doryteuthis pealeii. The sequence continues at coordinate 26,824,677 of CM042179.1, read as the reverse complement.
TAAATGACCCACTGAGTTTGATATGCCGTAAAACCAAACCAAACCAAACCAAATCTTCAAGCATAATAGTGCCAACTATACACATTGATCTATATATATATATTAGTTAAAAGTAAGGAAATCAATCCGACTGTATATATGGATAAGATGATTTGAAAAAATACAGATGTTGTTTAACTGAATTTATTTCTTACAACTTTACATTGCAGATATTGCAATATTTTTATTTTTTCAAAAAAAATCTTCTTCAGAGCATATTAATAGGAAGACAATTGTGACTGTTTTGTGATGTGATTGTTTTCTACTGATAATACCTGGTTTGCACTTGTGCACCTTCGTTGCACAATGTCGATGACCCAATGCTGTAATGTTCTGTGCTGGCCAATTTGAAGGGTACGAGTTAGAGACAGATTCACAAGGATGAAAAATACAACACAAAGTTTGATAACAGGATGCTAATGGAGGAGGAAGTTGTGACACTTTGTGCAGTTTGTGGTGTAGCAGAGGACATTTAAGTCTATATTTTCAGCTGGCAAGAAAGTTGTCTTAACGCTAAGTCGATTGCTGGCTTCACTAATGTGGGTCCCTGCCTATTTTTTATCTACTGCTACTAAGACGACATTTTTGATGTTGATGGTTACTAATTCTTAGGACTAATACGTTCGATGATAGTAACCTTTTATTTCAGAAATATTAATTTAGTAAAACACAGTGTTAAAGATTTTTAATGGCTGGTAGGTCTAAAATAAAATAAAAACAGGAAAGTATCAATTTGAAGCAAATAAAAATTGAAAATCAGCTGAAAGCTTGCAAAGTATTTGATCCATTATTCCTATTAATACTAGTGCTAGAAGGCAGTGGCTGAGGGCCTTCATGTCCTGGGTATGACGTTAAACTCTATCTAATGGTGAGGTTCCAGTTCTGGAAGTCTGGGGAATATGGAGCACCCCTTTATCACCATTGCTCCCTGGTCCACTCTGACCCAGAGTGGTAGTACCTGTTAGGGTCCCATCTATAGGTTAAATAGAAAAACGAGTTTATTAAAAAAAAATTGAGTATCCATTAAGAATGAATTTTATTTCAAATTCTGTCGGCATTAAATGACCCACTGAGCTTGATCTGCCATAAAACAAAACAAACCAAACCAATCTCTGTTACAATCTGTTCAGATTCTATCTGTCTATCTATCTATCTATCTATCTCAGTCTATTGATATCTAATTTCTAGAATATTTGAATTCTCTTGAATTTTCCACAAGTTTCATATTAAAGGTCAAAGAGCCATATATGGTTTATGAACTGAATTTTGGCCACAATTTTTATCTATTGCATACAAACTACAACCAAATACAAGAAGCACAATTACAATGTTCGATATTGCTAGTTTTCCCGCATTCATCTGACTTGGAAAATACTGGGTGAGCACAAAAACATATTACTGTGGGGTACGTGGCATCTGGGATTTCACTGTCCTCTTGCGGTGGAAGAGGTTCACAGACATTCTGCCTTCTAGAAAATAAATATTTTGAGTTGTATATATTGCATTCTCTCTCTCTCTCTCTCTCTCTATATATATATATATATATATATATTATATATATTAATAATATTAGTAGAAGGAAAAATTAAGGGTCTACCATTATTATTGTTATTATTATTATTATTATTATTACTGCCCTGTATTTTTAATATATTGAGCACTTTTGGATTATTTACTGATGCCACTATGACGGAAAAGTTTAAGCGGCAATTTGATACTATATATATATATATAAAATATAAATTAAGAGTAAGGAAATGAATCCGATGGTATATGTATAGATAAAAGGGTATGAAAACACACAATGCTGTTAAAATGAAATTGAAATATTGTTCAATATTAGCTATGAAAATGATATAAGATATTTTCATTTTAACAGCATTGTGTGTTTTCATATCCTTTTATATATATATATATATATATATATATATAAAAGTAAAAAGTAAAGTCATCGGGGCGGCCTTATGTCAGTATGAGCTATACAGCGATGGAGTCTATCCCCTTTTCACTAGAGCTAAACCAAGGAGATTGTTTTTTTGCATCTGAGGTGGAGCTCCACACCTACCATCAGCTCCTTACTTTACCACACAGCCCCCTGTGCTACTCATACACTGAGTTGGCAAGGGCCGGTATCGAACTAGGAACCTCATGGTTTCTAGCTGAACGCTCTACTGACTTAGCTAACGCGAGTAAAGTCGTCGGAGTGGCCTAAAGTCGGTATCAGCCAGACAGTGAGGGAGTCTATCCACTTTTCACTAGCGTTAGACCAAGGAGATTGTTTTGCATATGAGGTGGAG
>CM042179.1:26809841-26819841 GCA_023376005.1 Doryteuthis pealeii | reverse complement strand
TTTCTTTCTCTTTTCCTTTCTTTCTTTTATGCTTTCTTTCTTTCTTTGTATTCCTCCCTTAGCCACTTTATTTGTATTCTTTGATCCTTTTCCCATCCATCATTCTTTCTTTCTCTCTTTTTTCCTTTTTCTTTCTTTCTTTCTTTCTCAGCCACTTTATCCATTTGTATTTTTTAATATTTTATCGTCCCATTTCTCTCTTTATTTCCCGCTATTTTTTCTTTCTATCTTTCTTTCCTCCTCTTTTCTTTTTTCTTTTATTCTTTCTTTCTTTCTTTTTTTTTTACTTTCTTTCCCTGTTTCTTTCTTTCTTTCTTTTCTTTCTTTCCTCCCTTAGCACACATGAATGGGGGTGTTTGTTGTGTAAGGATTATGGTTGTAAGAAGTGGACATGGCAAACCAAGTTCAAATCCTGACCGCCTTGTCAGCTGGGGTGTTAGAATGCACTGACTGCACCTCTGCAGAGGGGTAAGACTCCCCCAATAGGGCCACTTGTTGGACGTGGGTGGTAACCCGTGATGCTTAAGGGTAGAGCCCAGGCTACATCTATTCAAAATCTTAGTTCTTTGATTTAACAATTCTATAGAATTGTGATAAGATGCAATAGCTAGTTTTTCTTCCATACTGCGAAAGCAGAATTTATCAACCGTGTTATAATTACTCGCTCTTTTAATAATCTTCCACTTTATGCCGCCCTGTTGGCTGGGGCGTTAGAATGCACCTCTGCAGAGGGGTAAGACTCCCCCAATGTGGCTACCTGTTGGCCATGGGTGGCGACCCGTGATGCTTAAGGATAGAAACCAGGTGGATGAGTTGTTCATGACTTGCAATACTCCACTTTGGCCCTATCTTGGGCTAGATGGGTGGTCAGAGAGCCCCCTCTGATCAATCAGCTGATCACGTCAAGCACTAGCACCTATATGATTGCCCCAACCCTATTGCCTTTATGGCAAGCCCCTTTTTGTCATATGAATGCTAGAAGGTGGTGACTGAGGGTCTACATGTCCTGGGAATGACGTTAAACTCTATCTGATGGTGTGGTTCCAGTTTTGGAGGTTTGGGGAATGTGGAGCACCCCTTCATCACCATTACTCCCTGGTCCACTCTGACCCAGAGTGGTAGTACTTGTTAGGGTCCCATCTATGGGTTAAATAGAAAAACATGAGTTTATAAACAAAATTGTATTATGCATTAAGAATGAATTTATTTCCCAATTTTGTCGGCATTAAATGACCCACCGAGGATGATATGCCGTAAAACAAAACCAAGCCAGATCAAATCCTGGACGAGGTTGTTTGCATTTCATATAGCACTAATGCCCTAGGAAAAGGTATGCATCCAACTATTCTCCCTCTAGTTATGGGTAAATAGTAGGGCAGACTGTGCTCTTTAACCTTGGTAGGGCAATCAATCTGGGAGAAGGAAACCTGTTCAACTCTGCTTCTAAAATTGACCTTGTCTCATATCCAGCCTGTGTAGAGGGGTTGGGGAGATATTTACCTTTGGAAAAGGTATATATCCAACTATTCTCCCTCCAGCAAATGGTAAATAGTAGGGCAGACTAGGCTCTTTTCTCTTGGTTAGATAACCAGTCTAAGAGAAAGATAGACTCTGAATTCAAACCTGTTAAACTGCTTCAAAAATTGTCCTTGTGTGGATGAATTGAGTAAATACCTACCCTTGGGAAAGGTATGCATCCAACTATTCTCCCTCTAGTTATGGGTAAATAGTAGGGCAGAATGGGTTCTTTAACCTTGGTATGGCAATTATTCTAGGAAAAGGAAAACTGAATTCAAACCTGTTAAACTCTGCTTAAAAATTGGTTTTGTTTTACATCCATCTTGTGCGAGATCAACTATGAGATGTCTCTTTTTTTGTCATTAACTGCATTTTGAAAATTTGTTACAATTTATTTTAACTGTAATCACAGAGTAATATATTGCTTTAATTCTGTACCTTTTTTTTTTTTTTACCTGAGTCATGGATTTGCCAGAGGCATCTTTACAGGTGAGCATAAAAATCAGCACCAGGTGAAAATTTATTCAGGAAAAGCTCAAACTTGTTCAAAAAGAAATTTTAAAAAATAAAAAGAAGAATTTGTCAACCTTAGAATTGATTTTATATTTCCTACAAGACAAGAGCCGCATGGAATAAAAATATAGACACACAAAGACAGACAGAAAGATACACACACACACACACACACACACACACACACATACACAAAGATATCCAGACACACACCACATGCAGCATACATACACAGACACAGATATGTCCATACAGACTCACACACAGACACGCAACCACAGATATATACACAGTTATACACACACACACACACAAGATACACACCACATACCGAGAGACACATACAGATACACACACACACACACACACACACATGCAGCATGCACACACATGTATATATTGCTTTCTGTTTTCTATGATATATATATATAATATTATATATATATATAATATACATATACATATATATATATATATATATATATATATATATATATATGTGTATGATTTTATATATGAAAATGGTGATTTAACCCTGAAGGTCATTATGGTGAATCTCGAGTAGGCTATTCCTGTATATAGCATTATAATATATATATATATATTCTAATGAGAGAAGTTTATATATAGCACTCACAAGTAGCGAATGTTTGCCGCAGGGGAGTGCTATTCATATACTTTTAGATATACATGTTAATATGTATATATATATATATATATGAGGTTAAGTAAACAAACAAATGTGTTTATTTTGTATATGGCTTTAAGCCGACAATTTTTGGAGGATATGTGCTTAATTGAAGTCGTGCCTAATTTTGAAAATGAAGTAGTTAATAATTAATGAATTTTAGGCGGGCATATATGTTCAAATGTAAGGCTAAACGAATCGAGAAAATGTCAATCCCTGAATGTAGATTTCGACCTATTAGGTTTCATCAGCAAGGTTATAGACATGGGAGACTGCTCCGTGTGTGACTCAAAACCTCGACTGTCAAGCTGACAGGCGAAGTCTCTAACCGTTACACTAGCTTGCCAATTCCACTATATATATATATATATATATATATGATGGTGAGCTATATATATATATATATATATATATATATATATGATGGTGGACTTAAGTTATAATAGTTGGGGAAGTAAGATGCTGATGATGATAATGTGATGATGCAGATGATGATGATGTTTGTCATATTGGCATTAATAATGAGTATGCTAATATTGGTTATGCTCTTTCTGATGATTATGGTGGCAATGATGATGATGATGATGATGATAATTGTGATGATCATGATTGTTTCACTTCGTTAGTCATGCGTAATATGGTGATGATGGTAAGAGTAATGATGATGATGATTGTGGTGCTGCTGATAGTATGATGTGTATGCTGCTGATGGTAATTTATGATGATTTTTGTGAAGGTGATAATAGTTGGTGATAATGATGATGCTGATAGTGATGGTATGTATTTACTCAACCAACTGGGGTTTTCACAGTACCAAATCTATATAATGTTATATACCTTTCTTTACTTCTTACTCTGGTCGTCTTTTCTTCTGGCCAGCTTTGGTTCTATCTTCTATCATCTTGGTCTGGTCTCTTCTAAGGTCTGAACTTTCTTGGGGACTTTGGGTCTGGTTTCTGTTGGGATTTCTCCTTATCAGAAGCCCTGTGTTATTGTTAGTTTTTAGGTAATAAACACAAGACTTCGATTTACGTTGATGTTACTTTATTTATAAATCCCCAAACCAGACAATCTGTGCAGATGTTACTAGCTCGGCTTCTAACTTCTAACTGACTGAATTACTTAGTATCCTTAAACCGGAAGAGGGCCTTCTATGGGGGTTCCGGTTCTCATGATTCATCCCCGCAAGGCAAGGTCAGAGTGAGGTCAAGCGCTGTCACTCACTCTCAAGGCCATCAGCTGCACTAATCGCCATAATGATTTCTACACTACCTTAAAAATGTATTAGGGATCCAATAATTATGTAACACTGGCGCCTACTTGTCAAACAAGGAAGGAAAAGGAGTGAAAAAGAGAAAAAAAGAAGCCACCCCTGAAAAGAGAGCCAAAAGGAAGGAGAGACAACAGCAACTCCAGCAAGCATCACCGTTTGTTTGCAGTCACTGCACCAGAGATTGCCATTCAAAAATTGGTCTGTTCAGCCACTCATGCAGTTGCAGATAAATAAAAGTGGACACTACGCCATCGTCTTTAGTAGACAGAAGGATGCCAACACGCTGCCAGTTGTCATAATAGGGTGATGATGATGATGGTGATGATGGCCATGGTGAAAGTGATGGTGATGATTTTAGGGAGATGATTGTTGATAGTGATTGTGATGATGGTGGTGGCAGTGGTGGTGGTGGTGGTGGTTGGAGTAGAAATTATGGTTTGCATTTCTCCTCAAGCCTACTTATGCCGTTTTGTGTTGCTACCCTTCAGACATAGTTCCACACCTACACACAAAGAAAAGAAAATAGTCTAATGCATGAAATGCCACTTGCCACTTGTTACTTTTGTGATTTGAAATATCAGAATTATTCATCAGGCCTCGTCCCATAAATAGTATTTTTATGAAGATAAGGCTTGATAATAAAAATATAAAGAATTATATGAGTTTGAGTTTTGTTTAATGGCATATCAACCACTGTGGGTCATTTAATGCCAAAAAGGTTATTTTGGATTTCAGTCTTTAAAGTAGTGGTTTTTATTGAAGTAAGTCAGTTAGACAGTCAACAATTGGTTTGAGCAATGTGACTGGCCAAGCCTAACCATGCAGTTACTAGTTCTCCAATGAACCCACTATAACAGCTTAAATAATTACTGCCACTACTGCCAGGAAGAGTCCATTAAGCTGAGGAGGTGTTTGACTGTTCCACTGTCCAATAGTTAACAATCTGTAACAGTCATTTCCAGACTGCAGGTTCAATCCTGGCTAAGGGTGAAAGTAACACAGAATAACAATTAACAGTATTCTACAGTTTTATGGGGGTTGAGTTTTTTTTAATGGCATATCAACCTCTGTGGGTAATTTAATGCCAAAAAGGTTATTTTGGATTTCAGTCTTTAAAGTAGTGGTTCTATGTAGATAATGAATTATATGAGAAGTAAATAAACAAACAATGTGTTTTTGATATGGCTTTTTTTAGCTGACAATTTTTGGGAGAATATGTGCTTAATTGAGTAAAAAGTAAAGTAAGGTCGACGGGGCGGCCTAAAGTCGGTATCAACTAGTCAGTGAGGGAGTCTATCCTCTTTTCAATAGCGCTAGACCAAGGAGATTGTTTTTAGCATCTGCCACACCTACCATCAGCTCCTTACTTTACCGCACAGATCGCTGTGCTACTCATACGCTGAGTTGGTGAGGACTGGTATCAAACTAGGAACCTTGTGGTTTCTAGCCAATTTGAAAATTAATTAATTAATAATTAATTAATTAGGCGGCATACCTATTCAAATGTAAGGCTAAACAAATCAAGAAAAATCAATTGATTTTTCTCGATTTGTTTAGCCTTACATTTGAATAGGTATGCCCGCCTAATTAATTAATTACTAATTAATTAATTTTCAAAATTAGGTACGACTTCAATTAAGCACATATTCTCCCAAAAAGAATTATATGTATTTATTAGATTATTATTTATTTATTTATTTTTTATTATTATTCTTTTCTGTTTCTCAAATTTTTTTTTTTTCGGAGAAAGAAAAGATTAAGTGACTTTATCTAAAATTTTACAACTGTTTTAAAGAAAGTGTGTGTACGTACCTGAAAATAAAAATAAAAAATAAATAAATAAATAAAAATAGAATAAATAAATAAATAAAACAAAGTAAAATCATCTTCAAAATATTATTTGAAAAAAAAAAATTAAATAAATAAAAATAATAGAATAAATAAATAAATAAAAACGAAAGTAAAATCATCTTCAAAATATTATTTGAAAAAAAAAAAATTAAATAAATAAAAATAATAGAATAAATAAATAAATAAAAACGAAAGTAAAATCATCTTCAAAATATTATTTGAAAAAAAAAATTAAATAAATAAAAATAATAGAATAAATAAATAAATAAATAAAAACGAAAGTAAAATCATCTTCAAAATATTATTTGAAAAAAAAAAATTAAATAAATAAAATAATAGAATAAATAAATAAATAAAAACGAAAGTAAAATCATCTTCAAAATATTATTTGAAAAAAAAAAAAAATTAAATAAATAAAAATAATAGAATAAATAAATAAATAAAAACGAAAGTAAAATCATCTTCAAAATATTATTTGAAAAAAAAAAAAAATTAAATAAATAAAAATAATAGAATAAATAAATAAATAAAAACGAAAGTAAAATCATCTTCAAAATATTATTTAAAAAAAAAAAAATTAAATAAATAAAAAAATAGAATAAATAAATAAATAAAACGAAAGTAAAATCATCTTCAAAATATTATTTGAAAAAAAAAAAAAATTAAATAAATAAAAATAATAGAATAAATAAATAAATAAAAACGAAAGTAAAATCATCTTCAAAATATTATTTGAAAAAAAAAAAAAATTAAATAAATAAAAATAATAGAATAAATAAATAAATAAAAACGAAAGTAAAATCATCTTCAAAATATTATTTGAAAAAAAAAAAAAAATTAAATAAATAAAAATAATAGAATAAATAAATAAATAAAAACGAAAGTAAAATCATCTTCAAAATATTATTTGAAAAAAAAAAAAAATTAAATAAATAAAATAATAGAATAAATAAATAAATAAAAACGAAAGTAAAATCATCTTCAAAATATTATTTGAAAAAAAAAAATTAAATAAATAAAAATAATAGAATAAATAAATAAAAAAAACGAAAGTAAAATCATCTTCAAAATATATTTGAAAAAAAAAAAAAAAGAAAAGAAAAGAAACAAAAAAGTTCCGTAAATCTAGTGTTGTTTATGGTAGTTAAGTTTCAAACATATCTATTCTGCTCAACATAACAATAACATCAACAATTCTTTTTTTTACCCATCCCATTCTTGTTTAAAAGAATATTCCTCAAATATTTCACAAGTAAAAATATTACTAAATTATTAAAAGAAAATATTTACATACTTACCTTACATATTATTAAATCTTTTAATTTCTCTGAATGTTTGAGATGAGGCTTTATTATCTGCATTATTCGGACTATCGTTCTCATCTTCATTGTTATCTGTACTATTTCTCTGAATGTTTGAGATGAGACTTGATGATTACTATTATCTATGTTATTCAGACTATTGTCCTCATCTTCGTTGTTATCTGTACTATTTCTCTGAATGTTTGAGATGAGGCTTGATGATTAGTATTATCTGCATTATTCGGACTATTATAACAATGAAGATGGGGACAATAGTCCGAATAATCTTATTATAATGGAGATTGTGGGGTTGTCTGTCTGTAACCGAAACTATATCACTATACAAGTCACAATTCCCTTTGTTATTTACATCACATTCTCCAGGATTTTATTTTTATTTAAACCTCAATTATTAATAAAATTGTTTTACATCATTAAGACTGTTGACCATATTACAAACTATTAACATGCAATTGTATTTATATATACAACAAAATAGTGGTTTACAGTGTGAATGGGAAGGCTAATTTGCATATTGATCTTAAAAATTTGATTTTAATAAATATATGCTTAGTATTATTGATTTCTAATTGTTTGTTTTATCTTAATGAATATAAGCAAAAATCTCAGAGATTAATCTTAAAAGAAATCTCTTAACAAGAAGAAATAACTGTCATTTTATTCTTTACTTCCTATTTTAACTAAATAGTTAAATTAGGAAAAATTTACCAATGAAAGACGGGAGTAATGAAAAATGATGGAAGAGTTAGTTTCAAAATTGTTCTATTTTTCAATCATACCCCCTCTGTTCCAAATCTTTTTATCTACATTCTTATTCAGTTTCATTAGCCTTTCTAATTTAATATGATATTTTATTATATTAAAACTTAAATACTTGCACCCGGAGGGTGCATATATTTGCTAGTGCAGATAATACTAAATCTTTTAATTGTTAAACTAAAAATTCTAATGCACTAAATTACTATGCCACTTGTTAGTTTTGTGATTCATCCTATGATGCTGTTGGCATCCTTCCATCTGCGAAAGACGATGGAGTAGTGTCCACTTTAAAAAAATAAAAATAGAAAAATGTTTTTTTTAATCTGCAACTGCGTTTTTTTCTTAGTGTGTAGGTGTAGAACTGTGTCTAAATGGTAACAATACCAAACGGCATAAGTAGGCTTGAGGAGAAATGCAAACCATAGTTTCTGCTCCAACCACGACCACCACTACCACCATCATCACAATCACCATCAACAATCATCTCTTTAAAATCACCACCATCATGGCCATCATCATCATCATCATCATCATTATGACAACCAACACTGTATTGGCATCCACCCATCTACTAAAGACGATGCCGTAGTATCCACTTTTATTTATTTTTTAAATTTTTTATCTGCAACTCCACGAGTGGCTGAACAAACAAATTTTTGAATGGCAATCTCTGGTGCAGTGACTGCAAACAAACAGTGATGCTTGCTAGAGTTGCCGTTGTCTCCCCTTCCTTTTGGCTCTCTTTTCTGTGACGGCTTCTTTCCTCTCTTTTTCACTCCTTTTTGTTCCTTGTTTAACGAGGAGGTGCCAGTAGTGTCCAAAGAAAATTTAAAAATTTAATTTTGGAACTACGTAGCCTGGGCAAGTTCATATGGAGGATGTGTCGTTGCCCAAGCAGCAGATCCTCCCTCTCCACACTGCCACTGTGGTCCAAAGGAAAGGTAAGAAACCAATGCTGTTTGGCAATGGCAGTGTCACAGGAATTGCTGTGTAGCACTGAAATTCAGCATTACTCAAAAATACCAAAAACTAAGTAAAGTTGTTGGGGTGGCCTAATGTCGGTATCAGCCAATCAACAAGGGAGTCTATCCCCTTTTCACTAGCACTAGACCAAGGAGATTATTTTAGCACCTGAGGTGGAGCGCCATACCTATCCTGAGCTCCTTAGTTTAATGCACAGATCCCTGTGCTACTCATACGCTGAGTTGACGAGGGCCAGTATCGAAGTAGGAACCTTGTGGTTTCTAGCCGAACACTCTACTGACTGAGCTAACTTGGCCCATATGTACTAAACGATTGCAAAACTTTTGACTCACCCTCGTTCTACCAGAGATACTAACTTCCCTTACTCTCCCCTCCCTCTCTCTCCCTTACTCTCCCATCCCTCTCACTCCCTTACTCTCCCCTCCCTCTCTCTTCCCTTACTCTCCCCTCACTCTATCCCCTCTCTCCTTACTCTCCTCTTGACTCTACCAGAGATACTAACTATACAAAAATGTTGTGTTGAAATCTTTCTGTTTGGTAAAGATGATGGCGTAGTGTAGGTGCTCATTCATATACAATTTTTGGTTATTTCCTATAAGTCTAACATAAACAAAGGGGAACCACTCTTGACTGATAAATTATTTATTTATTTTCCCATATGACTAACCCTAAACCCTAAACCCTAACCCTAAACTCTAACCCTAACCCTGTCTTCTTTTTTCCTATTAGATCAATAAATAAATAAATAATTTATCAGTCAAGAGTGGTTCCCCTTTGTTTATGTTAGACTTATAGGAAATAACCCAACTTTTGGCTATATGCCGAGATATGTTGTGCACCTATGTAATCAAATAACAATTATTTGAGGTGGGTGCAAAAGTCTACTCACATCAAATAGTCAGTTATTTTTGTATAAGATCCTTACTTTACCGCACAGATCCCTGTGCTACTCATACGCTGAGTTGACGAGGGCTGGTATCGAACTAGGAACCTTGTGGTTTCTAGCTGAACGCTCTACCGACTGAGCTACAAGATTTTTGTGTAATTAATGAGGATTTTGCCTATTTCATTGGTTTGTGAATTTATCAGTGT
>CM042179.1:26792341-26804841 GCA_023376005.1 Doryteuthis pealeii | reverse complement strand
TATATATATATATATATGTGTGTGTGTGTGTGTGTATGTTTTTTGCTCCTTGTTTATTTGTTTTTTTTTGTTCTAAATGAACAATATAAAAGAATGTTGTAGAGTGAGGCTATTGATAACACACACACATGCACACACACATATATATATATATATATATATATTTATATTATACTAAAGCTGAGCGAATCAATGCTTGTCTCCTAAAAGCTTATTTCCTTTTTAGTTTAATGTCACAAAATTCATATCAAAATATTCCTTACTTCTAGGATTGAGTTATATTTTAAAAAATTAATTTTAATCGGTTCTAATTAGTTGTAATTTATAACTAAGTCGAAAACTGAACCGTCTTTTACTTCACATTCTGCCTGTCACTTTCCCCCTCTCAATATATATCTTGATTACCTCCTTGTTATTATAAGCTCACACCATTACAGAGCCATTAATAGTTTGCATAACACCCTGCTAAAAGGCCTTATGTGATCTCCACACAAATTCGACCATGTTTAAAATTTTAAAAAATTTTTTTTTTTAAATTGAAATAAATCACTAAGTAGGTCTATCTATTCTAGTAGTGACCAGGTTTGAATTTAGAGTTTTTCTTCTCCTAGACTGGTTACCTAACCAAGGTTAAAGAGCCCAGCCTTCCCTACTATTTACCCATAGCTGGAGGGAGTAGTTGGATTCATACCTTTCCCAAGGGTATTAGCGCTCTGTGAACTGTGGCTTCATCCAGGAATTGAACTCGGGTCGACGTGTCCATTTCCTGCAACTCTAACCAGTACACCACTACACTATTGTCCTCATCTTCATTATTATCTGTACCATGTTTCGGCTGATGTGCCCTCCGGCGTCCTTCAGGTATTTACTACGACAGGAATGTTCCCGGGTTTGAAAAGAAGGTTCCCGAGTCCAACAAGAAATACCTGAAGAAGGCCGGAGGTCACATTGGCCAAAACATTGTACAGATAACGATGAAGATGACGACAATAGTCCGAATAATACAAATAATACTAGAGCAGTACGTTTTTGGTTACAATAAAACTAGAAGTATATAAGAATAATTTTTATAGAGATTGTGGAATACGAAATGCGGATTACACTCAGGAATGAGTTTTATTGCAGGAGCGAAGTAAACAGGAAAGATGTGTGAGGTGCAGGGACTGATACGATGGTGCTATAATGGTACCCTTGTTGGTTAAAAGCTGTGGGAACACACTAGCAGCAGCAGCAGCCAAGGCATGTTTGGTGACAGGTCAGGTGACAAGACCCCCCTTCCTCTAAAACAAATACAACTGTAACTATTATCAGAGAGAGAGAGAGAGAGAGAGAGAGAGAGAGAGAGAGAGAGAGAAAGAGAGAGAAAGGGAGAGAGAAATAGTGAGAAAGAGAAAGAGGGAGAAAGAGAGAAATAGTGAGACAGAGACAGAGATAGAGACAGAGAGCAATATGCATTATATAAACAGCTTATAAAAAACTATTATCAGGGAGAGAGAGAGAGAGAGAGAGAGAGAGAGAGAGAAATAGAGAAAATGCATGCATGCATATGTGTGTGTGTGTGTGTGTGTGTGTGAGAGAGAGAGAGAGAGAGAGAGAGAGAGAGAGAGAGAGAGAGAAATAGAGAAAATGCATGCATGCATATGTGTGTGTGTGTGTGTGTGTGTGTGTGAGAGAGAGAGAGTGAGTGAGTGAGAGAGAGAGAGAGAGAGAAAACGCATGCATGCATATGTGTGTGTGTGTGTGTGTGTGTGAGAGAGAGAGAGAGAGAGAGAGAGAGAGAGAGAGAGAGAGAGAAATAAATGGCTTATAAAAACGTTTAGTCTTGTCAGAAGTCACCAAATCTGTTGGGTTGGATCTAAGTGCTCGATGCCCTGTCTAGCTACACCAAACAAAGAAAATAAAGAGAGGGCATTAAAAACACTAAAATCCGGAAGAGAGATTAACATAGGTTTATTACCCTTTTGGTATAAAAGATATAAATAAAACAGAACCCAATGCGCAGCTCTTTAACGACAGTAATTAAATCTTTGTAGCAAGACTAGCTATTACTCGACAACTCCCTCGTGTAGTCCATATTATTTATGTGTCTTGTTGGATGAGTCTTGTGGGAGAAATCTCTTCCCTTACAACAAAATTATCTTATGATACATATGTGTGTTAAATTACTAAACCACCCTGTCAGCTGGGGCGTTAAATATGCCAACTGCACCTCTGCAGAGGGGTAAGACTCCCCCAATGGGGCCACCTGTTGGATGTGGTTGGCGACCTGTAATGCTTAAGGATAGAACCCAGGTGGTTGAGCAGTCCATGACTTGCAATACTCCACTTTGGTCCTTACTTAGGCTAGATGGGCGGTCCGAGAGGCCCCCTCCGATCAATCAGCTGGTCATGTCAAACCCTAGCTCCTATATGATTTTCCTAACCCTATTGCCCTTATGGCAAGCCCCAACCCCTTTTTTATCATATGGGTACTAGAAGGCAGTGGCTGAGGGTCTACCTTAGGATTTCAGCTAAGTGGACAAATTGTAAACATTTCTCTGCAGACAAACCAAAAAGTCTGCAACCCTATTGTTTTATGTCCGTAAATACATGTTCTTTATTCCTATTCTAAGTTGTTTGGTTTATTCTTTAACTCTTAACACTCGTGGTTATTTCTTCATATTTTGCAGACTTTTATTAAAAGTCTAATTCTTCATACTGTAGCAAGACTAGCTATTACTTGACAACTCCCTTGTGTAGTCCACATTATTTATGTGTCTTGTTGAATGAGTCCAACTTTCTCTTCTCTCTTCATTTCTCCCCCTCTCTCTCTTTGTTTAAGAAATTGATCTGTCACCTCCTGCTTTGTGGAGGGGTTGGATAAATTCATACAATGGTAGAGACTATGTGCAAAAAATGGCATTTTGTTGCTGAACTATTGTTCTAATAAACAGTGTTCAGTTGTATTTGTTGTAGTTTCTAGTAAAAGTAAACTCGTTCTGGTGGCCTAATGTCAGTATCAGCTAATCAGTGAGGGAGTCTATCCCCTTTTCACTAGCGCTAGACCAAGGAGATTGTTTCTGTATCTGAGGTGGAGCGCCATACCTAACATATGCTCCTTACTTTACCGCACAGATCCCTGTGCTACTCATACGCTGAGTTGGTGAGGACCGGTATCGAATTAGAAACCTTGTGGTTTCTATCCGAACGCTCTACCGACTGAACTAACCTGACCCTGAAGGGTGATGAATAGGAGGCATTAATTTTGGAACATCCTTTTATAGTATGAAATGGATTATTTAAAAGTTTTGAGTATTCTGCCATTGTGTATTGATTGCCAAACTGCTCTAATTGTTCTAATAATACCACCACCGTGAGTTCAATTCTCACTAATTGGTCCACACTTTTTAGTCTTGTGTTGTACTAAACTAACCTTAGTAAATCTATTAATAATGGAGATTCGCTTCCGGATTTTGTCTGTAACAAAAATTTACGTCATAACAGAATAAATACACTCCCAATTTGAACATCCAGCATTAGACAGTCCTCATTGTTTTTTAAAACAAGTTTTAATAAATACATGACTGGTATTGAATTTGATATATTGAAAAAAACAAATGATGTTTACAAATGCTTGGGATCATCAGGAGAGAATGTGCACCATTTCGGGGCCTACCTCAAGCGGAGTTTAACAGATTTGAATTCAGAGTTTTCCTTCTCCTAGGCTGGTTGCCTAACCAAGGTTAAAGAGCCAGTCTGCCCTACTATTTACATATAGCTGAGCTTATTCTAGTTGTGACCACCTCAAGCGGAGTTTAACAGATTTGAATTCAGAGTTTTCCTTCTCCTAGGCAGGTTGCCTAACCAAGGTTAAAGAGCCCAGTCTGCCCTACTATTTACACATAGCTGAGCTTATTCTAGTTGTGACCACCTCAAGCGGAGTTTAACAGATTTGAATTCAGATTTTCCTTCTCCTAGGCTGGTTGCCTAACCAAGGTTAAAGAGCCCAGTCTGCCCTACTATTTACACATAGCTGAGCTTATTCTAGTTGTGACCACCTCAAGCGTTTAACAGATTTGAATTCAGAGTTTTCCTTCTCCTAGGCTGGTTGCCTAACCAAGGTTAAAGAGCCTAGTCTGCCCTACTATTTACTCATAGCTGAGCTTATTCTAGTTGTGACCACCTCAAGCGGAGTTTAACAGATTTGAATTCAGAGTTTTCCTTCTCTAGGCTGGTTGCCTAACCAAGGTTAAAGAGCCCAGTCTGCCCTACTATTTACACATAGCTGAGCTTATTCTAGTTGTGACCACCTCAAGTGGAGTTTAACAGATGTGAATTCAGAGTTTTCCTTCTCCTAGGCTGGTTGCCTAACCAAGGTTAAAGAACCCAGTCTGCCCTACTATTTACTCATAGCTGGAGATAGATAATCCTTGTAGTGATCAGATAAATTTCCTGCATTTTTACTTCTCTCTCTCTCTCTCTCTCTTTCTCTCTTTTCTACTTCTTCTTTTGCCCAGTCTGCCCTGCTATTTACCCATAGCTGGAGATAGATAATAGTTGGATTGTGTCCATTTCCTATGAAGATAACAATTACACCATGAGCTGATAAATTATTTATAATGCAGATATCCTTGTAGTGATCAGATAAATTTCATGCATTTTTACTCCTCCTTTCTCTCTCTCTCTCTCTCTTTCTACTTTTTTTTTTAGGTCTCTCTTATATTGTTACATAATTATTAGATACCTAATATTTATGGCAATAGTGTAGAAATCAAAATGGCCGTTATAAGCTACAGCCCACGGCCTTGAAGGATGAGTGACAAGGCTTGACCTCACTCTCACCTTGCCTTCCGGGGATAAATCGTGAGAACCAGAAGGCATAGAAGACCCTGTCTTCCGGTTTAGATAGTAAGTAAGTTTCAGTCAGTTAGAGCCTGATAGGATGTAAGTCGATCTGCGCAGATGTCTGGGTTGGGGATTGAAAATAAAGTAACATCAAAGTAAATCGAAGTCTTGTGTTTATTACCTAAAAACTAACAATGACAAAGGGCTTCTGATAAGGAGAAATCCCTAACAGAAACCAGACCCCGAAGTCCCCAAAAAAGTCCAGACCTTAGAAGAGACCAGACCAAGATGATAGAAGAACCAAAGCCGGCCAGAAGAAAAGACGACTAGAAGAAAGAAGTAAGAAAAGGATATACAACAATATTCAATCACTCACATATTTTTCTAATATCTTTAACAATATTGATCCCTCCTTATGTTATCTTTCCAATTCTTTTTACCCCTCTCTGTTATCCTTACTTACTTACTCATCCCTTCACTCTTCTTCATTTACACTCCTACTTCTTCCATGTTTTTCCTTACTCATTCTCTCCTTCGTTTCTTACAACAACTAAAAATTCTAGCCTCACAACTGATTCCATGGAAACAGAATTCTGTGTTTCCTGTCTTTTATTTTTTTTTTTTATTAAGTCCGATTTGCTCTCCAGACCAATTCAAAGAGTCCCGCTGGTGATATTAGTCACACAAGTGTTAGTTCTATTCTTGCCATAACTTTATCATAAAAACTTGTATTTTGTGAGGGGTTGGTAAATTATCAGCAAACAAAGTGTCTTGGTGTGTGTGTGTGTGTGTGTGTGTGTGTGTGTATACAGATTTGAAGGAAAAAAAAAATCTAAGTTAATTTTTTAAGTTGTTTTTTTTATGTAATTATGCCAAAAACTGTTTCATTTCCATTTTTCACAGCATTTGTTTTGTAAAGTGAAATTTTACTTTCAAATAAAATCATTTACATTTATTAGGAAAAAAAAGTTTATTTTCTCAGTATCCATTTAAATTTGTAGTTTTTAACACAATACAGAAATAAACTAGTAAAAAAGTATTCTTTTTATATTTTGAAAATAGTAACTAAAATGCACCACAATTGCTTTAAAAAAGAAAAAAGTACTCGAGACTCATAGAAAACAGAAAATTATCAGCAAACAAAGTTGGTCTAGTAAATTTAGTTTCAGTGATAGAACACAAATACCGGGACTGTAAAAAAATGTTCAGATTGCATATTCCATGAATACTTAGGATAATCATCAAGATTCAAAGGAGATCACGGCTCAAAGAAAGTCTAACAATATTAAATAGGAATGCATATAAAAAGATTACTTATTAAATTATCATTATGTCTTTAAAGAGATTATAGGCAGCACAGAAACCCATGAGACAAAGTGAATATATTCTATTGTATTATCTATCATTTTTAATTTTGATGTTTAATTCTTATGTGTGTGATTATTTAGTTCTTTCTTTTTTGGATTTCTTTTCTTTTGTTCTTATTTTTCTATCATTCTTCTTTCAATTCACATGCACTTTTTAAGCATACATTGTGTTTGTTTTATATCATTGCAAAGCTCCGACAGGTATTTTAACCAGACGGAATATGGAAACAATAAACAATCAAACAAAACAACAAGAAGGGAAAACTGAAGACAATATTCAACAAGAATGTAATATATAATGAAGAACATGTATACAAACAAACAATATTACAATATGAGGAAAAGGGTTCAAAGTTCAAAGTTCTCAACATGAGAAGGAAAACTCTGTTAAACTCTGCTTAAGAAATTGATCTTGTGTCACATCCTACTTGTGTGGAGGGGTTTGGTAAATATGTATGTTCAAATACTCTCCCTCTAGCTATGGGTAAATAGTATGGTAGACTGTGCTCTTTAACCTTGGTTGGTCAACCAGTCTAGGAGAAGGAAAACTCTGAATTTAAACCTGTTAAACTCTGCTAAAGAATTTGACCTTTTGTTGTATCCTACTCATGTGGAAGGGTTGGGAAATATTCTAAAGACAGTGAACATGGAAAAATAAAATCTTTGTATTATCCAAAAAGGTTGTGCTAACTAGCTCTCACTACTTATCCTCATTGGGATTTCTCCTGGCAAGTCCTACACACAGCATTTAGTGTCTGCACATAGCTGATCAATATAAGTGTTTGTTAGTCAGCCTACTCTGGGACGTCCATTTGGAGAATCTCATTTGAGTTTGTCCTTACTTGTTCGGCATGGAGTCACATGGTATAATGGCTACAGACTCATCGATTCTAGTTCAAATCCTGGATGAGGCTGTCTACATTTCACATAGTGCTAATAACCCTGGGAAAGGTATGCATCCAACTGATCTCCCTCCAGCTATGGGTAAATAGCAGGGCAGACTGTGCTCTTTAACCTTGGTTAGGTAACCAGTCTAGGAGAAGGAAAACTCTGAATTCAAACCTGTTAAAATCCGCCTAAAAAAAGTTGACATTGTGTCATATCCTGCTCGTGTGGAGGGGTTGGTAAATATATACTTGTTCAGCATGTCTTGTTCATATTACTTGGATAGTTTGTGTGATAGGAGGTAAGTGTTCATACAGCTACTTTTTTTTGTGATGTACTGCTTGCATTTCAAAAAGTGCTAGACTGGGCTCTTTAACCTTGGTTAGGCAACCAGTCTAGAAGGAAAACTCTGAATTCAAACCTGTTAAAATCCACTTAAGAAATTGACCTTGTGTCGCATCCTGCTCATCTAGGAATTGTGGTTGGTAAATATATATATATATAGTCATCCACAATTCCTAGATGAAGCTGTTGGCATTTCACATGTCAATAATACCCTGGGGAAAGGTACGAATCCAACTACACTCCCTCCAGTTGCTTGTCGGCCCACTCTGGTGTGTCCCTATGTAGGAGTTCACAGGAGAATGTTACTTATGAATTTGTTCTTACATCTCCAGCAGTGTCAAGCATGTCTTGTTCATCTTACTTGGATAGTTTGTGTGATAGGAGGTAAGTGGTCATACAGCTACTTTTTTTGTGATGTACTGCTTGCATTTCACATAGTGCTAATACCCTTGGGAAAGGTACGAATCCAACTACACTCCCTCCAGTTATGGGTAATTAGTAGGGCAGACCGGGCTCTTTAACCTTGGTTAGGCAACCAGTCTAGGAGAAGGAAAACTCTGAATTCAAACCTGTTAAAATCCGCCTAAAAAAATTGACCTTGTGTCACATCCTGCTCATGCGGAGGGGTTGGTAAATATGTACATAGTGAGAGAAGAAAGCTCATATCTCCTCTAAACTACACAACCTCTGTTTATCTAAAATAAACAATTTTCAAATCTAATCCTTCATCCGTTATTTTTTTCTTACTGGTTTATAAAAAAATCCACTCTATCAGGGCCACTATACCGGTACCTCCATACAGTTTTCCCCCAGTTGGTGGGTAGTATGCACTGTCTCTGCAGCTAGGTGGTCCAAACTGTGGAAGGTATAGCTCTCCCTTCATCTGTTATTTTTTTCTTCATCTGTATGCTTGTCTAAAAAATCACCCTATCAGGGCCACCATACAGTTTCTCCCCAGTTGGTGGGTATCATGCACTGTCTCTGTGGCTAGGTAGTCCAGACTGTGGGAGGTATAGCTCCTACTACAGGACCATCGACTTAGGCATGTGTTCTAATTAGATGACTTCAAACAAGTAATTATGATTCAATTTTTCAAAAAACTAAATTATCTTAATGGCAGAAATCAGTTGAGCATGTTTTATCTAATTGATGTTATTGATTATTTCATTTAAAAGAAATCTCTTTCTCTTTGGTTTGTTTTGTTTTACGGCATATCAACCTCAGTGGGTCATTTAATGCCGATAAAGTTTTGAAATAAATCAATTCTTAAAGGATAATACAAATTTTTTTATAAATACATTTTTCTATTTAACCCATAGATGGGACCCTAACAGGTACTACCACTCCGGGTCAGAGTGGACCAGGGAGCAATGGTGATGAAGGGGTGCTCCACATTCCCCAAACCTCCAAAACTGGAACCTCACCATCAGATAGAGTTTAACGTCATTCCCAGGACATGTAGACCCGCAGCCACCGCCTTCTAGCACCCATATGATAAAAAGGGGTTGGGGCTTGCCATAAAGGCAATAGGGTTGGGAAAATCATATAGGTGCTAGGGCTTGACGTGACCAGCCGATTGATCGGAGGGGGCCTCTCCGCCCGCCCGTCTAGCCCAAGATAGGGCCAAAGTGGAGTATTGCATGTCATGAACTGCTCATCCACCTGGGCTCTATCCTTAAGCATCACGGTTCGCCACCCACTGCCAACAGGTGGCCCCATTGGGGGAGTCTTACCCCTCTGCAGAGGTGCAGTCGGTGCATTCTAATGCCCCAGCCGACAGGGCGGTCTCTTCTTCTCATATTTTTCCGGTAAACATGGTGTACAAGGTAGTCCCAAAGTTTTGTCACCCCTCTCATATATTTTCAGATTCAAATTCTTGAAAATAATATAATTTTTAAAGATTTTTTGTTTTAGAGGTAAGATAATTACCGTATTTGACGGCATATAGGACGCACTTTTTCCCAAAATGTAGTTTTTAATAATTTGTAACTTTTTATCATATATCCATAAATTAGTTTTAATGAAAGAAAATTTTAACATTCCAGAAATTTTTATGTATGATAGTAGAACAAAAGGACCATATTAATATACAAAATGGCCAAAAGAATATTTTGTAAAAATCAAGATATATATACCACCAATATACGGATATATATACATATATAAACACACACACACACACACACATATATATATATACATATATATATATGCTGTATTTGACGACATATAGGACGCACTTTTTTTCCAAAATTTTGGCTCAAAAAATTGCCCTGCATCTTATACATCGTAGGTAAAGTATGAGACCTCCCCTAGGCCAAGGCCAATCTTCTCTATGATGCTCATTAACCCAACTTACGCTCAGTACTTTTACCTACCCTAAACTGTTTTTATACAACTATGTTTCTGCTTGTGTAATGCACAGCTAGACTGTTTTCAACAATATATGCTTAAATACACTAAAAACTTTTCTTTCTGAATCTGACCTGCTGAAATGGAGGTGCGTCTTATATGCCGTCAAATATGGTACGTAATAATTTCAGATCACCCAGTAGATTATTGTACAGCATGGACCGAAAGTCTTGTCATCCCTACATATTCTTTTTAGAGGTAAAATAATAACATAACTTATATATTATATTATTAAAACAAAAAATAATGAAAATTAAAACAATATGTTTGGGACAGGGGAATGGATTAATGGTATTTCAGTTTATTTCAATGGGAAAAATTTATTTGATATACAAGGAAATTGAGTTACAAGTGGAATGAATTAAACTTGTAAGTCAAGGTACCACTTGGTGGGCTGGAACGGATTAATGGAATTTCAGTTTATTTCAAAGGGGAAAATTGATTTGATATACAAGGAAATTGAGTTACAAGTGGAATGAATTAAACTTGTAAGTCAAGGTACCACTTGGTGGGCTGGAACGGATTAATGGCATTTCAGTTTATTTCAATAGGGAAAATTGATTTGATATACAAGGAAATTGAGTTACAAGTGGAATGAATCAAATTTGTTGATATTTTTCATTCACATGTACAAATATGTATGCATAATTAGGGTGATTTGGGGGGGGGGGGCGGTTTGTTGGAATTTTCTGTATATAAGGTGTGCTACAATTCCCCACCTAAATTTAAAGACTGGGCAAGGTCACGTGGTTTATTCCTCCACCAATCAACAGCCATAATGTTTGGCTGATTCACTACTTAAACACTGATACTTTCCATAGTTCATTTGCAACCATTGATGAGGAACTTACAATATTAAGGAGAACCAAAGGATTCTTTATTAGGGATTTCTGCTGGACAAGCGCTCTTGATTAAAGCCTAAAGGATGGCCCATAAAATTGTAACACGGGTGGAATGGATTAATGGCATTTCAGTTTATTTCAATAGGGAAAAATTGATTTGATATACAAGGAAATTGAGTTACAAGTGGAATGAATTAAACTTGTAAGTCAAGGTACAATTTGGGGGACTGGAACAGATTAATGGCATTTCAGTTTATTTCAATAGGGAAAATTGATTTGATATACAAGGAAATTGAGTTACAAGTGGAATGAATTAAACTTGTAAGTCAAGGTACCACTTGGGGGGCTGGAACGGATTAATGGCATTTCAGTTTATTTCAAAGGGGAAAATTGATTTGATATACAAGGAAATTGAGTTACAAGTGGAATGAATTAAACTTGTAAGTCAAGGTACCACTTGGGGGGGGGGGGGCTGGAACGGATTAATGGCATTTCAGTTTATTTCAATAGGGAAAATTGATTTGATATACAAGGAAATTGAGTTACAAGTGGAATGAATTAAACTTGTAAGTCAAGGTACCACTTGGGGGGGCTGGAACGGATTAATGGCATTTCAGTCTATTTCAATAGGGAAAATTGATTTGATATACAAGGAAATTGAGTTACAAGTGGAATGAATTAAACTTGTAAGTCAAGGTACCACTTGGGGGGCTGGAACGGATTAATGGCATTTCAGTTTATTTCAATGGGAAAAATTGATTTGATATACAAGGAAATTAAGTTACAAGTGGAATGAATTAAACTTGTAAGTCAAGGTACCACTTGGGGGGGCTGGAACGGATTAATGGCATTTCAGTCTATTTCAATAGGGAAAATTGATTTGATATACAAGGAAATTGAGTTACAAGTGGAATGAATTAAACTTGTAAGTCAAGGTACCAATTGGGGGGGCTGGAACGGATTAATGGCATTTCAGTTTATTTCAATGGGAAAAATTGATTTGATATACAAGGAAATTAAGTTACAAGTGGAATGAATTAAACTTGTAAGTCAAGGTACCACTTGGGGGGGCTGGAACGGATTAATGGCATTTCAGTCTATTTCAATAGGGAAAATTGATTTGATATACAAGGAAATTGAGTTACAAGTGGAATGAATTAAACTTGTAAGTCAAGGTACCAATTGGGGGGCTGGAACGGATTAATGGCATTTCAGTCTATTTCAATAGGGAAAATTGATTTGATATACAAGGAAATTGAGTTACAAGTGGAATGAATTAAACTTGTAAGTCAAGGTACCACTTGGGGGGGCTGGAACGGATTAATGGCATTTCAGTCTATTTCAATAGGGAAAATTGATTTGATATACAAGGAAATTAAGTTACAAGTGGAATGAATTAAACTTGTAAGTCAAGGTACCACTTGGTGGGCTGGAACGGATTAATGGCATTTCAGTTTATTTCAATGGGGAAAATTGATTTGATATACAAGGAAATTGAGTTACAAGTGGAATGAATTAAACTTGGAAGTCAAGGTACCACTTGGGGGGGCTGGAACGGATTAATGGCATTTCAGTTTATTTCAATGGAAAAATTGATTTGATATACAAGGAAATTAAGTTACAAGTGGAATGAATTAAACTTGTAAGTCAAGGTACAACTTGGGGGGCTGGAACGGATTAATGGCATTTCAGTTTATTTCAATGGGAAAAATTGATTTGATATACAAGGAAATTGAGTTACAAGTGGAATGAATTAAACTTGTAAGTCAAGGTACAATTGGGGGCTGGAACGGATTAATGGCATTTCAGTTTATTTCAATGGGAA
>CM042179.1:26782341-26784841 GCA_023376005.1 Doryteuthis pealeii | reverse complement strand
TTCATCCTTTATTATCCATTCTGTACTTTCTTTTCTTTATTCATTCTTCCTCATATTGTCGGATTCAATTCCAATTCCATTTTTACGCACACACACACACATATATATGTATATATATATATATATATATATATATATATATATATATATAATAAAATAAATAAATAAAGGTTTTACATATCTATTTATTTGATGACAAAGGAACAGTCACAATCGTTTTGGTTTCATGCATGCATAAGGCATTTGAAATAACGTCACCTGAAGATTGTTTGCACTTACGCATGCATGAAACCAAAATGGTTGTGACTGTTCCTTTGTCATCAAATAAATAGATATGTAAAACCTTTATTTATTTATTATTATTTATATAACAGCTCTATTTTATATTGAGCACTCTTCCTATAATACTGCATTTGACACACCGTTCCAGTAAAAGTGACAATCCCACACTATAGTTATATACATATATATATATATATATATATATATATATGTTTTTATTATTTATTATCATTATTATTATTATTTATTAGGTAGCATACAATTCTCTCAACTTTTGAAAATGTTTTTGAATAATCAGCGTAATGAGTTATTTATTCAGGAAAACACACACACACACACACACCACGGCCTACTAATATTATACGGCCCCCCATATGATATAGTAAGAGGCAAAAAATAAAGGCCGATTATGTTTTAACTCATTCTGGGTCGCTTATAACTTGACGCAGAAAGGAAGGTAACTTTAAAAAATTTAACAGAAAATAATAAATAATACCGCTAGATTTATTAGTCATTATTTTAATTTAATTCTAATTCTTTCAAATTATAATAATTTGTTACAAAAATGGTTAATCTTTTCATATTACATTTCTGAAGAAAAAAAAAAGAAAAACAGTTTGTGTATTTTGTATACTTTTAACATTTTCCAGCCTAAACCTACAGATTGACTATCAGGCCAATCGGCCTGTTATTTCTGCCTCTTAATGTATCATGTGGGCCGTATAATATTAGTAGGCCGTGCACACATATTATATTATATATGTGTATGTATATATATATTATATATATTCATATATGTATATGCATATATATTTATATTATTTATATATATATTAGGTTGTTACAAAAATAATGGCTGATTGAAGGTTTTGAAATGTCATTTTAACATAGAATTTGTGTTTATTCAGGTGAATTTTTGCATATATAATAATTAATGTGTGCTCAAAAAAAAATTTAATTTATTTTCAGATAGAAAGTATTTTTGAAAAATAGGGGCCTTCAAAGATGAACATGCCTAAACATGACCTTGCCTTCATTTAAAGATTTTGTTGCATCACAGCCAATAACTTTTTACCAACGCGAATAAATGACCCCGTAGATCGCTGGCAAAGATGCATAGCTGCCCAAGGTTTGTATTTTGACTAATTTTAACATTTACTGTTAATGTTTCAACAATAAATGTATTTGAAATCAGCCATGTATTTTTTGTAACAACCTAAACATATATAAATGTGTATATATATTTATATATGTATATGATATATATATATATTCTCCACCAGACTAGAGGAAATACATAAAAAAGGTCCAGGAGAAAGCTCTAACTGCATCAGCATGGATATGGCAATCCTACATTGTGACATCAAACTGACAAAGTCTGTGGTATCGTGAGATACTGCTGGGCGCTCTGGGTAAGTGGTAATGATTCTTTGGCCCGAAACCATGCCTGAACCCAGAGTAATCATCTGATGAAGGCTTTGGTTGCAATGCTACTGTGTAAATGGCAGTCTTGTATGAAGATTATATATATATATATATATATATATATTATATTGTGTGTGTGTGTGTGTGTGTGTGTGTATTTGGACAGCATTCTTTCATTTATACATGTAGAATAAACAAAAGGCATGTCTCCTGTTTTAACAATTTTATTAACAATATTTTCAAGCTTTCTGGCCAACTTTTTTATATGGATGAAATCGTGGATTAGTCCAGAAAGCTTGAAAAGATCATTAAAAAATTGTTAAATAGGAGACGTACCTTTTGTTTAATTCTACATGTATATATGTATGTATATATATTTAAATAAATCTCCCTCTCCCTCTCTCTCTCTTCCTCTCTCTCTCTCTCTCTCTCTCTCTCTCTCTATATATATATATATAATATATATATATATAATAATATAATAGATAAATATATAAAGGTTTACATATCTATTTATTAGGTGACAAAGGAACAATCACAACCATATTGGTTTCATGCGATGCAATCATCAGGTGAAGATGTTTCAAATGTAAGGAAAATCGATTTTCCTTACATTTGAACATCTTCACCTGATGAATGCATTGCATGAAACCAATATGGCCGTGAATGTTCCTTTGTCACCTAATAAAATAGATATGTAAAAACCTTTATATATTATCTTATTATATTATATAACAGCTCTATTTTATATGAGACTCTACCAAATACTGCTTTGGTACGCCATTTCTCTCTG
>CM042179.1:26780994-26782241 GCA_023376005.1 Doryteuthis pealeii | reverse complement strand
GGGAGAGAGATAATTTTGTTATCAGTTGCTTACAGTACCACTGTTTGCTAAATGGCACGCATTTGAGTATTTTATTTAAAAATATGATATTTTGAAAAAATAAAATTTCACTCTGATGAAGGTCGAATTTTCTCTGTGTACAGAATATTTTTACATTTTTCTATTATTATTATTTCATTTCATTTGTTTATTTAATAATAATAATAGTTTGAATCATGTACACATAGATAAACTGACCGAAACACATGTGTAAGTGATATTGATTAAATTCATCCTTTATTATCCATTCTCTACTTTCTTTTCTTTATTCATTCTTCCTCATATTGTCGGATTCAATTCCAATTCCATTTTTACGCACACACACACATATATATGTATATATATATATATATATATATATATATATATATATATATAAAATAAATAAATAAAGGTTTTACATATCTATTTATTTGATGACAAAGGAACAGTCACAATCGTTTTGGTTTCATGCATGCATAAGGCATTTGAAATAACGTCACCTGAAGATTGTTTGCACTTACGCATGCATGAAACCAAAATGGTTGTGACTGTTCCTTTGTCATCAAATAAATAGATATGTAAAACCTTTATTTATTTATTTTATTATATTATATAACAGCTCTATTTTATATTGAGCACTCTTCCTATAATACTGCATTTTGACACACCGTTCCAGTAAAAGTGACAATCCCACACTATAGTATATATATATATATATATATATATATATATATATATATATATATATATGTTTTTATTATTATTATCATTATTATTATTATTATTATTAGGTAGCATACAATTCTCTCAACTTTTGAAAATGTTTTTGAATAATCAGCGTAATGAGTTATTTATTCAGGAAAACACACACACACACACACACCACGGCCTACTAATATTATACGGCCCCCATATGATATAGTAAGAGGCAAAAAATAACAGGCCGATTATGTTTTAACTCATTCTGGGTCGCTTATAAACTTGACGCAGAAAGGAAGGTAACTTTAAAAATTTAACAGAAAATAATAAAATAATACCGCTAGAATTTATTAGTCATTATTTTAATTTAATTCTAATTCTTTTCAAAATTATAATAATTTGTTTACAAAAATGGTTAATCTTTTCATATTACATTTCTGAAGAAAAAAAAAAAGAAAACAGTTTGTGTATTTTTGTATACTTTTAACATTTTCCAGCCTAAACCTACAGATTGACTATCAGGCCAA
>CM042179.1:26775994-26778494 GCA_023376005.1 Doryteuthis pealeii | reverse complement strand
CATATATATATATATATATATATATATATATATATATATATTGGTTAGGAGGTTGATTTAGAAGGCTATCACAATGCAGTTTGGAATAAATAAAAAAATAATAATACGGTAACAATGGTGTTGTGTGTTGACCTGTATTTTTTATTCTTTCTTGAATTTTCGAGGTAATACCTCTTTATCAAAAGAATTGAACTGAAGCAGTCCAGCTATGGCATTTCTTCCAAAAATTCTCTTAAATTTCTCGAAAATTCAAGAAAGAATAAAAAATACAGGTCAACACACAACACCATTGTTACCGTATTATTATTTTTTTATTCATTCCAAACTGCATTGTGATAGCCTTCTAAATCAACCTCCTAACCAATACATACACAATGCTTCAAGCAAATTATGAAACTCTCTTATATATATGTATATATATATATATATATATATATAGAGAGAGAGAGAGAGATGTGAAATATCCAAAACTTGGTAGTAAGGGATGATTCTATATGTGATTTCTAAGATACACTGTATTATTATTGTATGATCCAGTATGTATAAATCTTTAAATCACTACAGAGAGCTCAATGTATAATAATCTTTTTAGATTATATACAGAGCAATATTTATCTTCCTTTCAAAGATATATATATATATATATATATATATATATATATATATATAGTCATCCACAGAGACGTGTTTCGACTTATCAAGTCTCTTCAGTTTGGCTAGACATTTTGTGAGCTACCCACAGCCGGGATAGAACCCCGATCAAATCAGCATCAGTCAGACAGCTTAACCGCTCGACTATCGTCACCCACAGAATGCGAAGGGGATTTTAACAGTTTTTTAATGCACACATCTGTATGTATGTAAAGGCCGTCATGGAGTGCTTCATCTTTTATAGGAGAGTGTTGCGTTTACACTTTAGTTGGCGTTCATCAGCGAAATCCCCTCCAAAGTGCTTAACCCCAGGGGGACGGGGAGCATATATAGTCATCCATAGACATGTGTTTCGTCTTATCAAGTCTCTTTAATATATATATGTATATATATATTTTATAAAGAAGATCTGCAAAATGGATTATATTTTTAGAAAAATTTTAATTTTTATCTTATTGTAAGATAAAAATTTAAAAAAATAAAATAATAAAATAATTAAAAAATTAAAAAAATTTTCTAAAAAAAAAAATGTTTTTTTTCTAAAAATATAATCCATTTTGCAGACCTTTTTTTTTATAAAATATCTAATTTTCTCCCATTGGACCCATAATAACACTTCATATATATATATATATATATATATATATATATATATATATATATATATATTATAATATATTAATATTTTGAAGGCCAATACAATGCGTATGAAAAATAAAAACAAAAAGATGTTATTTTTGTCTTATCGATTTCGAAGCATGAACTTCATCATCAGAGATTCATATCAGAAATGGACGTGCTTATGTTTTTTTTTTTTGTGTGGTTATAATTTCTCTTCTTATTTCCTTTTCCTCTCCTTTTTTTTTTTTTTTTCTCTTCTTCTTCTCCTCCTTTATGAACGAAATGGGCGAATATATATATATATATATATATATATATATATATATATATATATATATATATATTCCAATAATATCTATATGTATATAATTTATTCCACTAATATCTATATGTATATAATTTAGCTATGTATATAATTTAGCTATATATATATATATATATATATATATATATATATAGCTAAATTATATACATAGCTAAATTATATACATATAGCTAAATTATATACATATAGATATTAGTGGAATTTCCTGAGGAAAGAAATAGTCTGATATTTATAAAGAACCAATTAACTTGAATCAAATGATTAATGTATTATTTATAAGGTACTTAATCAGCACATAGTGAATTATCTGAGAGGAAAGGATTATCCTTAATCCACATCCCTCACTTTCACCTGTATGTATATACATATGTGTGTGTGTGTGTGTGTGTGTGTGTGTGTGTGTAAATGCATTTTTGCATGTCATGCCATGGCAAAAATAAACAGCTGACGTCGGTGGATGACGATGATGGGGGTCAGACATGTTTTCAATGTTAAATCTTCTCTACTACTCCCTACCCCATACCACACCTGTAGTACCTTATGATGCTCCAGAATTTATTATCCACCTAATCCCTCCCATTCATCCAGAATTCAACGCAAATTTAAACAAAGAATATACTCACATGCACACACACACACACACACACACACACATATATATATATAAACATATACATGTATAAATATATGAAATGAACATATATTACACACACACACACACATATATATATATATATATATATTTATATATATATTAATAAATATGAAGTCATAATAAAATTTGGTATGAGTTTAAGTAGAGTGCTCAATATCACAATTTTTAAATAGAACATGTGTCCATATATATATATATATATATATATATATATATATATATATATATATATTATATATATATATATA
>CM042179.1:26728494-26773494 GCA_023376005.1 Doryteuthis pealeii | reverse complement strand
ATTTTTTAGGAAATAGATTGTTTTGTCTGATATAAACATGAAGCCCAGGGTACCAGATATATCCAAGTGAATATATATATATATATATATATATATATATATATATATATATATATATATGAAAAAGTGAATGGAAGTGAATCCGACAGTATGAAATAAATATTTTTAGAAAAAACAAACACATGATGTTATAATTCGCTGACAGAAATCTGTTTCGACCCTTTATTGAAGTGGTCTTCATCAAGAGCGAGATGTGTGTGATAGAGAGACGGTGTGAGTAAACCGTTACAACAGAATATGCATTTTCAAAATTTAGAAAAAAAAAAAAATTCCAGCTTCGAACATGAACGTTTCGTTTGTACCACTTTTGATTTTGTAATGGTTTAATTATATTTTTATTCTTTATAAAAATATTTATTTCATATATATATACATATATATATATATATATATATATATATATATATATATTAATGTGTATGGTTGGCACTATTTCCAAAACCAATTTCGTTTTACCCGAGGAATGCCATAGCAAGAAACCGAACGGTTGTAATGATTGTTCCAATAAATAAATTTAAAAAAAGCTAAACCTTTTATTTATTCATTTCTTTCTTTTTCTCTCTCTCTCTCTCTCTCTCTCTATATATATATATATTATATATATATATATATATATATATATATGAAGATAGGAGGGTTGGAGTAAAATCCGATGGTATGAGGTAAGGTAAAAGGAGAAGTGAAAAAAAAATAATGACTCAAACAAGTAGAAGTAGGAGAGAAATATTTCGTCCTTCTCTACCTATTTTTCCTTGAATAAAATCAGACTGAGGATGTTCTTCACGTCAGAAGGACTCTCCTACTTGGACTTGTTTGAGTCATTATTTTTTTTATTTATTGAGTCATATATATATATATATATATATATATATATAAAATATATATATAACCACACAAAAAAAACAAAAGCACGTACGAAAATTGTCTCTGAAGATAAAGTTTACTTTGAAATCGATAAGACATAAAAACATCTTTTTGTTTTTATTTTTTATATGCATTGTAATTGCCTTCAAATCATTAATATATAATAACATACTTAACAATGCTTCAAGCAAATTACCAATTACTTTTATATATATATATATATATATATATATATATATATTCATCAAAAAGTTACTACAACATTTTCATTGCAGTAGCATAAGTAGTTAATCCAAAAGGGCTCAATATATCTTGTAAAATATAGAGCATTAATAGTTGTAGAAAAGTTTTTCTCTCTAACATGGTTTTGGTGTACCTTCCTCAGGAAAACTAACTATATATATATATATATATATATATATATATATATATATATATATATATATATTAAGAAATTTGAAAAACAAAGTGTTCCAAAAATAAGATGAATTTATTTATCGACGCTTAAATTAATTTCTTCACCCCATAATCTATCCTGATGAAGGTTTAAATAAACCGAAACGTTTAAACGTCGATAAATAAATTCATCTTATTTTTGGAACACTTTGTTTTTCAAATTTCTTAATATTGTCGGATTTATTACCATATTTACTCCCATATATATATATATATATATATATATATATATATATATAGTATCCAATTGCTGCTTTAATTTTTCCATTGCAATGGCATCAGTAAATAATCCAAAAGTGCTCAATACATTAAAAACATAGAGCAGTAATAATACTAATAATATTAATAGAGGAAAAGAGTTAAGGGGGTATCATGGTTTCAATCCAAATAATTTCATCAGGACCCTATCCTATGTCAATGTAATTCCTTAGTTAAACTCAGATACATTTCTTTTCAGATAATAACGTGTTGACAGGGATGTGGTGTGTATACGGAGACTGTTTGAAATTATTTGATAAAGGTGCTCCCATACATGTGTTGACATTTAAAAAAAATTTTTTTTTAAAATCCTTGAAGCTCTATTGCAAGATCAACCAATAGTAAAACAGGATCAGGTCCCCAATAGGCACCCCAGTTGTGAGCTGTTTTCATTGGAACGGAATTTTTTGCTTTTCCATGGTTGTTAGTAAACAAAATTGACAGACAATTTTTTGACATTATAATTTCATACAAACAAAAGACACATTTTTATACTAGAATAAGTTTTTGATTTTAATTTTTTTTAAATTGTCCTTCAAATAGAGATACTCTCCAGTAAATATGAAACTATTGTTTGCTAACAACCAATAAAAAGCAATCCGAGGTGCCTATTGGTGACTTGATCCAGTTTTGTTGAAGATTCCAAGAATGTGTTGTCAAGGATGTGGTGTGTATGCAGAGATTGTTTCAAATTATTTGATAAAGGTGTTCCCATAAGCGTGTTGACCTTTTTAATCACCCTGTAAATCGCATAATGGAAAGATCAACCAAATATGTCTTTCAGTATGGATTTACCGCCCCCGCCCCGCACAATCAGGATGTGACACAAGGTCAATTTTTAAGTGGATGCACAAACTAAAAAAAATAGGAGAACAACATGTCTACACACACACATACACATTAGCCTAAAAATACACATACATACTTTTTTTTTATGTCACACAGTTTTGTAATAGAATGCTAACTAATGTCACATATTTTTGAAACAGAACGCTACTAACAGCTATAGAATGCTAAGTTTTGTCTCGATTTCTTTGCATATTTACATTGAATATTATTCAGACTAGCAAATATATGCACCCTCCGGGTGCAAGTATTTAACTTTTAATGTAATAAAATATTGTATTAAATTAGAAAGGCTAATGAAACTAAATAAGAATACAGATAAAAAGATTTGAAACAGAGGGAGTATAATAAAAGATTTGAAACAGAGGAGGATATAATCGAAAAATAGAACAACTGAAACTTACTCTTCCATCACTCTCGTCTTTCATTGTTATTTTTTCTAATTTAAGTATTTAGTTAAAAGAGGAAGTGAAGAATAAAATGACAGTTATTTTATCTTGTTAATGGATTTCATTTAAGATTCATTGAAGAGATTTTTGCTTATATTCATTAAAATAAAACCAAACAGTTAGAAATCAATAATACTAAGCATATATTTATTAAATTCGATTTTTTAATATTAATATGCAAATTAGCCTTCCCGTTCACACTGTAAACCGCTATTTTGTTGGATATATAAAGATAATTGCATGTTGTCAGTATGTAGACATAGTTAACAGTATTAATAATGTAAGACAATTTTATTAATAATTGAGGTTTAGATAAAAAATAAAATCATGGAGAATGTGATGTCAATAACTAAGAGAATTGTGACTTGAGTAGGGATATAGTTTCGGTTACAGACAGAAAAACCCACAATCTCCATTATAATAAGATGTTACAATATCACAGACAAACCAACTACTCTCTCATCGATTTCAACGCATGATGGTTCATCCAGTGAGCAACCAACATGTTGTTTTGTTTATAGTGGTGAAGGCTTGTGTTGGACCATCCGCACTTTTTGGCACAGTCAATAGGAAAGAATTGGTGCACAAGGAATGCCACAAACCCAATCAACCACTGATCTCAGATTTTTCAAATTCAGAGATTTTCTTCTGCTAGACTGGTTACCTGCCCAAGGTTAAAGAGCCCAGTCTGTCCTACCATTTTACCCATAGCTGGAGGGAGAATATATGGATTCATACCTTTCCCAAGAGTAGTAGTGCTATGTGAAATGCATGCAAACAGTTTTGTTTAGGATTTGAACTCTGTTTGATGAGTCCATTTCCTATGACTATATATATATATATATATATATATATATATAATATTAGTAGAGGAAAAGACTTAAGGGTCTACCAAGGTTTCAATCCAAATGATTTCATCAAGACCCTACCCTACGCTTGACTAAGTCAATGTAATTCCTTAATTAAACTCTGGGTTTAACTAACTAATTACATCGACAGTTAAGTATATATATAGTATGTACAGAAATAGCCTACTCGAGTTTCACCATAAGGATCTTCAGGGTTAAATCTACTGAATTAATCAAGATATTGATTAATTACAGCTAACTGCAGAAATTCATGTTGTAATTACAACATGAACTCTCGTAACTGTAATTAATCAATATCTTGATTAATTCAGTGGATCTAACCCTGAAGATACTTATGGTGAAACTTGAATAGGTTATTTCGGTACACACTGTAATAATAAATCCACTCTACTTATGTATTGAGCAATTTATATTTGTTATAACACTGACTTATCTGAGTAACACTTATACCAAATAAATATTGAGACCAAACCCAATATTTTTATCAGTAAGTCATTCCTTATATATATATATATATATATATATGTGTGTGTGTGTGTGTGTGTGTGTGTGTGTGTGTGGAAAGAGGATTGGAATGAATCCGACAGAATTTGGTGGAAATGTGAGGAACAAAGGAACAAAACTCAGACAAAAGTGTGTAGGATATATTTCGCTAGAGTTTTGAGCTCGGCATCATCAGTCGTTTTAAACAAATGTTTTAATTTAAAACGACTGATGATGCCGAACTCAAAGCTCTAGCGAAATATATCCTACACACTTTTGTCTGAGTTTTGTTCCTCTGTTCCTCACATCTCCACCAAATATATATATATATATATATTCCAATCATGTTCTTTCAAAAAGAAAAGCTGATTTTTTTTTTAAATACTGTTGTGATAAAATTCAAATGTATGAATGTTCTTTCCTATATGTATGGCAGTAGAGGTTGAACCTCCACACTAATAACCAGTGAAGCTGATAGCTTTATAATTTAGTGCATCCTGGGATGCATGGATTTGATTTGAATGAGGCCCCAGGAAATTTGATGGGTCTCCACTAAAGTTTCTTAATACATTAGAGTTTTTATTTACGAACAACTAAAGCCGTCTAACCCCAACCTTGTACCCCATAACATGTAATTCGTTTCCAAGAAAATATTGAAATGTATTTATTGTTAGCTGGAAATGGTGGGGGAAGAAAAAAAACCCACTGGAACACATGGATACGATTTTAGATTTTTCTGCGTTAGTGATGCAGGACGCATACCTATCAGCATCTTGGAATAACCCATAATTTTTATTCCATATATCTCCTAATAAACAATAGCAAACATCAACAATCAATACTTGAACTGTCCTGAAGAAAAATAGAGATAGATACTAAATATATATTTAAATCGAGAAAAAATCACGCACAAAGCACTGCCCTGTCTATAACTATGTATATATATATATATATATATATATATATATATATATATATATATATCAGGGTTCAAATATATATATATATCAGAGTTCGAATATGTATATATCAGGGTTCGAATCACGCACAAGGCGGTCTTCCTATCTATAGCTCTGCTGATGAGGCCTAATAGGCCGAAATGTACATACAGAGATTGATTTTTCTCGATTTGTTTAGCCTTACATTTGAATAGGTATGCCTGCCTAATTAATTAATTATTAATTAATTAACTTTCAAAATTAGGTATGACTTCAATTAAGCACATATTCCCCCAAAAATTGTCGGCTAAATAAAAGCCATATCAAAACACATCGTTTGTGAATTTACTTCTCATATATATGTGTATATATATATATATATATATATATATATATATATATATAGCCTAAATTATTTTCATCTTTACAGGGATATATTAAAAAAAAAAAAGAAAAAGTCACCAGTCTAGCTAAAATGGCTAGAATCCAAACCAATCCCCCCCACCCTCTCTCACTATTAAAGCACTGGTTGTTTGAAAACAAGTCAGTAAAAGTTGAAATGACATTGCCGTGCCATGACGGAGACTTATAGCAAGCTAAGTGTCTCTTAATTTATCTTAAATTCTGGTGTATTTGGTTTGTTGTAAAATATTCGCATCTACTTAAGCTTTTGCTTTTCTAATAGAAAAAGGTACCTGTGGACTTTAACTAAGTTAAAACTTAGGAAAATCTAAAAAAATTTTTTTACGGTGTGGTGGACCCGTAGATCTCATCAGATCATCTACCTGCGTTCCCCAAAGTCTCCCAGTCATCTTGCCTCGGCTTGTCACTGATACTTGACTTTGGGGAAGGAGAGCATGCGGTGCGTGTCGCACAAGCGCACAACATGTAAAACATAAACATGTGCAGATATTTCTACAAGTCCCAGAGTGATGGAGGGATGTGAGGTGTGCAGGCCTGACGGGATGGAAGCATGCAGATTTGAATCTACATATGGCGTGATTAGTGACCTACTTAACGTCACCGCCTTGCTGATTGAACAGCAACGTGCCTCGGCGAGGTTGTGGGTGAATGAGCAGCCCCTTGGTTAACACTGTTCACCCAGTCACTTGTGAGGTGTCTATAAAAGCTGACCTAAACAAATGCCGATTCACCTATCAAGCTCTCCAGAAACCAACATTTTGACGGTTGTCCACATTAGCTGGGCGAAAACTAGAAAATACTACAACACAAAACAAGGCTAAGAACAGTCGCTTGGAATGTCTGGACACCTCCCGATCTTGAGAGGGAAGTATCTCGATAAGGGGCAGACAGATGCTCTTGCGGAAATCAGCTTTAGCTATAAGAAGTTTGAGGTAAGTTGACTCGAGCCCTCCATTCTGAAGCGACACATGACGGACGCCGTGGAAACATTTCCTACATTGAAGTCTGAACTGTGTGGCAGCGCCTGTATGTCGAGGATTTCATATGTGTGATAGGGTACATAAAAACAAGCTGGATCCGTGGGCCATCTGCATGCTCACAACTGCTCACATCTGGACTACTTGTAGAAATGGCCTTATTCTGTCAAGAAGCGGCAATCACCATACATACAAATATATATATATGTATATAAGAGATTTATCCAAAACTTGGTAGTAAGGGATGATTCTATATGTGATTTCTAAGATACACTGTATTATTATTGTATGATCCAGTATGTATAAATATTTCATGAAATATGTTCAGACAGACAAAAAAGTGACAGGACAGAAAAAACAGAGTAGTATATTAAAATATAAATAGACAAGTAAATAAAAAATTATTTTCTAAAATTTAAACATTAGAGTATAATAGATAATATAATGGTGTATAAAAGGACTATAGATAAAAAGGAAATAAAAGGGAATAAAGATTAAGATAATAATAGTAATGATATAAATAATAATAATAATATTAATATTAATAGTAAGAGAGAGTAAATAATAATAATAATATTAATAGAAAGATAGAGTAAATGATAAAGATAATAATATTAATAGTAAGATAGAGTAAATAATAAAAATAATATTAATAATAAGATAAAGTAAATAATAATAAAAAATTTTTTATAAGATAAATTACATAAAATAATAATAATATTAAAAATAGGATAAAGTAAATAATAATAATAATAATATTAATAATAAGATAAAGTAAATAATGATAATAATAATAATCATAAGGTAAAATAAAATAAAAATAATAATAATAATAATAATAATAATAATAATAATAATAAGATAGGGTAAAAAATAAAAATAATTAAATTGAAAATAATAATAATAATAATAATAATAATAATAATAATAATAAAAAATAAATTTTAAAAAATAAATTAAAAATAATAATCATAATAATAATAATAAAATAAATTAAAAATACTACTACTACTACTACTACTACTACTACTAATAATAATAATAATAATAATATTAAGATAAACAAAGATAATAATAATAAAAATAATAGTAATAATAATAATAAGATAAAGTAAATAAAATAATAATAATATTAAAAATAAGATAAAATAAATAATAATAATAATGATATTAATAATAAGATAAAGTAAATAAAATAATAATAATATTAAAAATAAGATAAAATAAATAATAATAATAATGATATTACTAATAAGATAAAGTAAATAAGGATAATAATAATATTAAGGTAAAGTAAAATAATAATAATAATAATAATAATAATAATAATAATAATAATAATAATAATAAGATAGGGTAAAAAATAATAATAATAATAAAAAAAATGGAAGATAATAATAATAATAATAATAATAATAATAATAATAATAATAGTAGAAACAGCAGATGGACAAACAGAAAAACGACAAAGACTAGAAAACAAAAATGGGAAGAAAAACAATTATACAGACGCTTCAAACGACAAATAGAAGAGGTTGCACATGAAAAGACTTGGACATGGTTAAGAAAGGGAAACCTCAAAAGAGAAACAGAATCACTTATAATTGCTGCACAAAATAATGCCATAAGGACAAACTACATCAAAGTGAAAATTGATAAGACCCACAAAAGTAAGTGTAGATTNCTTGCCGTAATAGAGATGAGACTGTTAATCATATACTCTGCAAATGTAGCAAACTAGCACATCGAAAATACAAAGCTAGACACGACTGGGTTGGGAAAGTGATCCATTGGGAATTATGCAAAAAATTAAATTTGACCACACAACAAAATGGTATATGCATAAACCAGAATCTGTTCTTGAGAACGAAACGCACAAAATTCTCTGGGACATATATAAAACGGATCACCTTATCCGCAAGAAGATCAGACCTAATGTTGATAAACAAAAAAGAAAGAACTTGTCAACTGGTGGATTTGTCTGAGTGCCAGCAGATCACAGGGTGAAGTTAAAGGAAAATGAAAAAATAGACAAATATCTGGACCTTGCCAGAGAACTGAAAAAGTTATGGAATATGAAAGTTGATTTCATAAAAATAATTTATACATACTGATCATACAATAATAAACAGTGTTATCTAGAAATCACATATAAATCATCCCTTACTACATTTTGGATAATCTCTTAACATTATATATACTATTTGTATGGTATGGTGATTGCCCTCTGACAGAATAGCCTTTCTACAAGTAGTCCATGTGTCAGTCTGTGAGCACTCAAGCCACGATCCAGCTGTTTTTATGTACCCTATCAACATATAACTTCCCGACAACAGGCGCTGCCACCACAGTTCCAGACTCACATTAGGAAATGTTTTCCACGCGTCCTCATGTCGCTTCGTAATGAGGCTCGAGTTCAACTTACCTCAAAACTTCTTATAGCTAAACAGTCTGATTTCCGCAAGAGCATCTGTCTGCCCCTTATCAATACTTCCCTCTCAAGATCGGGAGTTGTCCAGACCTTTCCAAGCGACTGTTCTTAGCCTTTTTGTTTAGTATTTCTATTTTCGCCCAGCTAATGTGACCACCTCAAATGTGGTTCTGAGGCTTGATCAGGTGACATCGGCATGTTTAGGTCAGCCTTTATACGACAACTCACAAGTGACTGGGTGAAACAGTTAAACAATGGCTGCTCATTCACCCACAACCTCGCGAGGCACGTTCGTTTCCATCAGCAAGCGGTACGTTAAAGTCACTAATCACTCCAAGTAGATTCATCTGCATGCTTCCATCCCGTCAGGCCTGACACCTACATCCCCCATACTCTGACTTGTAGAAATATTCTGCACATGTTTAGTTTACATGTTGGCTGCTTGTGCACACCACGCATGGCTCTCCTCCCCAAAGTCCAATACTCAGTGACAAGCCGAAGCAAGATGACTGGAGACTTGGAACGCAGGTATGATCTGATGAGTATCTTCACGGTCCACCACACCCGTAAAAAACATTTTTTAGATTTTCCTAATTTACTTAAGTTTAAATCCACAGGTACCTTTTCTATTAAAAAGCAATAAAGATGCGAATATTATTAAACAAACCAAATTACACCAGAATTTAGACTAAATTAAAGACACTTAGCTGCATAAGCTCCTCAGCACGGCAATTCATTTCAACTTTACGACTTGTTTCAAACAACCAGTGCTTTAATATGAGAAGGTGAGGGATTGTTGATCTAGCCATTTTAGCTAGACTGGACTTTTTCTTTTTTTTTTTTTAATATCCCTGTAAAGATTGAAAATATTAGGCTTATAATATATTATATCATATATATATTAACTTATATATTAATACACAATAATGAAAGTAAATTCACAAACTTTTGATATGGCTTTATTAGCCACAATTTTTGGAATATGTGCTTAATTGAATCATTACCTAATTGAAATTATTATTAATATTATTATATTAGCAGGCATACCATCAAATGTAAGTTAAACAAATCGAGAAAAATCAATCTCTGATGTACATTCGCCTATAGCCTCTATCAGCAGCACTATAGAGAGGA
Source organism: Doryteuthis pealeii (assembly GCA_023376005.1). Taxonomy (NCBI): domain Eukaryota; kingdom Metazoa; phylum Mollusca; class Cephalopoda; order Myopsida; family Loliginidae; genus Doryteuthis; species Doryteuthis pealeii. Next base: position 26,763,306 of record CM042179.1, on the reverse strand, counting down.
AGACCTTGAAAATAACAGACGAACCCTGAAATTATTATACATATCGAACTCTGACATATATATAATTTGAACCCATATATATAATATATATATTAATAGTATATATATATTATATACTATATACATAGTTAAGACAGCAGTGCTGTCGTATTTTTTCTCGATTTAATATATATTTAGTATCTATCTCTATTTTTCTTCAGGACAGTTCATATGATTGTTAGTTTGCTATTTGTTTTAATATATGGAATAAAATTCATGGTTATTCCAAATCTGATAGGTATCTCCTGCATCACTAACGCAAAAAAAAATCGTATCCATTGTTCGCTGGTTTTTTCTTCCCCCACCCATTTCCAGCCTAACAATAAAACATTTCAATATTTTCTTGGAAACGAATTACATGTATTGGTGTACAAGTGGGTAGACGCTTAGTTTTCGTAAGAAAAACTCTAATGTCATTAAAAACTTTAGTGAACCTCAAATTTCCTGGGCCTTCATTCAAATCAATCCAGCATCCCAGATGCACTAAATTATTAAACTATCAGCTTCCACTGTTATTATGTGAGGTTCACCTCTATCCATTACATATAGAAGAACATCTCATACATTGATTTATCACAACAGTATTTAAAAAAAAAATCAGCTCTCTTTTGAAAAACATGATTGGAACCTATATAATATATATATTATTTGTGAGATGTGAGAACAAAACAAAAACTCAACCAAACAGTTGTGTAGGATATATTTCGCTAGACTTTGATTCGGCATCATCAGTCGTTTTAAATTTAAAAACATGTTTAAAACGACTGATGTGCCGAGCTCAAAACTCTATGCGAAAATATATCCTACACCTTTGTCTGAGTTTCCTTTCCTCACATTTCCACAAATTCTGTCGGATTCATTCCAATCCTCTTTCCACACACCACACACACACACACACACACAAACATTATATAATATATATAAATATAATAAGGAATGACTTACTGTAAAAATATTGGTTTTCCTCACTATTTATTGTATAAAGTGTTACTCAATAATCATGTTATAACAAATAAATTGCTCAAATACATACAGTTAGAATGATTTTATTACATGTGTACCACATAACCTATCAATTTCACCATAAGTATCTTTCCGTAGATCCACTGAATTACATCAAATATTGATTAAATACAGTTACAGGTTCATGTTAATTAACAACATGAATTCTGCACTTAGCTGAATTAATCATATCTTGATAATTCAGTAGATTAACCCTGAAGATCCTATGGTGAAACCGAGTAGGCTATTTCTGTAACGATTATATACTTTTAACTGTCATTAATAGTAGTAAACCCAGAGTTTTAATAAGGAATTACATTGCTGTCAGCTAGGTAGGTCTTTATGAAATCATGATAAACCTCGTAGACCCTTCAAGTCTTCCTCACTAATATTATAATATATATATATATATATATTATATATAGTCATAGGAAATGGATCATAAAACAGAGTCAAATCTTAAACAAAACTGTTTGCATGCATTCACATAGGCACTACTACTCTGGAAAGTAATAATCCATATTCTCCCTCCAGCTATGGGTAAAATGTGATAGACTGTTACCTGCCCAAGGTATAAAGGAGCCCAGTCTTGCCTACCAGTTTCCCATACTGAGGAAATATATGTATTCATACCTGTGCCCAGTAGTAGTGTATGAAATGCATGCAAACAGTTTTGTTTAGGATTTGAACTGTTTGATGAGTCCATTTCCTATGACTATATATTATATATATATATATATATATAAATATTAGTAGAGGAAAAGACTTAAGGGTCTACCAAGGTTTCAATCCAAATGATTTCATCAAGACCCTACCCTACGCTTGACTAAGTCAATGTAATTCCTTAATTAAACTCTGGGTTTAACTAACTAATTACATCGACAGTTAAGTATTATATAGTATGTACAGAAATAGCCTACTCGAGTTTCACCATAAGGATCTTCAGGTTAAATCTACTGAATTAATCAAGATATTGATTAATTACAGCTAACTGCAGAAATTCATGTTGTAATTACAACATGAACTCTCGTAACTGTAATTAATCAATATCTTGATTAATTCAGTGGATCTAACCCTGAAGATACTTATGGTGAAACTTGAATAGGTTATTTCGGTACACACTGTAATAATAAATCCACTCTACTTATGTATTGAGCAATTTTATATTTGTTATAACACTGACTTATCTGAGTAACACTTATACCAAATAAATATTGAGACCAAACCCATATTTTTATCAGTAAGTCATTCCTTATATATATATATATATATATATATGTGTTGTGTGTGTGTGTGTGTGTGTGTGTGTGGAAAGAGGATTGGAATGAATCCGACAGAATTTGGTGGAAATGTGAGGAACAAAGGAACAAACTCAGACAAAAGTGTGTAGGATATATTTCGCTAGAGTTTTGAGCTCGGCATCATCAGTCGTTTTAAACAAATGTTTTATTTTAAACGACTGATGATGCCGAACTCAAAGCTCTAGCGAAATATATCCTACACACTTTTGTCTGAGTTTTGTTCCTCTGTTCCTCACATCTCACCAAATATATATATATATATATATTCCAATCATGTTCTTTCAAAAAGAAAAGCTGATTTTTTTTTTAAATACTGTTGTGATAAATTCAAATGTATGAATGTTCTTTCCTATATGTATGGCAGTAGAGGTTGAACCTCCACACTAATAACCAGTGAAGCTGATAGCTTTATAATTTAGTGCATCCTGGGATGCATGGATTGATTTGAATGAGGCCCCAGGAAATTTGATGGTCTCCACTAAAGTTTCTTAATACATTAGAGTTTTTATTTACGAACAAAAAGCCGTCTAACCCCAACCTTACCCCATAACATGTAATTCGTTTCCAAGAAATATTGAAATGTATTTATTGTTAGCTGGAAATGGTGGGGGAAGAAAAAACCCACTGGAACACATGGATACGATTTTAGATTTTTCTGCGTTAGTGATGCAGGACGCATACCTATCAGCATCTTGGAATAACCCATAATTTTTATTCCATATATCTCCTAATAAACAATAGCAAACATCAACAATCAATACTTGAACTGTCCTGAAGAAAAATAGAGATAGATACTAAATATATATTTAAATCGAGAAAAAATCACGCACAAAGCACTGCCCGTCTATAACTATTATATATATATATATATATATATATATATATATATATATATATCAGGGTTCAAATATATATATATATCAGAGTTCGAATATGTATATATCAGGGTTCGAATCACGCACAAGGCGGTCTTCCTATCTATAGCTCTGCTGATGAGGCCTAATAGGCCGAAATGTACATACAGAGATTGATTTTCTCGATTTGTTTAGCCTTACATTTGAATAGGTATGCCTGCCTAATTAATTAATTATTAATTAATTAACTTTCAAAATTAGGTATGACTTCAATTAAGCACATATTCCCCCAAAAATTGTCGGCTAAATAAAAGCCATATCAAAACACATCGTTTGTGAATTTACTTCTCATATATATGTGTATAATATATATATATATATATATTATAATATATAAAGCCTAAATTATTTTCATCTTTACAGGGATATATTAAAAAAAAAAAAAGAAAAGTCACCAGTCTAGCTAAAATGGCTAGAATCCAAACCAATCCCCCCCACCCTCTCTCACTATTAAAGCACTGGTTGTTTGAAAACAAGTCAGTAAAAGTTGAAATGACATTGCCGTGCCATGACGGAGACTTATAGCAAGCTAAGTGTCTCTTAATTTATCTTAAATTCTGGTGTATTTGGTTTGTTGTAAAATATTCGCATCTACTTAAGCTTTTGCTTTTAATAGAAAAAGGTACCTGTGGACTTTAACTAAGTTAAAACTTAGGAAAATCTAAAAAATTTTTTTTACGGTGTGGTGGACCCGTAGATCTCATCAGATCATCTACCTGCGTTCCCCAAAGTCTCCCAGTCATCTTGCCTCGGCTTGTCACTGATACTTGACTTTGGGGAAGGAGAGCATGCGGTGCGTGTCGCACAAGCGCACAACATGTAAAACATAAACATGTGCAGATATTTCTACAAGTCCCAGAGTGATGGAGGGATGTGAGGTGTGCAGGCCTGACGGGATGGAAGCATGCAGATTTGAATCTACATATGGCGTGATTAGTGACCTACTTAACGTCACCGCCTTGCTGATTGAACAGCAACGTGCCTCGGCGAGGTTGTGGTGAATGAGCAGCCCCTTGTTAACACTGTTCACCCAGTCACTTGTGAGGTGTCTATAAAAGCTGACCTAAACAAATGCCGATTCACCTATCAAGCTCTCCAGAAACCAACATTTTGACGGTTGTCCACATTAGCTGGGCGAAAACTAGAAAATACTACAAACACAAAACAAGGCTAAGAACAGTCGCTTGGAATGTCTGGACACCTCCCGATCTTGAGAGGGAAGTATCTCGATAAGGGCAGACAGATGCTCTTGCGGAAATCAGCTTTAGCTATAAGAAGTTTGAGGTAAGTTGACTCGAGCCCTCCATTCTGAAGCGACACATGACGGACGCCGTGGAAACATTTCCTACATTGAAGTCTGAACTGTGTGGCAGCGCCTGTATGTCGAGGATTTCATATGTGTGATAGGGTACATAAAAACAAGCTGGATCCGTGGGCCATCTGCATGCTCACAACTGCTCACATCTGGACTACTTGTAGAAATGGCCTTATTCTGTCAAGAAGCGGCAATCACCATACATACAAATATATATATGTATATAAGAGATTTATCCAAAACTTGGTAGTAAGGGATGATTCTATATGTGATTTCTAAGATACACTGTATTATTATTGTATGATCCAGTATGTATAAATATTTCATGAAATATGTTCAGACAGACAAAAAAGTGACAGGACAGAAAAAACAGAGTAGTATATTAAAATATAAATAGACAAGTAAATAAAAATTATTTTCTAAAATTTAAACATTAGAGTATAATAGATAATATAATGGTGTATAAAAGGACTATAGATAAAAAGGAAATAAAGGGAATAAAGATTAAGATAATAATAGTAATGATATAAATAATAATAATAATATTAATATTAATAGTAAGAGAGTAAATAATAATAATAATATTAATAGAAAGATAGAGTAAATGATAAATAATATTAATAGTAATAGAGTAAATAATAAAAATAATATAATAATAAGATAAAGTAAATAATAAAAAAAAATTTTTTATAAATAAATTACATAAAATAATATAATATTAAAAATAGGATAAAGTAAATAATAATAAAATAATAAATAATAAGATAAAGTAAATAATGATAATAATAATAATCATAAGGTAAAATAAAATAAAAATAAATAATAATAATAAATAATAATAATAATAATATAGGGTAAAAAATAAAATAATTAAATTGAAAATAATAATAATAATAATAATAATAATAATAATAATAATAAAAAATAAATTTTAAAAAATAAATTAAAAATAATAATCATAATAATAATAATAAAATAAATTAAAAATACTACTACTACTACTACTACTATACTACTACTAATAATAATAATAATAATAATATTAAGATAAACAAAGATAATAATAATAAAAATAATAGTAATAATAATAATAAGATAATAAATAAATAATAATAATATTAAAAATAAGATAAAATAAATAATAATAATAATGATATTAATAATAAGATAAAGTAAATAAAATAATAATAATATAAAAAATAAGATAAATAATAAATAATAATAATGATATTACTAATAAGATAAAGTAAATAAGGATAATAATAATATTAAGGTAAAGTAAAAATAATAATAATAATAATAATAATAATAATAATTAATAATAATAATAAAAATAATAATAATAATAAAAAAATGAAGATAATAATATAATAATAATAATAATAATAATAATAATAATAATAATAGTAGAAACAGCAGATGGACAAACAGAAAAACGACAAAGACTAGAAAACAAAAATGGGAAGAAAAACAATTATACAGACGCTTCAAACGACAAATAGAAGAGGTTGCACATGAAAAGACTTGGACATGGTTAAGAAAGGGAAACCTCAAAAGAGAAACAGAATCACTTATAATTGCTGCACAAAATAATGCCATAAGGACAAACTACATCAAAGTGAAAATTGATAAGACCCAACAGAATAGTAAGTGTAGACTTTGCGGTAATAGAGATGAGACTGTTAATCATATACTCTGCAAATGTAGCAAACTAGCACATCGAAAATACAAAGCTAGACACGACTGGGTTGGGAAAGTGATCCATTGGGAATTATGCAAAAAATTAAATTTTGACCACACAACAAAATGGTATATGCATAAACCAGAATCTGTTCTTGAGAACGAAACGCACAAAATTCTCTGGGACTTTGAAATAAAAACGGATCACCTTATCCCAGCAAGAAGATCAGACCTAATGTTGATAAACAAAAAAGAAAGAACTTGTCAACTGGTGGATTTTGCAGTGCCAGCAGATCACAGGGTGAAGTTAAAGGAAAATGAAAAAATAGACAAATATCTGGACCTTGCCAGAGAACTGAAAAAGTTATGGAATATGAAAGTGAAAGTTATACCACTTGTGGTTGGTGCACTTGGAACAGTCCCAAAGGGATTGGAAAAGGGTTTGGAAAGTTTGGATATCAGAGGAAGGATTGAAACCATTCAGAACACTGCACTGCTGCAATCTGCCAGAATACTCAGAAGAGTCCTGGAGACCTGAGGAGACTTGCTGTCACTCAGACTCCAGTGAAAGACCATCAGCTAACACTGATGTGAAAACTCAAAAGGAGTAAATAATAATAATAATAAAATAAATTAAAAATAATAATCATAATAATAATAAAAATAAATAAATTAAAAAATAATCATAATAATAATAATAATAATAATAATAATAATAATAATAATAAGATAAATTAAAGATAATAATAATAAAATAAAAAAAAAATAATAATAATAAAGTAAAGATAATAATGATAATTAGATGAATTAAATTACCGATGATAATAATAATAATAATAATAATAAAAAATGAATTTAAAAAAAAAAAATATATATATATATATAATAATAATAAAATAAATTTTAAAATAATAATAAAAATAATAATAAAATAAGTTAAGAATAATAATAAAAATAATAATAAGATAAATTATATATACACATATATACATACACACATACACAGATTCACATGTAATTCGTATGACATCCAATGTCTATATATTCATAGGTCTAATCAATTTCTAAAAACATGTATAAATATTGTTAACATCAATTTAATCAAAACACTCTATAGCTAAGTTGAAGAATATCAAAGTTTAGTTGAGAAAATAAGAATTCATATAGTATCAATTTCATAGGTAATACCAAATAAGTCAATATTATTCTGCTATCATTAGCATTAAATGACATCAATAAATATCAAATCTATTGTAATTCACTTAAAATCTCTATTCACGGATACAATATAAGGTTTATACGCCTGATTAAACACAGTAATAGGTTACAATAAATACAATTTGAACAAGAAACCATTCCTCAAAACACCCCAACTTTAATCACTAACTTCCAGTCATATAAGATTATACTAATTTAAATTTATTTCTATGTCTACATTTAAATATCAATTCATTTCTTTTATTGAGTAGTTGGCCAGTGGGTCTATATTTCAGGATACATATCTTCTCATCCAGACAGAGGTTACACCTACCTTTAAATCCATTTGGGGTGGAAGATTTTTTAATAAATTCCCATTTTATGAAAGGGTTAAGCCTCTGTCTTTCAGATTCCAATAGTAACTTGATAATGCAGTCTGATTTTTAATTTTGTGGTTAGAAAAAGAATGTTTATGGTTATAAAATCTTTGTTTCCACTTCCCAGCGGAGATACCTACAAGTATATATATATATATATATGTATATATATATATACACATACAATATATATATATATTATACATATATACACACAAATATATATATATATATATATACATATATATATATATGTATATATATATATATATACATACATATATATATATATATATATATATAATATATATATATGTATATATATTATATATATATATACATAATATAATATATATATATAATACAAATATATATATATATATATATATATATATACAATATATACATACAAATATATATATATATATATACATACAAATATATATATATATATATGCGCATTTGATTGCCTTCAAGCAAAAATATAAATATTAATATATACTTTATTTAACAATGCTTCTAAAATAAAACTAACATCCAAAAATCTTATTTCCTTCGCCGAAGAGCATAAAGCCCGGGTTTGTTATTGTTCACTCAGCGTCCCCTTGCCTCATATGATAGAGATGTCTCAGTATCATTGACAGGTTAATTTCTCGGGAATTTCTCCATGCTGTATCGTGGCTGAAGCAGTATAGTTTCTGACTATCCTGCTGAAGTCCCAGTTTCGATTTCTGTCGGAGGGAAATCATTAGTATACATCACTGATGAGACTTAATAAAGTTGAAACAGTCTGTACGATATTCTACACACCGAGTAATTCTTTGCGAAATTCACTTGTCATTATTATCTTCTATAATTATCGAATTTTATGTGATATGTGCATTGTAATTGCCTTCAAGCAAAAATATAAATACTAATATATACTTTAATCAACAATGTTTCTAAAATAAAACAAACATCCAAAAATCTTAAATATATATATATATATATATATATATATATGTATATATATATACATACAAATATGGCGCTCAACCTCAGATGCTAAAAAACAATCTCCCTGGTCTAGCACTAGTGAAAAGGGGATAGACTCCCTTGGTGTCTTGCTGATACCGACAATAGGCCTCTCCATCGACATATATACGTATAACGTGTGTGTGTGCCCATGTGAATCTCTAATATATATATATATATATATATATATATATATATATATATCAATCTATATATTGATCTATTCAATGTCAAATCTGTTCTCATCTATCAAGTGACTACAATTTATTTAGTGCTTTGTATATGTCTTATAAGTAAGTAAAAAGTAAAGTCATTTTTAGCGTCTGAGGTGGAGCGCCACACCTACCGTCAGCTCCTCACTTTACTGTACTGATCCCTGTGCTACTCATAAGCTGATTTCCAGATTTTCCAGTCTTTTTCCTTTTATTATTATTATTACTATTATTATTATGACTGAGAGATGTTTTATTAGTTAGTTTTTTCTTATTAGTTATTTTCCAACAATACTAACACATTCTATGGGAAAGTATATATTTTACTTGCAAAAATAATTTTGATATAGATTCTTTTAAATATAAAATATTATTACAAGACATGTATAAGCTATAAGGGCCGGTTTAGCTCAGTCGGTAGAGCGTTCGGCTAGGAATCACAAGGTTCTTGGTTCGATACCGGCCCTCGCCAACTCAGCGTATGAGTAGCACAGGGATCTGTGCAGTAAAGTGAGGAGCTGACGGTAGGTGTGGCGCTCCACTTCAGACGCTAAAAAACAAACAAACCCCAATCTCCTTTTTCTAGCGCTAGCGAAAAGGGGATAGATTCCCTCGCTGTATGGCTGATACCCACTTTAGGCCACCCTGACGACTTTACTTTTTACTTACTTACAAGACATACAAATGCACTGAACAAATTGTAGTCACATGATAGATGAGAACAGACTTGACGTTGAATAAATAGATCAATATATAGATTGATATATATTAGAGATTCACATGGGTGCACACACACACACATTATATATATATACTAGCAAATATATGCACCCTCTGGATGCAAGTATTTAAGTTTTAATATAATAAAATATCATATTAAATTAGAAAGGCTAATAAAACTGAATAAGATTTCAGATTAAAATATTTTGAACAGAGGGGGTACGACTGAAAAATAGAACAACTTTGAAACTAACTCTTCCATCATTTTCCCTTACTCCCGTCTTTCATTGGTAAATTTTCCTAATTTAACTATTTAGTTAAAATAGGAAGTAAAGAATAATATTACTGTTATTTCTTCTTGTTAATGGATTTCTTTTAAGATTTATCCCTGAGATCTTTGCTCATATTCATTAATATAAAACCAAACAATTAGAAATCAATAATACTAAGCATATATTTATTAAAATCAAATTTTTAAGATCAATATGCAAATTAGACTTCCAATTCACACTGTAAACCGCTATTTTGTCGTATATATAAATACAATTGCATGTTATTAGTATGTAGATATGGTCAACAGTCTTAATGATGTAAAACAATTTTATTAATAATTGAGGTTTAAATAAAAAATAAAATCATGGAGAATATGATGTAAATAACTAAAGGAATTGTGACTTGAATAGTAATATAGTTTCGGTTACAGATATACAAACCCACAATCTCCATTATAATAAGATATATATATATATATATATATATATATATATATATATTATATAAGTCGATGGAGTGGACTACTATCGGTATCAACCAGACAGTGAGAGAGTCTATACTGACTCTAGGCCTCCCTGACGACTTTACTTTACGTACAGCTGGTTTGAATTCAGAGATTTCCTTCTTCTTGATCAATTGATCTATCAAGACTAAAGAATCCAGTCTGCCCTACTATTTATCTATAACTGTGAGGGGGGGGGATTGTTATACATCAAAACTGGCAACATCAGTTTATAGACACCAGACTTATATTGTCTATATTCATCTTAAAATTCTGGTCTTTAATATTTATTACTTGCTTAAATTTAGATTAGAATTTTTTCTTTAAATTAGTGAAATAGATCACTAATTAGGACTGAGCCTATTCTAGTAGTGACCAAAGGCTCTTTAGCCCAGTGAAATAGATCACTAATTAGGACTGAGCCTATTCTAGTAGTGACCAAGGCTCTTTAGCCCAGTGAAATAGATCACTAATTAGGACTGAGCCTATTCTAGTAGTGACCAAGGGCTCTTTAGCCCAGTGAAATAGATCACTAATTAGGACTGAGCCTATTCTAGTAGTGACCAAGGCTCTTTAGCCCAGTGAAATAGATCACTAATTAGGACTGAGCCTATTCTAGTAGTGACCATCTTTAGCCCAGTGAAATAGATCACTAATTAGGACTGAGCCTATTCTAGTAGTGACCAAGGGCTCTTTAGCCCAGTGAAATAGATCACTAATTAGGACTGAGCCTATTCTAGTAGTGACCAAGGGCTCTTTAGCCCAGTGAAATAGATCACTAATTAGGACTGAGCCTATTCTAGTAGTGACCAAGGCTCTTTAGCCAGTGAAATAGATCACTAATTAGGACTGAGCCTATTCTAGTAGTGACCAAGGGCTCTTTAGCCCAGTGAAATAGATCACTAATTAGGACTGAGCCTATTCTAGTAGTGACCAAGGCTCTTTAGCCCAGTGAAAGATCACTAATTAGGACTGAGCCTATTCTAGTAGTGACCAAGGCTCTTTAGCCCAGTGAAATAGATCACTAATTAGGACTGAGCTCTTTAGCCCAGTGAAATAGATCACTAATTAGGACTGAGCCTATTCTAGTAGTGACCAAGGGCTCTTTAGCCCAGTGAAATAGATCACTAATTAGGACTGAGCCTATTCTAGTAGTGACCAAGGGCTCTTTAGCCCAGTGAAATAGATCACTAATAGGACTGAGCCTATGTAGTGACCAAGGGCTCTTTAGCCCAGTGAAAAGATCACTAATTAGGACTGAGCCTATTCTTGTAGTGACCACCTCAAGCGGATTTTTAACAGGTTTGAATTCACAGTTTTCCTTCTCCTAGACTGGTTCCTTAAAGAGTACATTAAAGTTGGACCCATTAATTTTCCCAGGGACTCAGCTATTGTTACGTACTGGTGTTTTCACCGTACCAATTGATACAATGTTATATACCTTTCTTTACTTCTTTACTTCTTCTATATCTTGGTCATCTATTCTTCTGGCTGGCTTTGCTATTCTGATCATCTAACATCTTGGTCTGGTCTCTTCTAAGGTCTGGACTTTCTTCTATGGGGATTCTGGGTCTGGTTTCTGTTGGGGATTGCTCTTTATCAGAAGCCCTGTGTCATTGTTAGTTTTTAGGTAATAAACACAAGACTTCGATTTACGTTGATGTTACTTTATTTCCAAATCCCCAACCCAGACAATCTGCGCAGATGAGGCTTACATGTTACGAGCTCGGCTTCTAACTTCTAACTGACTGACTGAGTTGCTTACTCCTTAAACCGGAACAGGGTCTTCTATGGCTTCTGGTTCTCACGATTTATCCCTGGAAAGCAAGGTGAGATTGAGGTCAAACGCTGTCACTCACTCTCAAGGCCATCAGCTGCACTAATTGCCATTATGATTTCTACACTATTGCCATAATCATTAGGTATCTAATAATTATGTAACACTATGGGTAAATAGTTGGGCAGACTGAAGAAGGAAAACTGAATTCAAACTTGTTAAAATCTACTTAAAGAATTGACCTTGTGTCACATCCTGCTCGTGTGGAAGGATTGGTCAATACTTACCATTCTAGGTCAGAGTAGACCTCTGAGTAATGGCAATTAAAGAATAACTCCACACTCCCAGAGCTGCAGAACTGGAGCCTCACCATTTGATGCAGGATACAAATAAATGTTTAGACAATCTAGCTTACACATTCACATACATATATGCAATCTCTCTCTCTCTCTCTCTCTCTCTCTCTCTCTCTCTCTCTCTATATATATATATATATTATATATATATATATATATTATATACCAATGTCTCCACATGAGTAGGATGTGACACAAGGTCAATTTCTTAAGCAGAGTTTAACTGGTTTGAATTCAGTCTACCTTCTCTTAGACTGGTTGTCATATCAAAGTTAAATAGCCTAGTCTGCTCCACTATTTACTCATAACTGGAGAGAGAATAATTGGGGTCATACCTTTCCCAAGGGTATTAGTGCTATGTGAAATGCTACCAGCCTCGTCCAAAAATGCAATGTCCATTTCCTATGACATATCTACATGCATATTTTGAAATTAACTATTAAACTTATCCAATAAGTTTCTATATATAAAACTTAATTAAATTTTCTATATATAAAACTTAATTAAAGTTTCTCTATATAAAACTTAATTAAAGTTTATATATATAAAACTTAATTAAAGTTTCTCTATATAAAACTTAATTAAAGTTTCTATATATAAAACTTATTAAATTTCTCTATATAAAACTTAATTAAAGTTTCTCTATATAAAACTTAATTAATTTTCTATATATAACTTAATTAAGTTTCTCTATATAAAACTTAATTAAAGTTTCTTATATAAAATATAAAACTTAATTAAAGTTTCTCTATATAAACTTAATTAAAGTTTCTATATATAAAACTTAATTAAAGTTTCTCTATATAAAAACTTAATTACTAATTAAAGTTTCTATATATAAAACTTAATTAATTTTCTATATATAAACTTAATTAAATTTCTATATATAAAACTTAATTAAAGTTTCTCTATTAAAACTTAATTAAAGTTTCTCTATATAAAAACTTAATTAAAGTTTCTATATATAAAAATTAATTAAAGTTTCTCTATATAAAACTTAATTAAAGTTTCTCTATATAAAACTTAATTAAAGTTTCTATATATAAAACTTAATTAAAGTTTCTCTATATAAAACTTAATTAAAGTTTCTATATATAAAACTTAATTTAAATTTCTCAAGAAACTTCAAAAAAAACTTCACCAATCATTTCCATTTGTTATTTCGTATTTGCCTGGAGAGTTGTCTGCCCGTTTAGTGTCGCTAGGGACCTGGTGTATTTAAGCGGCCGATTCGAACTTTTCTTCCTCTTTCTGCTCGACCTACGAGACACAATGAGGTAGTCTTATGACTACTCCCTTCTTGTTGGGGCTTCGGCCCTTAACACTGGCCACTCACTGCTAGTAAGTCTCTTATACGATATATGACTATCCTTTAGTCATGTATCCGTAACTACGTTTTTATGTACATTTAGGTATCTCTTTGATACCTAAATATCTTGTATTTTACCATTCATGAATGTGTCTTTATCTCTACTCTTGTATATGTATCTATGTACTTTATGTATCTCGTCATATCCATGTGCTGTATACCTATTAAATGTTTTGTCTATCAACCTTTGTCGGAGTTTGTTTGTGTTCCAACGAGTTATGACTTTGTCAAAACCTTTGAATCTTACAACTGGTGATACCCCGACGTGATAGGAAAACCTTTTTGGCCCAAGTCGACCACAACAATGGTCATAAAAGTACTCAGGATTTACAATGGTATCATGAATTGTTGACATACCTTGTAGCTTAATAAGTGGCCATTGGCCTTCAGATCAGCAAGTGGAAAAATACCAGGACTGTTGATGACCGTGACCCCAGAAGCATGAAACTCGCGTGTCATGTGATTAGTTTAGATTTTAGTTTCAACCTAATATTGAAGCAGAGAGAATGTGTTTCTCTCTGATGAGGTTGAATCTCACCCACACGGTGAATAAGAATGGGCTAAATAAATCTTGATCAATAAAATAAAAGTCTTGTAGTTCATTGAATTAATTACAATGACTAGAGTTAGCACAGATGAAGCCCTCAGTTAGAGACAGCAACCAGAAGACGACAAGATGACAGTCAAACAAGGAGCATTAATACTTAATACACTTTATCATAAGAATGGGCTAGACTAATAAAATCTTGATCAAGAAAATAAAAGTCTTGTTTATTCAATTAATTACAATGACTAGAGTTGGCCCAGAAGAAGTCCTTAGTTTGAGACAGCAATTAGAAGACGACAAGATGACAGCCAGATAAGAAGTTAGCAGAAGCAGTAAAGCAGTTATGAACTAACAAGTAAGTCTCTAATCTCTGTCTCAGTCTCTCTCTGTCTCACCCTGTCTCTCTCTGTCTCTGTCTGTCTCTCTCTATCTATCACCTGAGTTTCCTCTCTCGATTGTATACCCAATGTTGGGTATATAACACATTGCCCCCGTCAGATCCTTGGCTTGACGTAAAGACAGTCAGCACTCATTGGGAAAGTCCCTGTGGTCCACCATATCCTTCCCATCCACCTCCTGGAAGTTGCAAAGGACTTTCAGCTCCTTGAGTTGTTGCGGCAATTTGTTTTCTTCAAATTATCCGCATCCACTCTACAAATGTCAACATCCCGCCCCTGTTTGTGTTATTTTTACTATCATCTGCGTTATTACTGACTATTGTCCTCATCTTCATTGTTATCTGTACAACGTTGCGGCCGATATGCCCTCCAGCCTTCTTCAGGTATTTCTTGTTGGACTCTGGCACCTTCTTTTTGGACTCAGAAACATTCTTGTTGTAATCGGGAGCCATCACGGAACTTTGAAACTAACCCTTTATTCAGTCCACGGATATCTGTAGAGCTGCTCTAACCTGCTGCTTGCTACAGTCTACTCACTAGAACTAACTGCTATGTGTCCAATCTTATGTTCGGGCTGCTCACCTTCTTCTAAGTCACCTAACAATGAGTTCCACAGCCTTTTCTTGAGTGTTGCTGTTGTTGTTGTTATTATTGTTGCCTGTGAGGCTGATGGCAGCAGCTGGGGTGGTGCTGGTGGCCATGGAGGCGGCGTTGGGTGTCTTCAAAATTGTCATTTGAGGCGGAGGCATGTTTACATTATACAACGGGGATGGGGGCATGGGGAGTAGGTATGCAGATTTCAAAAACAATATAATAGCATTGAGCTTTATGTCTTCCTACTAATGTAGATAGTCCATTTCTATGCGCCGTCTGACCTAAAATGTGCTTGTGTAATTAATAAAAAATAAAAACTCATGAAAAAAACATTAGCATATAGGATGTGCAAGAGTGACTTATATATATATATATATATATATGAGAGACCTAGCTAACTTTGTTTTATGAGAAACCAGTCCAAACGTGCCTGTAAACTTACTGGGTCATGGACACTCTTAAAGCTGAACTTGATTAAGATCAGATCACGTCTTTAAAATCAATGAATGTAGTTTAATGATCTATTAAATTTATGAAGAGGCTTAAGATCAGGTTTAGGAGAGTCCCAATGGTGTAGTGGCTAACGTACTCATCTGCAACATTGTAGTAAGTAAGTTCAAACACGAGTTGTACTATTATGTTCACTTTAAGACTAATACCCTTGGGAAAGGTATGAACACACTTTTTTTTAGCTCAGTTGATAGAGGATCTGTAGCTTGTAGCATTGGAGTAAGTTGAGCATTGTAGTAAGTTCAAATTTAAGTTGTGCTATATTGTTCAGTTTTAGACTAATACCCTTGGGAAAGGTAGGAACACACTTATTTAGCTCAGTCAGTAGAGCATCAAATCATGGACCAGACTTTTTGAATTTTACATAGTGCTAATACCCTTGGGAAAGGTATAAATCCAACTACTCTCCCTCCAGCTATGGGTAAATAGTAGGACAGACTTGGCTCTTTAACCGTGGCTAGGTAAACCAGTCTAGGAGAAGGAAAACTCTTTATTCAAACCTGTTAAACTCTGCTTAAGAAATTGACCATGTATCACATCCTACACATGCGGAGGGGTAGTAAATATATACAATTTTCCTAAGGTGAAAAATTCTGCTATTTCTTTTATACCTTTAATTCTGGTTTTTAAATTTTTCATTCATAGGTTCAGGGCCAGTGCTTGGGTCTCATGTCCCCCACCAAATCTATGATCATCCCTGAATCTGATTCTATATATATGACCCCTCCCTCCCATTCTACTACATGTCAATTTTCATAAAGTAATATTCATAGAAAATATATGAACCCCCAATTCTACTACATGTCAATTTTCATATAGTAGTATTCATAGAAAATATATGGACCCCCCCATTCTACTACATGTCAATTTTCATAAAGTAATATTCATAGAAAATATATGGACCCCCCCCATTCTACTACATGTCAATTTTCATAAAGTAGTATTCATAGAAAATATATGAACCCCCAATTCTACTACATGTCAATTTTCATATAGTAGTATTCATAGAAAATATATGAACCCCCCCATTCTACTACATGTCAATTTT
The DNA here is from genome assembly GCA_023376005.1 of Doryteuthis pealeii. NCBI lineage: Eukaryota > Metazoa > Mollusca > Cephalopoda > Myopsida > Loliginidae > Doryteuthis > Doryteuthis pealeii. The sequence continues at coordinate 26,746,161 of CM042179.1, read as the reverse complement.
CATAAAGTAGTATTCATAGAAAATATATGGACCCCCCACTCTACTACATGTAAATTTTCATAAAGTAGTATTCATAGAAAATATATGAACCCCCCATTCTACTACATGTCAATTTTTCATAAAGTAGTATTCATAGAAAATATATGAAACCCCCACTCTACTACATGTCAATTTTCATAAAGTAGTATTTATAGAAAATATATGAACCCCCCATTCTACTACATGTCAATTTTCATAAAGTAGTATTCATAGAAAATATATGAACCCCCCCATTCTACTACATGTCAATTTTCATAAAGTAGTATTCTTTATGAACCCCCACTCTACTACATGTCAATTTTCATAAAAGTAGTATTCATAGAAAAATATGAGCCCCCATTCTATTACATGTAAATTTTCATAAAGTAGTATTTATAGAAAATATATGACCTCCCCCCACTCTACTACATGTTAATTTGTTCTTTATTCTATGTATTGATGTAGTTTCGGTTACAGAAAATAGAGACCAAATCTCCAATATTAATACATTTTTGAAATCATCTTTATTGTGATATAAAGACCCAAGCACTGGCCCTGAACCTATGAATGAATACAAGGAAAAATATAAAAAACAGAATTAAAAGTATAAAAGAAATAGCAGAATTTTTCACTTGAGGAAAGTTATGATTCATCTAGTACGTTCTTCAACACCTTGTTGACTCAACAGACAAACCATTCCAAATGATTTCCCAGGTTGAATCATTACCATGCTTGGAGAGGACAGACAATGTACACCTGAAGAAGGCCGGAGGATGCAATGTCCGAAACGTTGTATTTCCATATAAAATGATAAAGAAGAGGACAATATCAATACACTGTTAATATACGGATCAAATTCTGTTAGATATAAAGTAGCACAATATGAAATGAAACCATCCATCCATCCACACACACACACACACACACACACACACACACACACATACATATTTTCAATTATCATATGAAGCTGTATTGTTAGATGTTAAATTCTTTAATTTGTTGAATTTAATTGTTATACCACATGTCTTTGAGAATCTGTGTTATGCTTCAAAGATATGTAGTTCAAAGTTAACTGACCTGAAAAAAATGTAAGAGTTTTCAAATAAAATAACAGGTGCATTATATCTTTTATTCATTAATATTGTAAAGAAATCTGAGGTAGGGGTTATCGTCCTTGTCTACAAGTCTCTCTATCGAACCAACCAATCACGGGCCAGCATACTTTGGCGGCAAAGCCAAAGAGACAAATTCTTTCCCCCTCTTTCTGATTGACCAGCAACGGAGACAGACCTCAAAAAAGGACGTCTATCATATCTTCCAGAACTATCAGATGGCCGTAGCTAAGGGACTTCGATAACTAACCCTACCTCAGGATTTCAGCTAAGTGGACAAATTATAAACATTTGTGCAGACAAACCAAAAAGTCTGCAACCCTATTGTTATATGTACGTAATACAGGTCTTTTATTCCAATTCTAGTTGTTTGGTTTATTCTTTAACTCCTAACCTGTCTGTCAGCAGTCGTCATTTCTTTATAATATATCAACACTGAAAATTTCATTAAATTCGGTTAATTCCCTGATTTTTTGCATATTTTTTTTCTTTCGGCAGGGTGATATACGATGGTGGAATTTAGGTCTGTTAAGTTCGATTTAACCATCAGAGGTGTTGGTAGTGATGAGGGGGGAGATATTTTCAATTTGAATTCTAGTTATGATAATTTTTAATTTGTTTCGTTTCGTTTAAAATGATAACCTTTCCGTTTTAGATATTGAAATTAATAGATTTTTCGCGGGATTTCCAAGAATATTATTGTTAATGTCAGATCGACAGTTTCAAAGTTACTCACAATGCAAATGGTAAGAGATAACTGAAGGAGAATGTTCTTGGAATCAATTGTCAATAATTCCCCCCCAGGTCACTTTGTGGTCACCGAACGAGCAAAAGAGAGGGAGGAGGAGGAGGAGGAGGGGGAGTGGGAGGAGTGGGAGGAGTTGAGCATTTGATCTTTCTTTTAACTTGTATCCACGTCCATGGGCAAAACAAGTAATTCTAATTTTAGTTATTAACGTTCCACTTCACACCTTGATATTTTGCAGCAACTGAAGTCGGATAAACAATGGCAGCTAATGATTTTATTTGCGTGTGGCTTCGCAAATTCACAAAGAACTGCTTTAATACTGAGTCACATACATTCATAGCCACAGGAGGCACAGGTGGTGCAATGGTTACCGTCAGAGGAAATGGACCAGATGAGAGGAGTTCAAATCCTGGACGAGGTTGTTTGCATTTCACTTAGGGCTAATATCCTCTCTCATTTGTTCATATATGTCTCATTATTCTCTCTCTCTCTCTCTCTCTATATATATATATATATATACACACACACACACACACATATATATATATATATATATATATCTGGTGAGTCTAGTTCTCAAGTCTATCTCACCAGATATACCAACCAAGAAGCATACGTAGATGCTACAACAACAATATATAATATATATATATATATATATATATATATATATATGAGAGTACGTAAATAAACACTGTGTTTATTTGATATGGCTTTTAGCCGACAATTTTTGGAGGATATGTGCTTAATTGAAGTCATACCTAATTTTTGAAAATTAATTAGTTAATAATTAATGAATTTAGGCGGGCATATATGTTCAAATATAAGGCTAAACAAATCGAGAAAATGTCAATCCCTGAATGTACATTTCGACCTATTAGGTCTCATCAGCAAGGTTTCGAGTGACACATGGAGCAGTCTCCCATGTCTATAACCTTGTTGATGAGACCTAATAGGTTGAAATGTACATTCAGGGATTGACATTTTCTCGATTTGTTTAGCCTTACCTTTGAACATATATACCCGCCTAAATTCATTAATTATTAACTAATTAATTTTCAAAAATTAGGTATGACTTCAATTAAGCACATATCCTCCATATATATATATATTATATATATAATATATTATATATAATATATATGGAGGTACATCGTGCAATGATTAGAGTTGTAGGAAATGGACACAACTAGATGAGTTCAAGTCCTGGACAAGGCTGTTTGCATTTCGCATAGCACTAATACACTTGGGAAAGGTATGAATCCAACTACTCTTCTTCCAGCTATAGGTAAATAGAGGAGCAGACTGGGCTCTTTAACCTTGGTTAGGCAACCAGAGAATGAAAGCTCCAAATTCAAACCTATTAAACTACACATAAGAAATTGCCTTTATGTCGCATTCTGCTCATACGGAGGGGTTAGGTAAATACATACATGCACACCCACACACCCACACCCACACAAAAAAGAACAAGTGAATGTGTGTGTTGGATTGTCTTCCCTTGGATCTGGAAGAGTTATCTTCCCTCTGGGTTCTGGTTTTTGACGACCAGGGGTCTGTTGTATTTAAGCGCCTGTTTCAAACTCTCTTACTCTCTTGCTTCTCGGGACGTGACTACAATGGGTTAGACATTTATGTCTACACCTTCTCGTGTGGGGGCTTCGGCCCCCATTACAGACACTAGTAAGTGACCTTAGTCTATGGACTCTCCATAACTAAACATATCTTCTATGTAACTCTTCTTATGTATCTAGTATGCGTATATTATCTACTATGTATCTTGTTTCCTTGTATGTGTATTCCATGTTATATGTACTCCATGTGCCGTCCAATTTACTAAATTCCGTTTATGTATGTTTAACACCCTTGTTGGAGTTGTTTGTTTCAACCAGTTATAATATATATATAACCTTGAATCTTACATGTGTATTAATACGCCGGGTAAAACTTAAAGGACTTAAAAATGATTCCTTAGTTCTGATTTTGAGCTGGAAAAATTTCGTTTTAGTCAAATCCTCGTATCTTATTATAATGGAGATTGTGGGTTTGTCTGTCTGTAACCAAAACTATATTACTATTCAAGTCACAATTCCCTTTGTTATTTACATCACATTCTCCGTGATTTTATTTTTATTTAAACCTCAATTATTAACAAAATCGTCTTACATCATTAAGACTATTGACCATCTCTACATACTAATAACATGTAATTGTATTTATATATACAACAAAATAGCGGTTTACAGTGTGAAAGGGAAGGCTAATTTGCATATTGATCTTAAAAATTTGATTTGAATAAATATTTGCTTAGTATTATTGATTTCTAACTGTTTGGTTTTATTTTAATGAATATGAGCAAAATTTTCTGGATTAAAACTCAAAAGAAATCCATTAACAAGAAGAAATAACTGTAATATTATTCTTTACTTCCTATTTTAACTAAATAGTTAAATTAGGAAAATTTACCAATGAAAGACGGCAGTAATGAAAAATGATGGAAGAGTTAGTTTCAAAGTTGTTCTATTTTTCAATCATACTCCCTCTGTTCCAAACCTTTTTATCTGCATTCTTATCTGGTTTCATTAGCCTTTCTAATTTAATATGATATTTTATTATATTAAAACTTAAATACTTGCACCCGAAGGGTGCATATATTTGCTAGTATATCATAATATAGTAAGCTAGTCTTGTATATCTTATTGGATTACCACTCTTGTTCGCGAAAAAAGTATCTGTAAATGTCCACTAGATGGCGTTGTCAAAGCCACATATAAGAAGACAGTGTGAAATTGGGATCCTTTTTTTCCTTGTGGTATTCTTTAAAATAAAACACGATTCGTGTCCTCTGAAACAGGCACTTTTCGGCAACAGCAAATCACGTGTTAAATTGAACACAAAACTGCATTTATATCTCAGAGCACACAAAATAGTAAGCTTACTTGTTTATATACAGGCGAATTTCACTCCAGATTTCCAACAAATACGGAAATATCCGTATACGCCGTGTATCCTGGGCATGATGCTAAACTGCTTCTTTTAGTGAGGTTCCAATTTTGGAGCTCTGCGAAGTACCCCCTCATTGTCATTAGTTCCTGGTCTACTCTGTCCCTGATACAGATAATTTTCACATTATTTTTATTGGATATTCGGTTATTTCCTAGTTGAGTAACATGAGTGACCCAGAAAAAACAGAACCCAAATCATTTATTTATTTGCTGATTGAACTAACCCTAAACCCCAACCCTAACCCTATTCCTAAACCATAAACCTAACCCTTGTTGGACTTAAACTTAACAAAAAAAAATTAAAATTAACAGTTTTATTACAAAATTTGTGGGTTCTGTTTTTTCTGGGTCTTCCTGTAATATTATGTTACTCAACTAGGTGGGAGGTTGGGTTTAGGGTTTAGGGTTAGGGTTAGGGTTAGTTTAATGGGAAAATAAATAATTGTGATGGCTGAAGAGTGGGTACTTTTCCATATCTTTACTCACCCTGAAAACCATCATTTTGCACTATGCCAGCAACATGCAAGGATTGTATTTAAGTTACAGCTTGCATGTTGTTCTTGTCTGCTAACTCGACGGTAGTTAGAATCCCACAGCGACGGTGAGTATTATATTGTTTCTATATCTGGGGGATAACTTCTACATCTCCGCTCTCGCTCCCCCAACTTTTTGGACATATCTTATATCTTATGATTTTATAATTTTGAAATAACTATGGGAATTTTATAGGAACAGATACTTCACACTAATGCTCCTAGTTATAAGGTTGGTTGGTTGGCTGATTGGATTTTATGGCATGTCAACCCTTGTTGGGTTATTTTATGCCAAAGACATCTTTTTTTATTCATTCTTGTTGGGTATTAGAGGGTTTTTTTAAACTCAAATTTTTATATATTTAACCTATAGATGAGACATTTTCTTGTAAATAAGAAAAAAATAGTATTGCATTGTATAAAAACATAATAAAGTAGAATGTAATGTATCATGTGCTGTAATATATTTTAATGTTATTTTTTTTATTTTTATAAATATTATTTTCATTTGGAGTAATACATTTTGAAACTTAAACGTTTTTAGTGAACTTATTAACATAAGTGTATTGGAGCTCACTCATACCTCCGTTTAGTTCTCAGCACAATTTCGGAAAACTCATCTATCTTTTATCCTTCTCTTTAGCTGGAAATTAAGGAATCACCAAAGTCATCCAGGTGACCAAAGTAGGGGACGGTGGTGGGTGATATAGGTATTTCCCCTTCTGTCTACTCATTGAATTAACTCTCTCTCTCTCTCTCTCTCTCTCTCTCTCTCTCTCTCTCTCTCTCTCTCTCTGTCTTTTGATCTCGATCTCTTGATCTATTTTTTAGTACTCATCTCTCTCTACTGTCTGACTCATTTTCTCCCCTTTATTCATGTAAACCTCTCTCTCTCTCTCTCTCTCTCTCTCTCTCTCTCTCTCTCTCTCTCTTTTACACCTCTTCACTCTCTGATACTGAATACTTTTCTGTAAATACCAATCTTGTGCATTATTCAAATGTTAATTAACAAGCTTCACCGACTCAGCATTAGGCATGACTAGTTTTCTCTTTACTTTTCAACATCACTCTTCTTATTTTTTTTTTTAAATAATTCTTTTCGTCAACTTTTCTTTCCCCATTTCTCTCCACCCCCTTTTCCCCTACCACCTTTTTTTCCTTTCCCTCTACACATTTACATTTCCTACCATCCTCTACCCCTCTTCCTCATCCCCTTCCCTCTATCTCACCTTCTTTTTCTTAATCTCTTTAAATTGTCAGACCATATGAACTTTAGGCACCCCTTTTGCGATCTCGATTCATAGGGACATTTTTTCATTTACACTGTCAAAATACGGTTGTTTGTTAACAGACGATGCGTAGAGTTTTTTTAAATTATAAAAAAAAAACTTAACCCTAACCCTAACCCTAACAAACAACCAGATTTTGACGGTGTAAATGAAAAAAAAATGTCCTTATGAAACGAGATCGCAAAAGGGGTGCCTAAAGGTCATTTGGTCAAAATTGTCTAAAATAATTTTGTCTGTTCTTCTCTCCTTTCTTCATTTTTCTTTCCCAATTTCTTCTCACTCCCTTTCCTCTTTTTCTCTACACAATTGCATTTCCAACCATTCTCTCTCTCTCTCTCTCTCTCTCTCTCTCTTTCTCCCTTTCTCTTTCTCTCTCTTTCTCTGTCTGTCTATCTGCCTGTCTCTTCTTTTCCTGACACTCTCTAATTTTCCAAAGCTTACATTCTAGTCACACTGAAAACCCCAGTTTCTGCTAGTTCACCAAAGTTAAGGAACAATAAGCTTGTTCAATACTTAACTGGGTGACCACTTAAGTTAACAGCAGGTACTATAAAGCAACCTGAATAAAAAATGACTTGATATGGCATTAAATGATTTGAAAAGAATCTTTTTTTAAAATCAAAAAATCATTTACCCAACAGTTAGGATTTGACACTGGTGATATGGTGATTGCCGCTTCTTCACAGAATAAGGCCATTTCTACAAGTAGTCCAGTTGTGAGCAGTTGTGAGCATGCAGATGGCCCACAGATCCAGCTTGTTTTTATGTACCCTGTCACACATATGAAACCCTTGACATACAGGCCCTGCCACACAGGTCAGGCTTAAATGTAGGAAATGTTTCCATGGCGTCCGTCATGTGTTGCTTCAGGATGGAGCGCTCGAGTCACCTTACCTCAAATTTCTTACAGCTACCATCGGCCTGTCTTTCCATGAGGATGTGTATCCAGCCCACCCCTCTTCTGTCAATTGGTCCTTATCGCTGAAACTGACTTCCACAAGGGCATTGATGTCGGCCCCATATCGAGATGCTCCCCTGTCATGATACCAGTACGTAGTTTGGGGTTTCTCAAGATTGGGAAGTTTCCAGACATTCCAAGTGGCTATTCTTGGCCTTGATTTGACACTAGGTCACAAGTATGGGGCATCCAGTGAGGATTGAACTCGATCTTCATTAGCAAGGGTGTCACGAAGTGTCTGCCGATCTCAATCCAACTCCTTTGACAGCCGTGTGTGTCCTGAGCGGTTAGGGCAATGATTCTCCAAGGAAAAACAAGTACTTCCTGGGTAAAAAAATAGGGAATGTTTTCTCCTTTTTTTTTTAAAAGAAAATTTAAAAAAAACATTAGCCAATTGGATAATTTACAAACAATAAATAATTATTTTATCTAAAAGATAATTTTTTTATATATTTTTAATTATAATATATATTTTTAATTATAATATATATATAATATATATATTATATATATATATATATATATATATATATATATATATATAATTACAATAATACAATTATATTATAAATAATACAATTATAAATAATATAAATATTATAAATAAATACAAATAAATATAAATAATACAATTAATATCTAATTATATATATTATATATATATAATATCTAATTATATCTATAATATCTATATAATAATATATATTAAAAAAATATTTTAAAAATATATTAAAAATATTTTTTTAAAAAAAAAATATTAAAAAATATTATCTATATAATAATATCTATAATAAATATTATATCTAATTAATTATATTATATATATAATATCATAGAATTATATACTATAGATATGATATATATATATATATATATATATATATATATATAAATAATACAATTAATATCTAATTATATATATTATATATATATAATATATATATATTTTTAATTATAATTTCATATATATTCAAAGATAATTCTATCATCAAATATAAATAAAAAAGACTCTGCCAATTGGATAATTTACAAACATCAAATAATTATTTTATTTAAAAGATAATTTATTTTTTTACATAAATAAACAAACAGCAACATTAAAGTTCATAGACGAGTCACATGTACTATGGGGCTATGTTAAGGTCGTTTTTACTGGTATCTTGTCCCCAATAATACTGGTTCTTTGTTCTTGTGGGCAGGTCAGCTGAAATGGAATTTAAATAACGAGAAAGGAAAGAGACAAAGGCAAGAGGTAGTTTTATGACTTAGGCTTTATTGAACGGGGCATAGTTGGCCGTAGCAAGGAGACATGCCCCTGGCCAGGAAAATGACTGCACGCAGTTGTGGCCTAAATTCAAATGTGGCCAAGGTATCCTTTTTGGGGTAGGGAGTCAGTCCTTTTTGTCAGACATGCGCAAAGGGTTCTTATGGAAAATATATTTGGCAATCTTATTTGATGAAATCGAAATATTGGCAATATTTTTTCATACCATTTTATCTATAGATAGATAATTCATTTCCCTACTCTTAACTAATATATATATATATATATATATATAATATATATATATATATCTTCTGGTCAAGGCCTCATGGAGTTTGTTGTTCTTTTTGTTTTATTTTTATTTTTATTTTTTTTAAAATCCCTACAGTATGAATAAATACTTTTCTTTTTTTTTTTCCATTAAAAAAATATAAGCTCCTTCTTTTCTTTTACACTTTCAATAATTTCTTTCTTTGTTCCGTTTTCCAAAAAAAACTTTCTCTTTTGTCTTCTATAATTTTCAGTTCAGTTCTCCAAATAAAACTTTCTCTTTTGTTTTCTATAATTTTCAGTTCAGTTCTCCAAAAAAAAACTTTCTCTTTTGTCTTCTATAATTTTTCAGTTCAGTTCTCCAAATAAACTTTCTCTTTTTGTTTCTATAATTTTCAGTTCAGTTCTCCAAATAAAACTTTCTCTTTGTTTTCTATAATTTTCAGTTCAGTTCTCTAAATAAAACTTTCTCTTTTGTTTTCTATAATTTTCAGTTCAATTCTCCAAATAAAACTTTCTCTTTTGTCTTCTATAATTTTCAGTTCAGTTCTCCAAATAAAACTTTCCCTTTTGTCTTCTATAATTTTCAGTTCAGTTCTCCAAATAAAACTTTCTCTTTTGTTTTCTATAATTTTCAGTTCAGTTCTCCAAATAAACTCTTTTCCTCTTCTCTCTAACTTGTTTTTCTTTTCCACCAGTCGATTCTAACTAACTAATTTTTCTAACTCACTTTAAAAATCTTCCCACCTTTCTTCTTTCTTTTTTTTCAACTATTCTTAACTTGTTAAATTTTTTCATAAATTTAACAAGTTATGACAAAGGGATTTGTGAGACTAGCTTGCTAACCCTTACACCGTGATATGACAACCCCTAATGGGTTGGTATGCTATAAAACAAATTATGGGGTGTAATATGTTTTAATGTTTTTTTAAAATTTTTTAAATGGTATTTTTCTTTGGTGTAATAAATTTGGAAACTCAAATGTTTTTAGTGAACTTATTTACATAGGCATATCTGAAGCTTGCTTGTACCTCAAATTTTACTTAAACGTTTTTAGTGTATTTGAAACTTGCCTGTACCTCAGATTTTAGCTCTCAGCAAAAAAAAAAATCGATTGAGTGACAGCTAGTAACTAAGAAAATTTGTAAGTTGGGCCACTTGTAAATCAATTAACTTGCTAACCATTACACCAAAACGGTTCAACCTGAAAACGGTTGATATGCCTGTAACCCCCCCCCAAAAAAAAAACAAACAATTGTAAGTCAATCACCTTGCTAGAATATAGATCTATATATAATAGATCTATATAGTATTAGATTAGTATATAGATCTATATATAGTATATATTTTATATATATATATATATATATATATATATATATTATATATATCTATCTAAAGATATATACTATATATAGATCTGGATGACTCTCTCTCTCTCTATATATATATATATATATTATATATATATATATACTATATAAGATATATACTATATATAGATCTGGATGACTCTATATATATATATATATATATATATATATATATATATAGTATATATATATATATATATATACTATATAAAGATATATACTATATATAGATCTGGATGACTCTCTCTCTCTCTCTCTCTCTATATATATATATATATATATATATATATATATATATATATATCACAGATACGTGTTTCGACTTATCAAGTCTCTTCAGTGTGGCTAGACATTTTGTAAGCTACCTACAGCCGGAATTGAAATCCAATTGGTTGGGTGTCTGTCCGACACCTTAACCATTAGGCTGTCATCACTTACAGAATGCGAAGGGGATTTTAACTGTTTTAATACACACATCGCTTTGTATGTAAAGGCCATCATAGAGTGCTAGTATATCGATATATGTAGCATATAGTATATATCTACATAAGTATATATCTATATATAGTATATATATGTTGTATTTTAGGAGGTCTCCGTATGCTTCTCTCGGTATTTTTTTTTTTTTAATGTTTTTTTTTAAGTTGGGCGTTATTACGAAGCATCTAAAAGTAAATGAATGAACTCGATGTTATGGAGTATTGGATTCACTTATTTTTTATTATTTGTTATCATAAATTTTCGGGTTCGTTATTTGAAAAATGAACCCGAAAATTTATGATAACAAATAATAAAAAAATAAGTGAATCCAATACTCCACAAACTTAAAAAAAACATTAAAAAAAAAAAAAATTTATGATAACAAATAATAAAAAAATAAGTGAATCCAATACTCCACAAACTTAAAAAAAACATTAAAAAAAAAAAATTTTTTAAAATAGTATATATATATATATATATATATATATATATATATATATAGTATATAGATCTATATAGTATTAGATCTATATAGTTGTTTATAAATTTGGGGCACTTGTAAGTCAATCACCTTGCTAAACATTACACCAAAATGGTTCAATCTGAAAAGCTGTAAAAAAAAAAACAACAAACCAAACCAAACCTAATTCTTTAAGATTTATATTATTCTACATGTTTTTTTCTCTGTAACTATCTGCTTGTGGAGTACCCCTTCATCACCATTGCTCCCTGGTCCACTGTGACCCGGAGTGGTTGTACTTGTTAGGGTCCCATCTATGGGTTAAATAGAAAAACGTGTTTATAAAAAAAATTGAGTATCCATTAAGAATGACTTTATTTCAAAACTTTATTGGCATTAAATGACCCACTGAGGTTGATATGCTTTAAAACAAACCAAACCATTTTTGTCTATTGCAGAACACACTCCCATTCTATGCTTTTCTGTACTTTTTCCTTTCAATCTAACTCACTCTTTCCTACCACTCCCTCTTTCCTACCACTCCCTCTTTCCTTTCACTCTCTCTTTTTTAATCTTTATTTTTCCCATCTTTTTGATTCCATTCCATTTATCTACAAGAGCATCTAAATGTCACATCTTACCAAAAATATTCAGAGCAAAATATCAGCACGAACTTTGACCCTTGACCTTTCAATAAATTTCACCTTTTGATCCTTTTATGCTCTGATGAAATAAAACAGGAATCCTTCCAGGCAGTGGCCATATCAGTACTACTGTATGGCTATGTTGTATGAACCTCTTTTTAAATTCTTCTATCTCCATCGGAGTTCTCTGCTCTTTGTATCAGGTTGGACATCCGCTTTCTATGGTTGGTTGGGGGGGGGTAGTCTCTCTCTCTCTCTCTCTCTTTCTTTCTCTATCTTTTTCTTTCTCTCTCCCTTTTCTCTCTCTCTTTTTTCTCCCTCTCTTTTCTTTCTAACTTTGTGTTTTTTTCTTTCTCTCTTTTTCTTTCTCTCTCTCTCTCTTTTCTTTCTCTCTCTTTTCTCTCTCTCTTTTTTCTTTCTCTTCTTCTTTTTCTTTCTTCTTTTTCTTTCTCTCTCTCTTTTTCTCTCTCTCTTTTTTTTCTTCTCTTTTCTTTTCTTTCTCTCTTTTTCTTTCTCTCTCTCTCTTCTTTCTTTCTCTCTCTTTTTCTTTCTCTCTCTTTTCTCTCTTTTTTTCTTTTCTTTTTCTTTCTCTCTCTTTCTTCTCTCTCTTTTCTTTCTCTCTTTTTCTTTCTCTCTCTCTCTTTTTTCTCTCTTTTCTTTCTCTCTCTTTCTTTTTCTCTCTCTTTTCTTTCTCTCTTTTCTCTCTATCTCTTTTTCTTTCTCTCTCTTTTCTTCCTCTCTCTTTTTCTTTCTCTCTTTTCTCTCTCTCTTTTCTCTCTCTCTTCTTTTTCTTTCTCTCTCTCTTTCTTTCTCTCTCTGTGGTCCAACTTTTGTGTCTTTTATCATAAAAATTAACACAGAAATTTTCTTGTGTACACACTTTCTTTTTATTCCTCTGATACATTCTTAATCAGCATGCTTGTGGGGAGGGGAACAACACAGTTGGAAAGACAAGCTTTGCTCATAACGGACAGCTGAACTCAACTCTCTAACATCATTCTACTTTCCAAGAGTCGCCTGGTCACATGGCTCTCTAAGCCAATGAGATCCATGCTCCAGATGAACTTGAGTTCAAGACCTGTCAATCAAACTATTTGAATCAGTGATTTTCCACTGTTTATCGTTCTTTGGCCAGTTTAGTGATAGTGTTGGTTTAGCTCAGTCAGTAGAGTGTCTGACTAGGAACCACAAGGTTCTGGGTTCGATATCAACCCTCACCAACTCAGCGTATGAATAGCAGAGGGATCTGTGTGGCAAAGTGAGGTTCAGATGTATATAGGTACAGGGTTGGCACATACTACCCTTGAATCCCTCCCCACTACCGGGTGGGGTTCCTAGGTCAGCCTTTTGATCTGACAGCCATGTCAAATCTTTTAATATTAACACTGCAACCTTTTCCTGTATATATAAACAATATGCAAAACCAAAAATGTACTTGATATTTTTGATTTTTGCATCTTGCACCTAAACAAACCCAATGACACTAACACAACAAAAGTATTCTACACTTTTCGTTTTTCGTTAAAAATTGGTTGACGCCAACAAAAGAAGCCATCGTGTTACACCTATTTAGAGGCCCCAGAAGGGGGTAGTTTGTGTAGGGCTCAAGATCAGCAGTGTCCTTTTGTCCCAAGGATATTGATAGGACAGCAAGGAGAGTAGATTATAACAGGGTCAGTTTAGCTCAGATGGTAGAGCATCCAGCTAGGAACCACAAGGTTCTGGGGTTAATACCGGCCTTCACCAATTCAGCGTATGAGTAGCACATGGATCTGTGTGGCAAAGTGAGGAGCTGATGGTAGGTGTGGCACTCTGCCTCAGATGGCAAAAACAATCTCCTTGGTCTAACGCTAGTGAAGAGGAGATAGACTCCCTAACTGTCTGGCTGATACCGACTTTAGGCCACCCCAACGACTTTACTTTACTTACCGTTATTTTAAATTACCATACACTACTTGCTATAAATGATAGGCTATGCCTATTCATTATATAACAGTAGGATGCTGCGTCCTGTCTTGAAATAAATCCTGGAACAGCATACTACAAAATGGCCCACGGTTGTATATATTTACCAACCCCTCCACACGAGCAGGATGTGACACAAGGTCAATTTCTTAAGCGAAGTTCAGCCAGGAAGTCCTTCCAGCCTCCACATTAATATAATTTAAAAAAACTGGAACACATCATCTCTGAAGTGCTGAAAGTACTTGGGACCTGAACTTTGGTGGACTTATCCACAAATTCCACCCAAATATTAAAAAGTTGGCCAGAAAACTTGAAAAGATCAAAAATAAAATTGTTAAACAGATGTGTCTTTTGTTTAATTCTACACACACACACACATATATATATATATATATATATATATATATATATTTACCAACCCCTCCATACAAGCAGGATGTGACACAAGGTCGGAGTTTAACAGGTTTGAATTCAGAGTTTTCCTTCTCCTAGACTGGTTGCCTAACCAAGGTTAAAGAGCCCAGTCTGCCCTACTATTTATCCATAGTTGGAGGGAGAGTAGGATTCATACCTTTCCCAAGGGTATTAGCGCTAAGTGAAATGCAAAATGGCAACTATATGGCCACTTACTTCCAATCAATTAGACGAACCATCCAAGTAAAATGAACATGATGTTGGCTGGTTGATTGGTTAGATTTTATGGCATGTCAACCGTTATTGGGTTATTTTATGCCGAATTCGTTTTTGTTTTATTCATTCTTGTTGGGTATTCAAAATTATAACTCAATTATTTTAAAACTCGTTGTTTTCTATTTGACCCATAAAGGGGCCCTAACAGGTACCATCCCTCCGGGTTAGAGTGGACCAGGGAATAAGAGCAATGAAGGGGTACTCCATACTCCCCAGAACTCCAGAATTGGAACTTTATTATTGTTCTGTTTTATTCTTTCATGGTTGGTTGGTTGATTGGTTAGATTTACGGCATGTCAACCCTTATTGGGTTATTTTTTTTAAAAACTCAATTTTTTAAAAAACCATTTTTTAAAATCGTTTTTTATTTAACTCATTGATGGGACCCTAACAGGTACTACCATTCCAAAGATATCTTGGGCACTGTTGGAGAAGTAAGGATGAGCTCATAAATGATGTTCTCCTGTGAACTCCTATACATGGACACATCAGTGTTGGCTGACCAGCAAAAACTTACATTCATTGGTTCTGTATGGACACTGGGTACTGTGTTGAGAACCAGCTCAGAATGATGGCCAATAGGGACAGATGGTAAGAGAGAGAGAGAGAGAGAGAGAGAGAGAGAGAGAGAGAGAGAGAGAGTCATAGGAATCTGTTTTATCAACACGGCTTGATGATGATGATAATGATTATTTTTATGCCCGGAGGTGTTTTCTGTTGCTAGTATAATTAAGTTTTTAAGGGGCATCGTTGGCCAGTTGATTCGGTAAAGAGTCCTCCGATTTTAACCTTTTGGTAACCCTCTCAGTTAAAGAATCCTAGGTTCCTTCGTCAATGGTTGCAAGTAGACTGAGAAAGAATCAGCGCTTAAGTAATACATCAGCCACGCAGTATGGCCAGTGATTGGCTAGGGAATAGACCACATGATCTCGCCTAGTCTATAAGTATAGGCGGGGAACTGGCACACACCTTATATCAAGACCTGCCAGGAGCGATAACTGGTTAGGATGGGTTGTGAATGACAGTCATGGGAATCCGTGCTGTCTGTGTGCCCTGCTGCTGCTGCTGCTGATGATGATGATGATAATGATGACACAAATTATTTTTACAACTGTCCAAAACGTAAAAAATATCTTAGCAATCAGGAAACAAAATTTAATTGCAACTCTGTATGCAGAGAAACACACTTTGTAAAGACTTACGACAACTGTGTACAGACACTGGATGCTGAGTTGAGGACCTGCAAGGAGCGATGACCAATGACCAATAGAGACAGATGGAGAGAAAGAGAGAGAGAGAGAGAGAAAGAGTCAAGTAATGATGATGATGTATGCAGAGAAACACACTTTGTAAAGTAAATTCCTTTTGTAGATAAAACACCAGAAATGTTTAATCTTGAGTCGTTAATGGCCGACATTTTTAGTTTTTTATCACTTTATTTGCACTGGCCTTTATACATTTAGTTGACTTTGTCACAAGGCTACACTTTACCGACCACTTCACTTTACCGACCACTTTTTACCAACCACTTCACTTTACCGAACATTTCACTTTACCGACCACTTCACTTTACCGAACATTTCACTTTACCGAACACTTTGCTTTACCGAACACTTCGCTTTACCAACTCATTCACTTTACCAGCCTCTTCACTCAGAATGATAAGGTTTCTTTCAAATGTTTAACTAGCATTAAAAAACAAAGGCTACACTTTACCGACCTCTTCACTTTACCGACCTCTTCACTTTACCGACTTTCACTTTACCGACACTTTCATTTTACTGACACCTTCACTTTACCGACACCTTCACTTGTATGATGATATGTCATAGACATGAACCTAATCAATACCTTACAACATAATTGCCAATGACGCTTTCTTTCTTCTTTTTGAAGTCCGTCACAGACGACGAACATGTCACTCCATGTTTTCATTTGTGGACCCTATGGTGGCTCATTAGTCCAATTCTGGACTTGACGATGCGGTCACACACATTGCAGGGGAAATTCCCATCTACATTTGGTGTTCATGATGATGAAGACATCGCTGCTCTGCAGTCCTGTTTATCTCATTACTGAGCTGCTTAGCTCCTGTGCGGCAGGTGTCTTGACAACCCAGTCTGTTAGAGGCCAGATCTTCCATGCTTGAAGGTGTGATGTTACATTTCTTCAGCGTTGTCTTAATATGGTCTTTGAAACCGAATTACTACAAAAGTATGAATATAGATACACAACATATATTACTTCCTAACCGTTAGGCATGACATAATGTTACAACTTATGTGGTAGCATAAATTGTTGACAGACCCTGTAGTGAGAATTTAAGGGGCCAGTGGAAAACTACCAGGACGGTTATAGCTCTCTAACCCCTAGAGGCGCGAATCTCACACGTCACGTTAGTTAGAGAATCAGATACAACCTGAATTTTGTGCAGGAGGATGCTTCTCTCTCTCTGCTGAAATTGATATCTCACCATGCGGAAGAAAATGGGCGAAATAAAATCTTGATCAAGGAAAAAAGTCTTGTGGTTTAATTAATTGCATGACTAAAAGAGCCCTTAGAAGAAGCCCTTGGAAGACCAGACGATAAGATGACGGCAAGACAAGAAGTTAGCAGAATTAGTAAAGAAGAAATGAAGTAACAATAAGCCTCTGTCTCAAATGATGTTGGGAATACAATAACTCAAGGCGGGTTGATATGCCGTTAAAATCAATCAACCAACCAACATCATGAATTTGTACATACTTTCTTTGAAGTTCTTATATTTTGTCCCACCATTATAAACATTGGGGTGTGGGGAAGTTTCCTGTGGTATAGTGCAGTGGTTCTCAATCATGGGCCATATGGCTCCCAGG
>CM042179.1:26708494-26723494 GCA_023376005.1 Doryteuthis pealeii | reverse complement strand
GATAAATCCTTATAGGAATGGGGATGTGGGCTTTGTTTAAATGTAATATTAAACATATTTAGCAGTCTTTGATTTAAGGGAAATAACAGGTAACTTTAAATGAAAAGGATATTTTTAGCTATTTTTTTGATAAATCCTTATAGGAATGGGGATCTGGACTTTGTTTAAATGTAATATTAAACATATTTAAAAATCTTTGATTTAAGGGAAATAAAAGGTAACTTTAAATGAAAAGGCCATTTTTAGCCATTTATTGATAAATCCTTATAGGAATGGGGCTCTAGACTTGGTTTAAATGTAATATTAAACATATTTAGAAGTCTTTGATTTAAGGGAAAGAACAGGTAAGTTTAAATGAAAAGGCCATTTTTAGCCATTTTTTAAAAATATATCCTTATAGGAATGGGGATCTGGACTTTGTTTAAATGTAATATTAAACATATTTAGAAGTCTTTGATTTAAGGGAAATAACAGGTAACTTTAAATGAAAAGGCCATTTTTAGCCATTTTTTGATAAATTCTTATAGGAATGGGGCTCTAGACTTTGTTTAAATGTAATATTAAACATATTTAGAAGTCTTTGATTTAAGGGAAAGAACAGGTAACTTTAAATGAAAAAGTCATTTTTAGCCATTTTTTTTAATATATCCTTATAGGAATGGGGGATCTGGACTTAGAAAATTCTTAACAGGATATTCAGAGTTAATGGGAATCCTTTTCAAGTTGTAGCCATATCAGTAGAGATCAGGTTTCCATATGGTTGATAGCATTATTACTGTATGGGTGATAAATTAAAATGGGAACTTTTTCAAGCTGAAGCCATGAAAGTACTACTGTATGGCTGCACCACTTGGACTCTCACAAAATGTTAGGAAAAAAGCTTGATAGGAACTATGTAGGGATGCTATGTTTTGAACAAATCCTAGAAGCACCGCCCTATAAAACACAGTTCCTATATAGCTTTTTTTCTAAACATTTCATTAGAGTCCATGTAGTACAGCCATATAGTAGTACTGGCACGGTTACAACTTGAAAGAGTTCCCATTTTATATTATCAGAGAATATAAAGATTTTTGAAGGCAATTTACAATGCAATATGTGTTGAAAATTATATTTATTTAACTTTTTTTTAAATTCTAAATATTTTCGGAAATAAAATTCCATCATCAGAGTTATTGAAAGTACTAGGTGTTTTTTTTTTTATAGTACTTATCCCACGGCGATGTTGTAATCATCTGTTGTTTTAAGAAGTTGAGGAACGCTGTATATTTGAAATTTTTTTTTCTTTTTCGGTTACTTCTGTAATGTTAAATCGACTATTTCCGTGATGTTAATTCGGTTCGGGTGCTCCTGCGCTCGTGGAGATTGTTCGAAATTATTTTAATTTTTTTACTATAAATTTAGCCTCGCTCATGCATAGTGAAATAAAGGTTTTTTTTTTATAGTATCTTTGAAGCATTGTGCGTATGTGTAATATAAAGATTTTTGAAGGCAATTTACAATGCAATATGTGTTGAAAATTATATTTATTTAACACATATTGCATTGTAAATTGCCTTCAAAAATCTTTATATTACACATACGTACAATGCTTCAAAGATACTATTAAAAAAAACTTTATTATCAGAGAGATAGGATTTCTCTATGGTCAATAGCCTTACTACTGTATGGCTGTACCACTTGAGCATTCACAAAGTGTTTGGAAACAAAAAAAAGCTTGATGATGTTTTTAACAAACCCTGAAAGCAACACCCTATAAAACAATAGCTGTACAACCACTTACCTCCCATCTCATGAACCATGCAAGTAAAATGAACAAGACATGCTGGATACTGTTGGAGAAGTAAGGATGAGCTCATAAGTCAGGAATTCCCATTTTATTTTATCAGATATCAGATTTCCATATGGTAGACTGGCTTACTACTATATGGCTGCACCACTTGGACTTTCAGAAAAAAGTTTGGAAAAAAAACCTTCTGCAAGTGCAGGCTCAAACTCCACTTTGTGAGAGGTCAATCAAATTTGACCGATGTGTGGCTTCAAAATTGATTGAAGTAATTTTTTAAAATTTTTTCATTGGTGGTTTGCTACTTCTGAAAAAAAAAAGAATATTGGAAAAATTGCCCACACTTGATTATATTTTTCAGATGTAATTTGAAAACTTATAATTATTCTTGTAAATTGACATAACTAATTAAGTATGAATAAATGTTTATTTACCTAATATGACGAAGAACGAGAAAGGAAAAAGAGCAAGACATTGTCTTGCCTGCCGGGATCGAACTCGCGTCCTCCTGCATGCAAAAACAAATGTGATTTGGGGGGAGGGTCGCATATTTTTTGTCGTAATTCTTGTTTATTTAAATTAAAAACAAGATATTAAACAAACATGAGTAAAAAAATTTTTTAGTATTTAAAGTAATATAGATAAATATGAACAAATTGAGATAGATAGATAGATAGATATGAAGATGGATAGTTTTGAATAGACTGGGTCGTTATTTTAATAGTCACCGGGTAGCAATTTTTGAGGCAGGAGACCAGGACGCACTTCCTCACAAAATTACCAAAAATCTTAGTATTTAAAGTAATATAGATAAATATGAACAAATTGAGATAGATAGATAGATAGATAGATATGAAGATGGATAGTTTTGAATAGACTGAGCTGGGTCATTATTTTAATAGTCACCGGGTAGCAATTTTTGAGGCAGGAGACCGGGACGCACTTCCTCATAAATTACCAAATCTTTTTTTATGGCCTCTTCCCTCACCTCCAATATTCGATAACATTGTAGCGTTTGTTTCATATTTGCCTGGTGGAGTTGTCTGCCCGATTTAGTTTGCTGGTGCCCACTAGGGGGCTATAGTATTTAAGCACCGGGTTCAAACCCTTTCGGCCTCTTTTCCGTGCCTGATACTACGAGACACCATGGGTTAGTTAAGGTCTAACCCTGTCTTGTTGGGGCTTGTGGCCTCACTTACATTACTGTAAGTTCTTCACACAGCATGTACTATCCCTAGTCTCGTGTCTGTACTTTTATATGTTATCTTGTACCATTCATGAATGTGTCTTCATCTTTATTTATGTACTCCTTATTTATGTACCCTTTTACCTATGTACTTTGTATCTATCTTTTTACCTATGTATTTTGTATCTCGTCATATCCATGTGCTGTATATATTAAATGTTTTGTCTGTTAACCTTCGTCGGAGTCATGTATCTTTCTACATATAAGTTTCAACCTTTCTTACAACATGAATAATTGTTAAAAACTAAATACTTGTCTAAATAATACATAAAATAATCAACCTGTGTCTGATGGCTTTGGCCACTGGACAGGTGAGGAATTGAATTAATGGTGTGGTCCCAGGGGGACATAATCTCAGGCAACACCTGCCCCCTTGATTTGAGCTGGGTTTGTTGCCCAGTGTCTGAGGTGCCACAATAGGGGAATGCTGACATGATCCATGCATTTTTTTTGTGCTGCCATCCCATGAGCTTGTGTCTGACCGGCATGGTGGGATGCTGGAAAATACAATAATCAATTTTTCATTAATCACTTCAGATAACAAGTCTTAATTATATCAAAATAATTACATTTATAGATAATCTCATCGAAAGGAGAATGATCTTATAAATATGTTTGGGTTGATTCAGGAGCATATTTCCTAAAGTTCACATGAGATGTCTACAATGGAGATTCAGTCTCTTTTTTGTCTGTAACCGAAACTATGTCACAGCATACGTCACAATAATTTTTTTTTTTTAAATTCTATGAAAAAATCAATTAAGAATCAAATTTTCACAAAAATTTGGATACTTATTCACCTTTAGATGAATTTATGTTTAAAATAGTTTTTTCCAAAAATACATATGGGGAAATATTTTTTTTACTAGGTTGGAACCCCCACCATCACCACCACCACCACCACAGTATTATTTCATTTCATGAAATCCAAACAAAATATATCTTACTCGTGTGATTTTTCAATTTTTCTCTAAAGATAAGAGTCTGAATAATTAAATCAGAGATTTTTATAAAAAACGTTTTGGAGGTCACCACTGTTGTAAAACAAAACAAATATCTCAGTGGAATGGAGTGAATATGATGCTTTTTAATTAATTAATTTTTTTTTTTTTTAATATTAAACATTCTATTTTATCTATTTAATTTTTCTATCCACATTGTTAACAGTTTATATTCTGAATTTTGAAAAAAAATTTTTTAATGTTTTAAACGGAAGTAGAAAAAAAAATTGAAAAATAATACGCTTAGTTGTTATGTATTTCAGTGAAAAAAAATTATGGTTTGAAATGATTTTCGGAGGTTTACAAATTTCAATGTGTTGTGATAGATTTTGAATTTGTTTAAATTTTACGTAGATTAAATTAAGTTAAATTAGTTTAATTTAAATAGAATGTAAATGTGTGTGAAAATACATAGGTGTAATAATTAAAAATTTTTAAAAAATATCATAAAATGTATTCATAAAAACAATTAAGTTCCTTTCAAATAATGCACAAGCACAATTAAGAACACATTTTATGATATTTTTGTGTTAAACATGCAGTTGTATTGATTTCAACAAATTCGTATTTTCAGTGTAAATTTACAGTAAATGAAAATGGCCAACCAAAACATACAGCTTCCTCAAAGTGAAACAAACAAGGAGAGATTACTCTCATTTATGTAACTAATGTTCAGATTACCAATAAATTTATGTGATTATGTGGTAATTTTGACAAAACAGAAATAGTTGAGTTTTAGTATTGGATGATTAAATCTTTTAGCATCACATCTTTTTGCCTAGAAAGGTGATATTTTGTGGAACCCTGGTCTTTGTTCTTGTGTTGTGGAGAGAAATGGAGCCTTGATTATTCTTTGTTTGTCCTTATTATGAATGAAAGCAATCATGGGTGGACTTTTAAAATCAAATTTATGGTTTGTTAAGATATTATGTGCAACCAAGGAATTTGAGGTATTTCCAAATTTGAAGTCTTTGGAGTGTTTGTAGATCCTCTTTTAAAAAATATATATATATATATATATATATATATATATATGTGTGTATTTGGGCAGCATTCTTTCATTCATACATGTAGAATTAAACAAAAGGCACATCTCCTGTTTAACAATTTTATTTTTGATCTTTTCTAATTTTCTGACCAACTTTTTAATGTTTGGGTGGAATTGGTGGATAAGTCCACCAAAGTTCAGTTCCCGAGTACTTTCGGCACTTCGAAGTGCCATCATCAGGGGTGATGTATTCCAGTTTTTAAAAAAAATTATATTAATGTGGAGGCTGGAATATATAACATCCACAGGCACCGTGTTTCGATGTTTTACGTCTCATCAGCTTGGCTAGACACAGTAACTACTTCCAACCAGGAGCGAAACCCGACTGACTTTTCATCAGCCTGATTTTTTATCCTCTAGGCCATTGACAGCTGCTGTTAAGGAGTGATGTTTTAACTATTAAATACATACATTTATTTATAAATTTTACGATTACCAGTATATATATATATATATATATATATATATATATATATATATATGAAAAATGAATGGAAGTGAATCCAACAGTGTGAAATAAATATTTTAGAAAAAACAAACACATGATGTTATAATTCGCTGACAGAAATCTGTTTCAACCCTTTATTGAAGTGGTCTTCATCAAGAGCGAGTTGTGTATGATAGAGAGAACGGCGAAAGTGGACCGTTATGAGACGAAAGTGGTGCAGATGAAACGTTCAATATTATAGCCGGAATTTTTTTTTTTAATTTAAAAAATTTTTTTTAAATTTAGAAAATGCGTATTCTGTTTTGAAAATAAAATAAATTTTATTTTATTTTAATATATATATATATATAGGTATTTTTTTAATTTATTTTAATATATATATATATATATTGGTATTTTTTTCTAGTATAGGAGGATTGAAAATAAAGTGCTCGATTACAGGTGTAAGAACTATATTTATTTATTATAGTGTACAATGCATTTAAGGTGCAATTATTACCAGTGATTTCAAAGCAGAGTGTTAGCCACTTATCATTAAGACAACGTGCCTGTTAAGAAGTGCAGGAAATGTCAATTCATTTATACATGTGTAAGGGTCAGGTTTACTCAGTCGGTAGAGCATTCGGCTAGAAACCACAAGGTTCAGAGTTCGTTACCAGCCCTCGCCAACTCAGCGTATGAATAGCACAGGGATCTGTGCGGTAAAATAAGGAGCTGATGCAAAAACAATCTCCTTGGTCTAGCGCTAGTGAAAAGGGGATAGACTCCCTCACTTACTGGCTGTTACTGACTCTAGGCCACCGCAACAACCTTTTTTACTTATATTTGTGTGAGCCGAATTTTTGTATAACTCCGGAGTGACTAATATCTCTAGGATGTACTTTCCTATCTGAGTACATACATTCATATGAAAAAGTAATCCTAACCCCAATAGAACCACTAGATTATATTTCCTTTTATTTGTTTGACTAATTGTTAAAAATTAATAAAACAAAGACACTTTATATATATATATATATATATATATATATATATATATATATATATATATTGGTAGGTTTTTTTTCCTAGTATATCTCTGGAGTGACTAATATCTCTAGGATGTACTTTCCTATCTGAGTACATACATTCATATGAAAAAGTAACCCTAACCCCAATAGAACCACTAGATTATATTTCCTTTTATTTGTTTGACTAATTGTTAAAAATTAATAAAACAAAGACATTTTATATATATATATATAATATATATATTGGTAGTTTTCTTTTCTAGTATAGGAGAATTGAAAATAATGTGCTCGATTACGGGTGTAAGAATTGTATTTATTTATTATAATGTACGTTTTATATTAACAATGATAAAACATTTCAGATTCTATTGTCTTTCAAATTGACACTTGTCTTTGGGAAGTGCCCAGCACATTTTGCCTGCGAATGGGTTAAATTACATCATTTTCATTGCGGAAGGAACACTTGTACTACTTTACAAAAAATGCTTCACTGTTATACTTTTGTAAACATATCTTATTTGCCATTCCCTCTAAAAAAAAAAGTTTCCTCTGGCCTAAGTACCAAGACTAATTGGGTTATGGTCAGTACAGATTAATTGATATATTTAATTAATTTATTAGTTAATAATATCTAATTATTATCTGGTACAGAATATATTATATATATATATATATATGTGTAAATAAATGGAAATTAATCCGACAGAATGAATTTAACATTTTGAAAAAACAATTAGTAATTATTATCTGCTGACAGAATCTGTTTCGACGCCTTAGTAGAAGGGTCATCATCAACGAGCAAAAAAATATGAAAGAGAGAAGGTTTTTTATCCCTTCTCTCTTTCATATTTTTTTGCTCATTGATGATGACCCTTCTACTAAGGCGTCGAAACAGATTCTGTCAGCAGATAATAATTACTAATTATTTTTTCAAAATGTTAAATTCATATATATATATATATATATGTAGAATTAAACAAAAGACACATCTCCTGTTTTTTTTTTTTTTAAACTGGAACACATCACCCCTGATGATGGCACTTCGAAGTGCCGAAAGTACTCGGGACTTGAACTTTGGTGGACTTATCCACCAATTCCACCCAAACATTAAAAAGTTGGCCAGAAAACTCGAAAAGACCAAAAATAGAATTGTTAAACAGGAGATGTGTCTTTTGTTTAATTCTACATGTATAAATGAAAGAATGCTGCCCAAGTACACATATATGTATATATAGATGTGAGGTATCCAAAACTTTGTAGCAAGGGATGATTCTATATGTGATTTCTAAGACACACTGTATTATTACAGTATGATCCAGTATGTATAAATCTTTAAATCAATACTTTATTAAATCAACTTAGATTTACAAATGCCCCAATTTTGGTCGAAATAAATTTATTATGGAATAACGGTGTTGAGTTTTTACTTCCTTTCAAAGATATATATATATATATATATATATATATACTTTCAAAATAAGAAAAACTTAAACTGTCATTTTGCCTAAGTACCAAGACTAATTGGGTTATGATCAGTACAGATTAATTGATATTTTTAATTAATTTATTAGTTAATAATATCTAATTATTAATAATTATCTGGTGCAGAATATATATATATATATATAATATATATATATATATAATCCAAAAGTCCAGAGAAGAAATCTTCCTTACGACATAGGAGTTTTTTTTTAAAACAACTTGTCGCAGTTTGAGAGCTCAATGTGTGTTCCTAATGTTAGAGTCACAGAGCAAATTTATATTTAAAGAAATAACAAAAGACTTAGACATTTTGCATTATAGACTATTTCGGGGAGCTTAGACAAAGTGTCTAATTCTCCTGACTCATCAGATGCGAATCTAAGCTTTGTCTAAGCTCCCCGAAATAGTCTATAATGCAAAATCTCTAAGTCTTTTGTTATTTCTTTAATTATATATATATAATATATATATATATATATATATATATATAATCAATAGTAATGATATTATGGATAATTTGGACTCATAACTTAAAGTTTCATGGTTATGCAATCCTCAGATAAGTCAAACGGTTAAGATCTTAAAAACCAGCAGTATTTTTAGCATTTATATAAACGCAAAGCATTTTCACACGATGTGATGATATAATGCTAAAAATTGTTTTTTAAACTGTGGCTTGTTTAACGTTTCTGTGACGTGGATCGTGTTCACGTGATGTAATGTTATGACGTTAAATCTGTGTTTAAAAAAAATGATAATAAAACAAACTTGCTTTGGTTTTAATGCACTCGATGTTCAGATTAATTTTTTTTATCTTTTTTTTAAATAAATAAATGAGTGCAAAAGTTAAGGGATCAATTAGGATCAGGTGGTAAGTGGCACAGTAAAAATTTGTTCAAATATATATATATATATATATATATATATATATATATATATATATATGCATATATATATATACTTTGAAAAATATATGGAAATTAATCGGACAGTATGAAATTTAACATTTTTGAAAAAACAAATGGTGTTATGTAATTGCTGACAGAAATCTGTTTCGACCAAATCGATAAATTGGTCATCTTCACGAGCAACACAGACGGGAAAAGAAAAAGAAAAATATCCGTTAGAAGACTGTTTACATATGAACGCTATATTCAACTGCTGAAAATTGTTCTGTTTTAAAAATAAAATAAATTTTATTTTTAAATTTAAAAAATCAGAAGCATTATAGTTTATAGTAAAACTCAAAAGAGTTTGTTGTAAAGTTATATAAAAAATGTAAGGTGGGTATCAAAATTGTTTAGGATATATTTCAGCTATTAAAATATAATATACAGCGTATTTGGAGAAAGATGTAAAAGTTCCAAAGATTTACTTGTGGTGTTGATGAATCCGTAGATTTAATATGTAAATGAAAATATCATCATGTATATGTATATTAAATGTAAATAAAAAAAATGATAAAACAAGTTATTTTGTAATTAATACTAATGGTAAAAAAAGTCTTCATTTTTTAGAGAACTAATGAAAACATTTTAAAACAAAATGTTTTTAAAATACTATCTTGAGTTTAAGCAAAAATAGATATTGCAATACGAAAAATTTAAATTTTCGATTCTCAGCTTCTTTTTATCGTTAAGAACTGAATTTGAATTGTCATGTACAAAAAATTGAAATAAATAAATTACAATGTATTTCTAAATCATCAAGCAATTAAAAACTGAATTTAAAATTGTCCCCAAATACTATTATTATTTTCAAACTGGATTTTCAGTGAAACCATTCGTAGACAACAATATTCTATTTACAACAATGAAACTTGAATAAAGGTTATCATTATCTTCAAAATTTTTGGACCATTCAAAATAAGAAACATTTAAAACAACTCCTGATGACTTTTTTTTAAAAATTCAGCTTATGGAAATAATGAAAATTATGAACGAAAAACAATGTTTACATTTTCGTACCGTTAAATCAACTGAAATTTAAAGTAACTAAAAACAAGTTATGACTATTTGATTTTTTAACAAATTCTATGAAAAATTAAAATATGTTTTAAATAGTTTTTTTTCTTAAAATATGTTAGGGGAAATATTTTTTTACAAGGTCTCCCCACTCCCATTTCATGAAATCTTTAAAAAAACAAAAAAAAAAACGATTTTTAATTTTTTTCTATAAAGATAATAGTCTGAATAATTATATCAAAAGATTTTTTTTTAGTAAAAAGAAACATGAATTCTGAATTCTACCTAAAAATGTCAATATTAGGACATAAAATTATTTTAAAACACTCAGGATTATATTTAAAAAAACATTTTCAATGTTTAAAAAAAAGAATTCCCTAAAATAAACATTGTAATACATACATTTTTGGTGATTTTTAAAAAATTTTTATTTTTAGGAACACCCCCTGGTGTTCCTAAAATTGTTTTCGGCCGGTCATAGACTGGGTACTCTTGCTAGTATATATATATATATATATATATATATATATATATATATATATATATATATATATTGGTTTAGTGGTTAGTTTTGAATGCAAGTGTAAAGAAAAATAAAGTAACTATGGCGTTGCTTGTTAACATTTGATTTATTCTTATCAAAAGTTAACAAACAAAACCATAGTTACCTTATACTTCTTTACACTTGCATTGTGATAGCCTTCAAAACCAACCAACAAATTAATTCTTAACATCCTGTTGAGAATTTTCTAAGTCCAGAGTCCCATTCCTATAAGGATTTATCAAAAAATGGCTAAAAGTGGCCTTTATATTTAAAGTTACCTGTTATTTCCCTTTAAATCCAAGACTTCTAAATATGTTTAATATTACATTTAAACAAAGGCTAGCATTTGGGGTAGATTAGGAAAATGAATGTGACTTCCAGTCGGGCGGAATGGGGTGGCATAGGATGTTAAGAGTTAATCTCTTGTATTGATGAAAAGGTTTGACAATGATTTTCTGTAGAATTCAACATTCTTTTTTGTTTGTTTTATATTCTTTATTTGTTTTTGTCTTTACAATTTATTTCTTTATTGAAGGCACTCATGGTGTAATGGTGGTAATCTGAACATTAGCTACATAAATAAGAGTAACCTCCCCTTGTTTGTTTCATTTTGAGGAAGCCATATGTTTTGGTCAGCCATTTTTATTTCACCGTAAATCTACAGTGAAAATATGAATTTGTTCGAATCAATACAACTGCAGGTTTTAACATGGAAATATAAAAAAATGTGTTCTTAATTGTGCTTGCACATTATTTGAAATGAACTTAATTGTTATTAAGAACACATTTTATGATATTTTCGTGTTAAAACATGCAGTTGTATTGATTCAAACAAATTTGTATCTTCAGTGTAAATTTACGGTTAAATGAAAATGGCCGACCAAAACATACGCCTTCCTCTCATTTATGTAACTGATGTTCAGATTACCGTAATGGTTACCATCCCAGAAAATGGACTCTGTAACCAGTGTTCAAATCCTGGATTAGGCTGTTTGCATTTCCCATAGAGCTAATACCCTTGGTAAAGAAGTATTCTCCCTCCAGCTATGGGTAAATTAGCAGGACAGAATGGGCTCTTTAATCTTGGTAAGGCAACTGGTCTAGGAGAAATGGATCTGGCAACATGAGTTCAAATCCTGGATGAGGCTGATTGCATTTCACATAATGTTAATACCTTTGGGAAAGGTATGCATCCAACTATTCTCCCTCCAGCTATGGGTGAAATAGTAGGGAAGACTGGGCTCTTTAACTGTGGTATGGCAACTGGTCTAGGAGAAGGACATCTTTCAATTTAAACCAGTTAATTCTTACTGTTGCTTAACTTGTTTCATTTCTTTTTTATTCATATTACACTGGTTTACAAAGAAATTGAGGCAAGCACAAAAATAGCTGTTTTAACTGAATTTGGGGGTGCTTAAATCAGATTTGAAATCCATTTTCACTCATCACCTCTAGTTTTTTAGATATGCATACTGTACATTTTGTACACATACTGTACATAAAGGCATATATGCATTCAGGGTTAATTTCTAATATTGTGTGACTCATCTCTTCTTTTTTACTTCTGTCTGTGGTACTATGAATTGTGTACATTGTATCATCCAAGTATATTTATTCCGTCAATGTTCTTTATCTATCCTGTTTTATCTGTAATAATCTGCTGCAACTGTTGAAATAAGCATGTATATACTCAGTATATACTAAAATGAGACTATTTAAAAGACAGAAAACTAGAAGTGATAGAGCAAAACTGTTTATAAATTTGAATTCAGCACACCCAAATTAGTAAAAAAAAAAAAAAAACACTAGCTACAAAAATATATTTTCAGTAAATGTGTTATAAACCAGTGTTATATTATCTTCTTGGCGCCAAAATTCCAACCAAACCAATTTCTACAAAACAGAGAGAAGCCTGTAAAATAAAAATAAAAAATAACTTGAATTAAAATCAAAGCAAAATATTCATGTGTGGAAAAAGAAAGTTTTAGAACATAAAATATATAAACAATATAATAATATTATTTGTATTTATATTCGACTATTGACCTCATCTTCATTGTTATCTGTACAACACTTTGTT
The DNA here is from genome assembly GCA_023376005.1 of Doryteuthis pealeii. Taxonomy (NCBI): domain Eukaryota; kingdom Metazoa; phylum Mollusca; class Cephalopoda; order Myopsida; family Loliginidae; genus Doryteuthis; species Doryteuthis pealeii. The sequence continues at coordinate 26,710,882 of CM042179.1, read as the reverse complement.
GACAGATGCCACTCCTCCTTCTTCAGGTATTACTTGTTGGACTCTGGAACCTTATCTTGTGTAATCGTTCCTGATTATTACAAGAAGGTTCCTGATCGGATGAAGGTAACACGAATACTGAAAAGAAAAATATCCTGTCGAATACAGATAGGTCCCGAGAATGTAAAAGTTCCGAATATGTACAGATAACAACAATAGTCCGAATAATACAAGATAGTACGAACGTGAACAAATAATAGTAAAAAATATTAATAGTACAGATTTCAACAATAGTCCGAATAATAACTAGCCGAATCGGTACAAAAGCAATAGTACAGAGTATATCAACAATAAGACAACAGTACAATATATAGATTAGTACAGAGTAAATAACAACACAATAGTCAGAATAGTCATAATACAAATAATAGTACAGATAACAACAATAGTCCGAATAATACAAATAATAGTACAGATAAACAGTCCGAATATACAATAAATAGTACAGAATAACAACAATACCGAATAATACAGTACAGATAACAACAATAGTCCGAATAATACAAATAATAGTACAGATAACAACAATAGTCCGAATATACAAATAATAGTACAGATAACAACAATATAGTCCGAATATACAAATAATAGTACAGATACAACAATAGTCCGAATAATACAAATAATAGTACAGATAACAACAATAGTCCGAATAATACAAATAATAGTACAGATAACAACAATAGTCTGAATAATACAAATAATAGTACAGATAACAACATAGTCCGAATAATACAAATAATAGTACAGATAACAACAATAGTCCGAATAATACAAATTAATAGACAGATAACAACAATAGATACAAAATAATAGTACAGATAACAACAATAGTCCGAATATACAAATAATAGTACAGATACAACAATAGTCCGAATAATACAAATAATAGTACAGATAACAACCAATAGTCGAATAATACAAATAATAGTACAGATAACAATATCCGAATAATACAAAATAATAGTACAGATAACAACAATAGTTCCGAATAATCAAATAATAGTACAGATAACAACAATAGTCCGAATAATAACAATAATAGTACAGATAAACAACAATAGTCCGAAATAATACAAATAATAGTACAGATAACAACAATAGTCCGAATAATAAACAAATAATAGTACAGATAACAACAATAGTCCGAATAATACAAATAATAGTAACAGATAACAACAAATAGTCGAATAATACAAATAATAGTACAGATAACAAACAATAGTCCGAATAATACAAATAATAGTACAGATAACAACAATAGTCCGAATAATACAAATAATAGTACAGATAAACAACCAAAGTCCGAATAATACAAATAATAGTACACGATAACAACAATAGTCCGAAAATACAAAATAATAGTACAGATTAACAACAATAGTCCGAATAATACAAATAATTAGTTACAGTAACAACAATAGCTACAAATAATACAAAAATTAGTACAGATAACAACAATAGTCCGAATAATACAAATAATAGTACAGATAACAACAATAGTACAAATATACAAATAATAGTACAGATATCAACAATAGTACAAATAATTTACAACATAATAGTACAGATAACAACAAATAGTCCGAATAATACAAATAATAGTACAGATAACAACAATAGTCAAAATAAATACAAATAATAGTACAAGGATAACAACAATAGTCCGAATAATACAATAATAGCACAGATAACCAACAAATAGTCCGAATAATACCAAAATAATAGTACAGATAACAACAATAGTCCGAATAATACAAATAATAGTACAGATAACAACAAATAGTCCGAAATAATACAAATAATAGTACAGATTAACAACAATAGTCCGAATAATACAAATAAAGTACAGATAACAACAATAGTCCGAATATACAAATAATAGTTACAGATAACAAACAATTATCCGAATAAACAAATAATTTAGTTACAGATAACAACAATAGTACCGAAATAATACAAATAATAGTACAGATAACAACAAATAGTACGAATAATACAAATTAAATAGCTTACAGCATAACAAACAATAGTTCCGAATAAATACAAATAATAGCTACAGATAACCAACAATAGTACAAATAATACAAATATATAGCTTAACCAGATAATCAACTAATAGTACAAATAATACAAAAATAGTACAGCATAACAACAATAGTCCGAATTAAATACAAATAATAGTTACAGATACAACAATAGTACAAATATTACAAATAATAGTAACAGATAACAACCAATAGTCCGAATAATTACAAAATAATAGTTTAACAGATAACAACAATAGTCGAATAATACACCTCCACAGAGGTACAGATTAACAACAATAGTACCGCCACTACAAAATAA
>CM042179.1:26645445-26708394 GCA_023376005.1 Doryteuthis pealeii | reverse complement strand
AAAAAAGAGAGAGATACTATGAATTGGTGTACATTGTATCATCCAAGTATATTTATCGTCAATGTTCTTTATCTATCCTGTTTTTATCTGTATAATCTGCCTGCAAACTGTTGAAATAAGCATGTATATACTTCAGTATATACTAAAATGAGACTATTTAAAAGACAGAAAAACTATGAAAGTGATAGAGCAAAAACTGTTTATAAATTTGAATTCAGCACACCCAATTAGTAAAAAAAAAAAAAAACACCTATTCACATTATTGCCTCAGACAAAAAATATTTTTTTGTAAACCAGTGTTATTATCTTCTTGGCGCCAAAATTCCAACCAAACCAATTTCTACAAACAGAGAGAAGCCTGTAAAATAAAATAAAAATAACTTGAATTAAAATCAAAGCAAAATATTCATGTGGAAAAAGAAAGTTTTAGAACATAAATATTAAAACAATATAAAGGGATTATTTGTATTATTCGGACTATTGACCTCATCTTCATTGTTATCTGTACAACATTTGTACAGATGTGCACTCCGGCCTTCTTCAGGTATTACTTGTTGGACTCTGGAACCTTCTTGTTGTAATCGTTCCTGATTATTACAAGAAGGTTCCTGAATCCGAGAAGGTTCCCGAGTCTGACAAGAAATATCTGAAGAAGGCCGAAGGGCACATCGGCCGAAATGTTGTACAGATAACAACAATAGTCCGAATAATACAAATAATAGTACAGATAACAACAATAGTCCGAATAATACAAATAGTCCGAATAGTAAAATAATAGTACAGATAACAACCAATAGTCCGAATAATACAAATAATAGTACAGATAAAAACAATAGTCCAATAATAGTAAATAGTCCGAATAATACAAATAATAGTACAGATAACAACAATAGTCTGAATAATACAAATAATAGTACAGATAACAACAATAGTGTGAATAATACAAATAATTAAGTACAGATAACAACAATAGTCGCGAATAATACAAATAATAGTACAGATAACACAATGAGTAATAATACAAATAATAGTACAGATAACAACAATAGTCCGAATAATACAAATAATAGTAGCAGATAACAGACAATAAGTCCGAATAATCAATAATAGTACAGATAATAGTCGAATAATACAAATAATAGTACAGATAACAACAATAGTCCGAATAATACAATAATAGTACAGATAACAACAATAGTCCCGAATAACAAATAATAGTACAGATACAACAATGTCTGAATAATACAATATAGTACAGATAACAACAATAGTCGAATAAGTACAAATAATAGTGATACAAACAATAGTCCGAATAATACAAATAATAGTACACAATAACAACAATAACAACAATAGTCTGAATAATACAGAATAATACAGATAACACAATAGTCCAAATAATACAAATAATAGTACAGATAACAACAATAGTCCGAATAATACAAATACAGATAACACAATAGTCCGAATAATACAAATCATAGTACAGATAACAACAATAGTCCGAATAATACAAATAATAGTAACAGATAACACACAATAGTCCGAATAATACAAATAATAGTACAGATAAACAACAATAGTCCGAATAATACAATAACAGCAATAAATAGATAATAACAACAATAGTTCCGAATAATACAATAATAGTATACCAGACAATAGTCCGAATAATACAATTAATAGTACAGATAACAACAATAGTCCGAATAATTACAAAATAATAGTCAGATAACAACAATAGTCGAATAATACAAATAATAGTACAGATAACAACAATAGGTCCGAATAATACAAATAATAGTACAGATAACAACAATAGTCCGAATAATACAAATAATAGTACAGATAACAACAATAGTCCGAATAATACAATAATAGTACAGATAACAACAATAGTCCGAATAATACAAATAATAGTACAGGATAACAACATAGTCCGAATAATACAAATAATAGTTACAGATAACACTAATAGTCCCGAATAATACAAATAATAGTACAGATAACAACAATAGTCCGAATAATACAAATAATAGTACAGATAAACAACAATAGGTACAAATAATACAAATAATAGTACAGATAACAACAATAGTCCGAATAATACAAATAATAGTACAGATACAAACAATAGTACAAATAATCAAAATAGTACAGATATACAACAATAGTACAAATAATACAAATAATAGTACAGATAACAACAATAGTCCGAATAATACAAAATAATAGTACAGATAACACAATAGTACAAATAATACAAATAATAGTACAAACAACAATAGTCGAATAATACAAATAATAGTACAGATAACAACAATAGTCCAGAATAAGGATAATAATAATACAAATAATAGTACAGATAACAACAATAGTCCGAATAATACAAATAATAGTACAGATAACAACAATAGTCAGATAATACAAATAATAGTACAGATAACAATAGTCCGAATAATAGTACAGATAACAACAATAGTCCGAATAATACAAATAATAGTACAGATAACAACAATAGTCCGAATAAATACAAATAATAGTACAGATAACAACAATAGTCCGAATTAATACAAATAATAGTACAGATAAACAATAAGTCCGAATAATACAAATAATAGTACAGATTAACAACAATAGTCACTAAATAATACAAATAATAGTACAGATAACAACAATAGTACAAATAATACAAATAATAGTACAGATAACAACAATAGATAATAAACAAATTAAGATAGTACAGAAATACAACAATAGTACAAATAATACAAATAAATAGTACAGATAACAACAATAGTCCGAATAATACAAATAATAGTACAGATAACAACAATAGTCCGAATAATACAAATAATAGTACAGATAACAACAATAGTCCGAATAATACAAATATAGTAGTAAACAACAATAGAATATACAAATAATAGTACAGATAACAACAATAGTCCGAATAATACAAATAATAGTACAGATAACAACAATAGTCCGAATAATACAAATAATAGTACAGTAACAACAATAGTACAAATAATACAAATAATAGTACAGATAACAACAATAGTACAAATAATCCAAATAATAGTACACAACAATAGTCCGAATAATACAAATAATAGTACAATAACAACAATGTACAAATAATACAAATAATACTATATAAGCCTCCTCTAAAAAATTCAGAGAAATATATAAAGGGACCTCAGTATATCAATGAGCTTGAGCCTAGAATATATATAAAAGATTTTGATTTATAGCTAATAGAGATTTAGAGAAAAAGAAAAGTAGATAGAAACTACACAAGGATACTGCTTGCTGTCCTAAACAAATCCTGGAAGCAGCATCCCACAAAAAAACCTGCTAAACGGCCACCTGCCTCCTATCACACAAACAATAAAAATAAAAAGGAATAAGACATGCTGGACACTGTTGGAGAAGTAAGGATGAATTCATTACTGACATTATCGCATGGATACACCAGTGAGAGCTGACCAACATAAAATGTCTAGCCACACTGAAGGGACTTGATAAGTTGAATCACGTGTCTGTGGATGACTATATATGCTCCCCTTGGGTTGAGCACTTTGGAAGGGGATCTCGCTGACGGCCACCAACTAAAGCGTAAACTCAACGCTCTTCTATGAAATGGGATGGAGCACTCTATGACGGCCTTTGCATACATACTGATGTGTGTATTAAAACAGTTAAAATCCCCTTCATATTCTGTGGGTGATGATAGCCGAAAGGGTAAGCTGTCCGACTGCTGCTGAAACAATCGGATTTCTAACCCAGCTGTAGGTAGCACACAAAATGTCTAGCAACACTGAAGAGACTTGATAAGTCGAAACACGTGTCTGTGGATGACATATATATATATATATATAGGTTAAATTATTATTATTGTTGGAGAATTGATTATAGAGGGCTCAATTACTTATGTAAGAGCTTTATTTATTTATTTATTTATTTATAATTATAAAGTCGGTCCTACCATTGGTTTCTGAATAACACTTTTTTGGTGTTATTCGTCTTCAGAGGCGTTTGACTTTTGAAAAAAATGGACAGTTTTAAAACTCCCGGCACATGTCCACGCGATCCGTTAATAGCTCCTGCATTTCATATGCAGGAGCTATTAGTGCGGGAGTTTAAAACTGTCCATTTTTTTCAAAAGTCAAACGCCTCTGAAGACGAATAACACAGAAAAAGTGTTATTCAGAAACCAATGGTAGGACTGACTTTATAATTATAAATAAATAAATAAATATATATATATATATATATATATATATATATTTGTATATGTATAAGTATTAACTTACCGGTGGGTATAAGAACGATTGTTGGAAGCGCACAATATCCAGAGGTTAAGGTTGAGAAAAAACAAATACAAAGTGCTCAATACAATGTAGAGCATATATTTATTTTAAGAATGGAAAGGAGTAACCTACTCGAGTTTCATCGATTGATTCTTCAGGGTTATTTTAAATTAATCGAGTTTTCGATTAATCTTAGGTGTTATAAACATGCCCGTTGGAATGGGACTTAACTTTAGTAGAGGAACCTCTACTAAAGTTAAGTCCCATTCCAACGGGCATGTTTATAACACCTAAGATTAATCGAAAACTCGATTAATTTAACTAAAGTAACCCTGAAGAATCAATCGATGAAACTCGAGTAGGTTACTCCTTCCATTCTTAATATATATATATATATATAATATATATATATATATAGTGTATCTGCACTGACACACAATCTTATCATTCGTATCATTCTAAATTACTTCTAAAGGCTTTAAACAATGTTTTTTGTTTTTGTATTTTAAATTTTTATTTACCTTATCTTGTTAGCATCACTTGAATCACTATAAAACACTTGAGATATTTCTGTCATATAAAAATGCAGAATAACCTTTCACATTTGTGCACGCATGCACACACACACACACATGCAGACATGCACACACACACACACACAGAGGAAAAACACACACACATACACACATTCAAATCAAACGGGAAAGTCTGTACTTTTGTTACATAGAATTAAGAAAAAACAAAGCAGATAGACAATGTACATACATTAAATGAAAAAAAAAAAAATTAAAAAAAATATCATACAAAAAAAAAAAAAAAAAAAAAATAGATAAAAATAAAATTAAAAAATCATACAAAGTTAAGCGAGATAAACTATGCCTTTTTCTCCTCTTCCTACCCTTCTTCCCCCTCCTCCTCCTCTCTCAATAATTCTTAGTTTTATTTCAGTTTAACTCCTTCCACTTGACTTTTTACTTTAACCTTTTTCCTTACTTAAACAAAAATAAAACCTTTACTTTTTTAGAAGCTTTGTAAATAAGACCGAAATCACCGCCATTTTTTTTTATTTTAAAAATAAAATGTGCTTTGAAAACTATCAACAATGTTTTTAATGTGCAGACTGTTTAATAAAAATTGGTATATTGTGAGATGGGTGTGTGGGGGAAACCAGGATCTGACCCAAAAACACTAAGCATACTTGTGTAGTTCCTGTCAAGCTTTTCCTCCAATCCTTTCATATAAGTCTCAAGTGGTGCAACCATAGAGTAGTACTCATATGGCTATGGTAAATTATTTTGTTCCAGTTTTGAAAAGTATCAACAATGTCCTTAATGTACAGTGTTTAATAAAAATTGATATATTGTAAGATGGAGGGGGGTACCAGGATCTGACCCAAACAACAACAATATATATATATATATATATATATATATGAATAGTTTATTGGCAGTACTGAATTTAAAAAGGACGCGTAAAAGCATATGCATGTTGTAAAATAATTTTTTTTTTTCCTTAAAAAGAAAAGTAAGGGTACCCTAGTTAGATTTAAAATCTAAAATGATTTTATCTTTTTTTCGTTCAATGCTCCTCAGAGAAAAATTCATTGAAAGATGGAATTGTGGTTTTGTTTTGTTTTGTTGTAGACGATGGAATAGTCAGAAAGCAATGAGAAAAGGATTTATATATATATATAAGTCAAGAGAAAGGAAATGAATCTGGCGGTATAAGTATAGATAAAAGGATATGAAAACAACACAATATGCTGTTAAAGTGAAAACATTTTATATCATATTCATCTCCTCTCTCGATGAGTCTGGAGTAAAAAAACAAGCTCTGAAGATGATTTTTATAAATCAAAATATTGTTCAATATTAGCTATGAATATGTTTTCACGTTAACAGCATATTGTGTTGTTTTCATATCCTTTTATCTCTCTCTCTCTCTCTATATATATATATAGAGAGAGAGAGATGGGGAGAGAGAGAAACGGGGAGAGATAGAGAATGATCCAGACAGGCCCACTTCTATACTGTCTGCATCCATGAACACATGCACTAATATATAAATATATCCAAAGGCATATAAATGAGACCCTTTGATTATTAATCAATATATTGCTTCTAAGGATGGGAAGATAGTTTCAGATTTTTTCACTAAGATAAACCATCAAAGGATTTCTAAATGATAACTACCTTAAGTAACTAAACAATAACAAAATAAATTTTAAAAAACAAACTTATTTTTTAGTGTCCACTTTGTATTTGTGTGGAATGAAACCCATTGACACAATAAGTCAAGTTAACAAAGCCGCCATCTTTTTTTTCTTCCTTTTAACTTCATTTAAAGTCCTCCTCTACACCATAATTATAAATAATTTTTGAGATAATCTCTATTTGGATTAAGTTGGATTACATATACATTTGTGTCAATGTGGCACTTGCAGCTTAAAGATGATGTTGTAATCTGGTTGGGTTTATTTTACGGCATATCAACGTCGGTGGGTCATTTAATGCCAATTAAGTTTTAGATTCATAGCGATAGTTTGGTAGAAAACAAATGTACATATGTATAGATTTTAAGTATTGTTCAATTAATCTGGTATAGAATTGTTTATTTTACGGCATATCAACGTCGGTGGGTCATTTAATGCCAATTAAGTTTTAGATTCATAGCGATAGTTTGGTAGAAAACAAATGTACATATGTATAGATTTTTAAGTATTGTTCAATTAATATGGTATAGCATTGTTTGTTTCGTTCTTTTTTTTTTCTTTTCTTGAAGCTGACCAGATTTGATAAAATCTAAATAGTAGTAAAGTCGATAGACTGGCCTATTGTCGGTATCAGCCAAACAGCAAGGAAGTCTATCCCTTTTTTATTAGCTCTAGACAAGGGAGATTGTTTTTGTGTCTGGGGTGGTGTGCCACACCTCCTGTCAACTCTCCACTTTACTGCACAAATCCAAGCTGTACTACTCACATGCTGTGTTGGCGAGGGCCAGTATTGAACTCAGGACTTTGTGGTTCCTAGGTGGAGCTATGTACCCACTAGTTAAGTAATACGCAGATAGCTTTATAGAGTTTAGTGACTAATGAATAGTTGTAATCACTATCTAGTTAGTTCAAATAACAACATTTGGGTCAGACTGACTGGATAATTTTAGGACTAATAGTAAATAAATGTAAGTAAATTAGTTCTCATTACTGTGTTTTTGTTTATTTACTTGTATAAAGTAGTGAGTGGTAATCATTTTCAAAGATGATATATATATATATATATATATATATATATATATATATATATATATATATATAATATATATATATATATTAAGAAAATATATATATATTGTATAAAGCAATGAGTGGTAATTATTTTCAAAGATGATCATGGAGATGTCAGACACTCAATGTATGTATTTATCCAATTCCTCTGCCACGAGCAGGATGTGACACAAGGTCAATTTTTAAGTAGTTTAACAGGTTTCAATTCAGAGTTTTCCTTCTAGACTGGTTGCCATACCAAGGTTAAAGAGGCCAGTCTGCCCTACTCAGATTTTATCCAATCCCCTGGGTTTTTTTTATATTTAACATTGGCTAATACTTTATTTGGAAATACAAAATCTACTGATCTCTTTACATAGTTTAATATAAAAAATGAAACATTTAACATTGGCTTATATATATATATATATATATATATATATATAAAATGTTGTTCTGGTTCCAACGGGAGAAAATGTAATATTTTATAAAAAAAGAAGAAGGTCCGCAAAATGTATCGTTCTCAGAAAAAATGTTTTATTCTTTTTATTTCACATACGCAACACGTGTTTCAGATATTCTGGTATCTTCTTCAGGCTTTGGTCAATACATATATTGATATACATATATATATATATATATACATATACACATACATAGGTTATGCGTGTTTCTGTAATTTTTCTGTTATATATATATATATAAAAGATATCAGTGGTCTGAAGAAGCTCGTGGGCATACTCGCGAGTGGAAATGGTCCATAACCACGATACCCATGGTATTCCCAAATATATATATATTCGCATCTGATGAGTCGGGAGATTTAGACTATTTGTCTAAGCTCCCTGAAATAGACTATAATGCTCAATCTCTAAGTCTTTTGTTATTTCTTTACTCATATATTTGCTCTGTGACTCTAACATTAAGAGCACACATTGAGCTCTCAAACTGCGACTTGATTTTGTTTAAATAAAACTCTTGTGTCGTAAGGAAGATTTCTTCTCTGGACTTTTAGATTATATATATATATACATATGAAAAGAAAAAAATTTTTTAAAATATAACAAACACAGGATGTTATGATCAGGAAACAATTTTTAGTGTCAATACTTAAGTATTTCGGTATTTTATACCATCTTCAGGACACTGTTAGGTGAGGAACAAAATGAAACTTGTTAAGTGTATAGTGGTTGTGTGAATCTGATGCTATTAACCGTTAATTTTTATATGCGCGTTTGTTTACGAAAAGCAAATGACGTGATCAATGCATGTGCAAAAATGGAAGGCGAAGAACATATAATGACGTATGCTTTAACGTGAATAAGCGGAGAACAAAAAGTTAATAAAGATATGTTGTATTTCATATGGAATATTAATGTTAGATAAATAAGAACATTAAAACAATATATAAATACATATATTTCTTATATACGCATATCCACATATAATCATATATATATATATATATATACATATACGCATACACATACACATACATATATATACATACGTGCATATGAAAGTTATTCAAAAATCTTCCAGTTGACCGTTTTTATCTTAAATTCAAAAGTATACATTATTGCCAGTTTTTACCAGAGGTAAGACAGACATTAGACAGAAATAAAATAAAAATTTGAATTATTCCTCAACATAACTTTGCAGAGGTAAGACACATTTTATCATCTTCAATATCTTATATAATAATTATATTAATTCAATGCTTCAATAAAGAGTCCTGTGGATGTTAGGAAGGCTTTTCTATTGGGGACCTCGCTTAGAAATTATTACTATTTTTTCTTTCTTTTAAGAGAGGTCCTTCTAAAAAGATCTTTTTCATTTATTCCATTCATGTTATTCAGTTTTTATTCTATTCATTAATTCATAACTATAAGTCCCAGAGAATTTTGTGCGTTTCGTTCTCAAGAACAGATTCTGGTTTATGCATATACCATTTTGTTGTGTGGTCAAAATTTAATTTTTTGCATAATTCCCAGTGGATCACCTTCCCAACCCAGTCGTGTCTAGTTTTGTATTCTCGTTGTGCTAGTTTGCTACATTGCTGTCACTCAGACTCCAGTGAAAGACCATCAGCTAACACTGATGTGAAAACTCAAAAGGAATAAATAATAGAGACAATATTTATTTGTTTGAATTAATTATTTTAAGAATGCAAATAAAATATTTTAGCAAGAGAGAGAAGGTGGGCGTGTTCAATAAAAGTCATCTTTGAAGAATTATTTCAAGAATATAAAATATTCAACCAAGAGAAATGATCAGTTATTCCCCCTCCCCTTCCCCCAAAAAAACTCAAATGAAGAAAAAGTAAGAAAAAAAGAAAGAGAGAAGGAAAGAAGTATAAAATTGATTGAAAAGTAAAGAGAAAAAAAAAACAAAGAAGAAGAAGAAGGAAATAAAGAAGAAGAAGAGAGAAGAAGAAGAAGAAGAAGAAGAAGAAGAAAGAAGAAGAAGAAGAATAAAGAAGAAGAAGAAAAGAAGAAGAAATTGAAGTTTATTGAGATTCTTTTTTGTATATAAGGCGTGTGCTAGATCATCACCTAGTCTATAAGTATGTGCAACGATCTAGTACATGCCTTATATACAAAAAAGAATCTCAACAAAGTTTCCTTAATAATGGTGCAAAAAAAATTCTAAAATGAAGAAAGAAAAAGAGAAAAAAACAAAGATGAAGAAGAAGGAAATAAAGAAGAAGAAGAAGAAGAAGAAGAAGAAGAAGAAGAAGAAGAAGAAGAAGAAGAAGAAGAAGAAAAGAAGAAGAAGAAGAAGAAAAGAAGAAGAAGAAGAAGAAGAAGAAGAAGAAGAAGAAGAAGAAGAAAAAGAAGAGAAGAAGAAGAAGAAGAAGACGAAGAAGAAGGAAATAAAGAAGAAGAAGAAGAAGAAGAAGAAGAAGAAAGAAGAAGAAGAAGAAGAAGAAGAAGAAAAGAAGAAGAAGAAGAAGAAGAAATAAAGAAGAAGAAGAAGAAGAAGAAGAAGAAGAAGAAGAAGAAGAAGAAGAAGAAGAAGAAGAAGAAGAAGAAGAAGAAGAAGATTGCAAGAATAGAAATTCTGGTCCTTTTTTTTTTTAGAGGGGCAGGTTAGAAATGATTTGTATTTGTAGGAAAATGTGAAATAAAAAAAAAAGTCAACTTGAGTCCTGCGTGGAAAAAAATGCGCAAAGATGAGGATAACCAGAAATATAAGCAAAAAAGAAAGAAAATAACCCTCCCCCCCCCAGTAACTTCCAACCCAGTAAATTCTCTAAGCGGTTAATCTGGGATCTTAACATCACAGACAGAAAATGGCAACAAATAGTCAGACAACAAACAATACTTTTTTATGTCTCATAAAAATGAATAAAATGCAGAGTTTGAGAGGGTTTGGTGGCTACGACAGAAAAATTGCATAATTGTCTTTCATGTTGCCAACTAAAGTAACCATTTTAATGACACAGACTTTTTTTTATGGTGAGTAAAAAGATATAACAACATTTGTTGGAGGTGGGTGGTGTAATGGTTAGAGTTGTAGGAAATGGAATCGTCAACCTGAGTTAAAATCCTGGAGGAGTCTGTTTGCATTTCACATAGTGCTAACACCCTTGGGAAAGGTATGAATCAACTTCTCTCCCTCCAGCTATGGGTAGATAGTTGGGAAGAGTGGGCTCTTTAACCTTGGCTAGGTAACGAGTCTAGGAGAAAGAAAAACGGAATTCAAACCTGTTAAACGCCACTTAAGAAATTGACCTTGTGTCACATCCTGTTCGTGCAGAGAAGTTGGTAAATATTACTTGCTGTCCATCGTATTCGATGATGACACCATGCGAATCATTTTCCTCCAATTTATTCGGTCTCTGGTTGTGTCTTGCCAACTGCCTATGGGATGTTAAAGTCCTTCAGGTTTCTTTTGATGTTGTCTTTGTACCTGAGCTTTGGTCTACCATGTGATCCCTCTCTTAGTTGAGAGTACAGAATCTGCTTTGGTAGTCTGTCATCCCCAATTCTGTTTAAGTGGCCAGCCCATCTCAGGTTGTTTTTGAATCTGCTTTGGTCTACCGATTCCACGTGATCCCTCTCTTAGTTGAGAATACAGAATCTGCTTTGGTAGTCTGTCATCCCCAATTCTGTTTAAGTGGCCAGCCGTCACAGGTTGTTTTTGTATCTGCTTTGGTCTACCGATTCCACGAGATCCCTCTCTCAGTTGAGAGTACAGAATCTGCTTTGGTAGTCTGTCATCCCCAAGTCTGTTTAAGTGGCCAGCCCATCTCAGGTTGCGTTGGACAAGTATTTCGTGCATGCCAGGGAGTCCAGTTCTCTTCAGGATGGTCCTGTTTGAAACATGTTGCCACCACTTGACATTTAATATACTGTGTTACATATATAAAAGATATAACCGCATTCACTGAAATAAAAAGATAAGGAAAAAAAAAAAAAAAAAACTGAGCCACCCACACCATATTGTTGTGGAACACAATAGTGAGAAGGTAAAGAGAGCTCTCTGAAGAACAATAAACAATGCCTGCAAGAAGATATAACTGAAGCAATTAAGTGGACTTTCTACGATGATGATGATGATGATGATGATGATGTGGTGGTGGTCATGGTCCTGAGGGTAAAGTGCATAAGAATGCAGGAGTTTCTCACCTGAGCAGAAACTTGGTTGAGATGACTGGAGACAGGTGAGGAAATATAGACAATAGTGATACAGTTTGCATTGAAATAGATACCACACCCTCTCAACTTTGGTAGATCATCTGTCACTGATAAAAAATACAAATCTATTCTGGACATATATATATATATATGTATATATATATATATATATATTGAATATCAAAATTGTTCAGGATATATTTCAGCTATTAAAAAAGTAATTTACAAGTCCACAGCGTAATTGAATAAAGATGTAAAGTTTCAAATCACTTGTGGTGCTGATAAAATCCGTAGAGTTATAGATGAAAGTCTTCAGAGGTGTAAAAATCCAGATATATTGTTTTTTCATTAGACAAATATGAAAAATAGATGGAAATTAATCCGACAGTATGAAATTTAACATTTTTGAAAAAACAAATGATGTTATATAATTGCTGACAGAAATCTGTTTCGACCGGCTCGATAGATCGGTCATCATCAAGAGCAACATATGAGAGAAAGACGGGAAAAACTATTAGAAGACAGGGTA
This sequence comes from Doryteuthis pealeii, assembly GCA_023376005.1. NCBI lineage: Eukaryota > Metazoa > Mollusca > Cephalopoda > Myopsida > Loliginidae > Doryteuthis > Doryteuthis pealeii. The sequence continues at coordinate 26,695,644 of CM042179.1, read as the reverse complement.
CAAACAAACGCTATATTCAATGCTGGAATTTTTTTTTAAATGTGTGTTCTGTGTTAAAAATAAAATAAATTTTATTTTAAAAAATCAGAAGCATTATAGTTCATAGTAAAACTCAAAAGAGTTTGATGTAAAATTATATAAAAGTGTACCCCAGTACAAATCCGACGGTATGTAATATAGTGAAAATTTAAAAAAACACAGGTTCAAATAAAATGAGTGATATTTATTCAACCAATGCTGCAGTGTTTCAATCTGTTTAGTAGATCTTCTTCCAGGCTTTTGTTAATTTAAGGAAAAGGAAAATTTATCGCAGAATGATAAGGAGACTGTGATAGTTTTTGTTGATTTGTTTGTTTAAAAATGTTTTGAATGGAAAATTATGAAATGCTGGGATAAACGGTTTTGAAAGATGACATTGAACATTCTCTTATGTTGTGTGTGTGTGTGTGTGTGTAATATGGTGTAAAATTTTGAAAAAAACACAGGTTCAAATAAAATGAGGGATATTTATTCAGCCAATGCTGCAGTGTTTCAACCTATTTAGTAGATCTTCTTCAGGGCTTTTGTTGATATAAGGAAAAGTAATATTTATCCCAGAATAAGGAGACTGTGATAGTTTTTGTTGATTAGTTTGTTTTAAAATGGTTTGAATGGAAAATTAGTGCTCTTAGAAAAATTCGAAATTTATGAAACGCTGGGTGTAGTGAAGTTAACTCAGGTTTAACGTTTTATAAACAGGTTTTATTACGGGTCTACAAAAATATTTACACATGAGGTCCATGTACGTTCACGGATGTAGTGAAATCCCTATTTTCGGGATCTCGCCCTATTGAGATTTCCCCTAATCTCGCCAGGTCGAGATGTTAGGACACTACATCTTCCCCCCGTTATTTTTTGTTTTCCCCTTTTGATTAAAAGGTTATTCCGGACATGACAAAGTCTTTCTGTCAAGCTGGTGCTTGTCTAACTCTGGGTGATTTGTCCGTGTTAGGGTTTGGTGTAGTTGTAGAAGAATGGTAGTGGGAGACTGATCAGTGGCTGGCACACTGTGGTATGTCCCAATTATCTCCACAAGTCTTTCCAGTATCAGACCGTTTCCTTCTCTAAATAGTCTGGCTTTTAAATCTTTATCCTTGATATGGAGGAGAACTTTGTCTCTGACCAAGTTGTCAGCATCTTCTTTAAAGTTGCATGGCTTGACCAGTACTTTTAGGCGGGTAACAAAATTGTTCACCGTCTCTCCAGTTTTCGGTTCCATTTCGAAAAAATTAGTGCGAGCTTTTGGTATATTTTCTTTATGGGAGAAATGTTTGTCAAACAAACTAATAGCCACTTCGTATGCGTCCCTTTTGTTTGTGCCGGGACTTGCTGCCTCTTGATCCCTCTTTTCCTGTTCCATAAAATTTCGCCAAATTTCACAAATGCTTGGTCCTCCTATTATGAGTAAAACTCCTCTTTTTTGTTCGGCATTACACACACCTGTTGCTGTGATATAGATTTCCAGATTTAATTTCCACTCCTCATATCTTCTGTGTAGTGTTTCAGGTTGGCCAATCGTGTCAAGATGTGATGGTGCTTGTAATCCTCCTAATGGAATGATTTTAGACATTTTTTTTTTTTTTTTTAAATTCGACAAGGAACAAAAAATTCAACAACAAAAGTTTCAAATAAAGTAATGAATGATTTTATTCCTGTGCTTTAGTTGTTTAATTTCAGTTATTAAACATTTAGCGTAGGCAGGAATTTAGCACTTACTTGAATGTACTTTTTTTTTTTTTTTTTTTGTCTCCACGTGGTAGGCTAACGGTGTAGTCTAATGGCCACTTTTTCCTTTTGTTTAAAAATTTCCTAAAGGGATTTTTCTTTGGTAATTTCTGTCCTGGTTTGTCCGAATTGTGGTTATCTCATTCATCGCCAGTTATAGTGAAGTTAACTCAGGTTTAACGTTTTATAAACAGGTTTTATTACGGGAATATTTACACACGAGGTCCATGTGGCTGTACGTTCACGGATGTAGTGAAATCCCTATTTTCGGGATCTCGCCCTATTGAGATTTCCCCTAATCTCGCCAGGTCGAGATCTTAGGATACTACACTGGGATAAACGGTTTTGAAAGATGAAATTTGTTTGGCCTTAAAACATATTGTGATTGTATCAGATTTTTATCACGTCCAGACACTATTGTCTAGACTGTCAATTAGTTGCCCTATGGCCATTGTCAGTGATACCTAGCCAAACCCGCCACCAACTGAGTCTATCCCCTTTTCACTAGTGCTAGACCAAAGAGATTATTTTAGCATCTGAGGTGGAGTGCCACACCTACCATCAGCTCCTTACTTTACCGCACAGATCCCTGTGATACTCATATGCTGAGTTAGCGAGGGCCTATATCGAACGAAGAACCTTGTGATTCCTAGCCAAACGCTCTACCGACTGAGCTAAACCAGCCCTTGTACTAGACTACAACAGACATCATCGTAAGAAGTGATTACAGTCAGCATATTCTAAGCCCCACCGGCAGGGGCATTGAGATAGCTTGGTCATGTGATTAATTCTCATGGGTAATTAATGTACAAGGTGAGTATAAAAACAGGATAAGCACAAAACAGTCTTAACATTAAAACTTATTTAAATATGTTTATAAATATGGTAACATCATATACATTAACTCAAAATATTTATTTTCTCACCAGCAGAATCACTGTGCACCCCTCCCACCTATACAGGGTGAGCAAAAAAAAACTTGATTTCAAATAGTCATAACATTAAAACTTATTTGAATATGTTTATAAATATGGTAACGTCATATACATTAACTCAAAATATCTATTTTCTCACCGGCAGAATCACTGTGCACCCCTCCACCTATACAGGGTGAGCAAAAAAAAAACTTGATTTCAAATAGTCATAACATTAAAACTTATTTGAATATGTTTATAAATATGGTAACGTCATATACATTAACTCAAAATATCTATTTTCTCACCGGCAGAATCACTGTGCACCCCTCCCACCTATACAGGGTGAGCAAAAAAAAACTTGATTTCAAATAGTCATAACATTAAAACTTATTTGAATATGTTTATAAATATGGTAACGTCATATACATTAACTCAAAATATCTATTTTCTCACCGGCAGAATCACTGTGCACCCCTCCCACCTATACAGGGTGAGCAAAAAAAACTTTGATTTCAAATAGTCATAACATTAAAACTTATTTGAATATGTTTATAAATATGGTAACATCATATACATTAACTCAAAATATCTATTTTCTCACCGGCAGAATCACTGTGCACCCCTCCCACCTATACAGGGTGAGCAAAAAAAAACTTGATTTCAAATAGTCATAACATTAAAACTTATTTGAATATGTTTATAAATATGGTAACGTCATATACATTAACTCAAAATATCTATTTTCTCACCAGCAGAATCACTGTGCACCCCTCCCACTGATACAGGGTGAGCACAAAAACACTTGATTTCAAATAGTCATAACATTAAAACTTATTTGAATATGTTTATAAATATGGTGACATCATATACATTAACTCAAAATATTTATTTTCTCACCAGCAAATGATATCACGCAGAAAAAACTAATAATCTTCATACAACGACTGCTATTTACACAGTAACATTGCAACCAACAAAGCCTTCATCAGATGATGACTCTGGGTTCAGGCATGGTTTCGGGGCCAAAGCATCATTACCACTAACCCAGAGCGCCCCAGCAGTATCTCACGATACCACCAGACTTTGTTGGTTTATGTCACAATATAGGATTGCCATATCCACGCTGATGCGGTTAGAGCTTTCTCCTGGATCTTTTTTATGTATTTGCTCTTGTCTGGTGGAGAAAGTCCAAGTTTAGACAAAAATGCCGAGGTTGAGTTGGTAATAAATCCCCGGCATTTGACTTCGATGGGAAATACATTTGTTATCCATCCGTTTCTGACGCATTGTTCACGTAGGTCTTCATATTTTTCCAACTTACACTGATGGGCCCTATCAAGATTTTCTATTACTATCTCCTCATTAGTAGATCAGCTCACTACATCAGTAACAATATTTCATCTATTGAAAACGATGTTAACGTAAAAGATTGTATCTATAGTTTAATTTTCAATATTTCAAAATTTAACTAATTTTAACATTTAACATTCTAACGCCCCAGCTGACAGGGCGGGTAGTATAAATGGAGACACTGATGTAAAATAAATTTTCCATTTATTAAAATTAGTTTCCAAGAATAATAATTATGAAAGTTAAAACAATATAATAAATAGTATATATCTATTAATAATGGAGATTCGCTTCCGGTTTTTGTCTGTAACAAAAACTGCGTCACTGCTTATGTCACATTACCCAACACATAATCCAACATCATAACATAGAATAAATATACTCAAAATTTGAGCATGCAACGTTAGACAATCCTCATTGTTTCAATAAATAGATTCCCAGGCGTTATATATTTATAAATAGATTGTTTTATTCTAATATAATATTTAATGTTATCGGAACTGTTTCCATTTCAAATTGTCTTTCTTTCTTTCTTTCTTTCTTTTTACTCCTTTAATAAATTTGACGATTTTACATACTTATGGTACACACTCTATGACATTGAATTTTCAGGTCCCATCCCCTCAGGCAATATATTTCAATAAATTATTTTTACATCGCCCGGAGGGTGTCTTTTTATTTTGCTAGAAAATATAATTTTGTATATAATTGCTATATATCATATTATTATTATAGAAGGAAAAAAAAATAAAGGGCAGGAAATAAATATGTTTGTTCTGCTTATGATCAGTCTTTCGATCTCCAGTCTGTTTAAGATTGGTTTGGTTTCTTTTCACAATTATGGGGTTTCAAGTAAATATTCTTTGTTGGGGGGGGGGGGAAGAAGCGAGTCAAACGCTTTATTCGCAGGCTACAACACTGTCGTCGTCTACCAGCAGCTGAAGTCGCAACACTTTTACTGCCGTCACCCCACTTCTACTTATACTACCGTTTCCTCTTATCATCTGGACACATCAGTCGAACCTCGCACCCATGCACAATTCTCGTGCATTCAGATGGACGCATGTAGGCCCCAACATCCAGGCACNGGGCACTGAATTGCACCTTGCGTCCATCCAGCGCCTAAATCTCATTTCTTTGCATTCTGGAGGGTGCGGGTTCGACTCCGGCAGGGAAAGACACTCTCACTCTTTTTCCAAACGAGTACGGTGGTACTCGTTCTGCGTCACACTTACATAATCACCTTTATTAGAATTTAAAAAAATAAAGGTTAGAGAGCCCACTCTTCCCAACTATTTACCCCTAGCTGAAGGGAGAGAAGTTGGATTCATACCTTTCCCAAGGGTATTATTACTAGTACAAAAACCCCCCCCCGGACGATGTAGAAATAGATTTTTGAAACATATTGCCTGAGGGGTGGAGTTAAAAATCCAATGTCAGTGAATTTGTACCCTAAGTAAGTAAAATCATCAAATTCATTAAAGGATTAAAAAGTGAAACAATTTGAAATGTAAACTTTAAATATGTATTAAAATAAAACAAACTATATATAGATATATAATACCAGTCTAGGAGAAGGAAGGCACCAAATTCAAATGCCCTCACAAGGCTCAACTGATGAGGTGGTAGTTAGACAATCAGCCAGATTTAAAAAAAAAAAAAGAAAAAAAAAAAGAAGCAAGACCTGTTAAAAGGGGATGAACTTTTCTATAGGTCAAAGGTCATTTAGCAACTCTTCATTTGGACTGGCAACCAGTGAAGTGTACTCTCAAAAGGTCAAAACACCACACAAAGAATTTTATGGACTAACATACATACAGACACATATATAATAATCAATACCTATATAAATATATTATATATATAAGTCGTCGGGGGTGCCTAAAGTCGGTATCAGCCAGTCAGTGAGGGAGTCTATACCCTTTTCAATAGCGTTAGACCAAGGAGATTGTTTTTTGGCATTTGAGGTGGAGCCCAAACCTACCATCAGCTCCTTACTTTACCGCACAGATCCCGTGCTACTCATATGCTGAGTTGCGAGGACCGGTATTGAACTAGGAACCTTATGGTTTCTAGCCGAATGCTCTACCGACTGAGCTAACTCGCTCTCTCTCTCTCTCTCTCTCTCTCTCTCTATATATATATATATTATATATATATATATATATATAGTATACAGTGTGTAATTGCAATAACCTACTCGATTTCCCATAAGGATCTTCAGGGTTAATCAAGATATTGATTAATTACAGCTAATTGCGGAAGTGAATGTTGCAATTATGACTGTTGAAAACAGTTTTGCAGTGAATGAATGCAGTCTGTCATTTTGAAAGTTGGGATGACGAACACGATGTTGTTGGATCCTGAATGCGAATGTTAACATGAGATAAATAAAATATTAAGTGTGGAGGGGTTGGTAAATATATATATATTTACAACCACCTCCAGACGAGCAGGATGTGGAGTTTAACAGGTTTGAATTCAGAGTTTTACTTCTCCTAGACTGGTTATCTAGCCAATATTAAAGAGCCTAGTCTGCCCTACTATTTACCCATAGCTGGAGGAGAGTTTTTTTTATATGTTAACAAACACAAAAAAGGAATATAAAACACATTTAATAGGTTAAATACAACAAATTTGACAGAAGAATTATGTAAAATAATTATGTAAAATAGAGAAAGACAAAATTATTCGTACAGTAGAAAATGTTGTTTTAGATTTATTGGTTCATGTGTAATATATATAATATATATATATATATATATATATATATATATATATATATATTACCAATCCCTCTTCATGAACAGGATGTGACATTAGGTCAATTTCTTAAGTGGACTTTAACAGGTTTGAATTAAGAGTTTTCCTTCTCCTAGACTGGTTACCTAGCCAAGGGTAAAGAACCCAGTCTGCCCTACTATTTACCTATTGGTGGGAGGAGAGTAGTTGGATGCAGTTGATATATATATAATATATATATATATTATTGTATATATATATATATATATATATTCCTGCTTGTGTGTGTATGTGTGTGTGTATTGCCCCCCCCACACACACACAAGGAGGATGTGACACAAGGTCAATCTTTAAGCAGAGGTTAACAGTTTTCCTTCTAGACCAATTGCCATACCAAGGTTAAAGTAACCAATCTGCACTACTATATATATATATATTATATATATATATCTTCTTATTATAATGGAGATTGTGTGCTTTTCTGTCTGTAACGAACTATCACTACTCAAGTCACAATTCCCTTTGTTATTGAGGTCAATTGTCCATGAATTTATTTTTTATTTAAACCTCAATTATTAATAAAAATGTTTTACATTATTAATACTGTTACCTATTCTACATGATATTTTCCAGTACCCCACTTGTACGGGTCAGGCACAAGGCCCTATTATGTGGGACCACCCACAAACCAAGCTCATGGGGTGGGGCTGTGAAAAATTGCGTTGATCCCGTCGGCATTCCCTCAAGGAGGCGACCTCAGGCGCTGGGCAATAAACCCAGCCTGCCCTTTAAATCAGGGGGGCAGGTTGGCCTGGGGGATGCCCCCTGGATCGACGCTATTAACTCGTAAAGTCCAGGGCCGAAGCCACTGGACCCCTGTGTTGACCGGATCTACATATATTTACCGCTACCCACTTGTACGGGTCAGCACAAAGTCCTATTAACGTGGACCACCCACAAGCCGAAGCTCATGGAGTGGCAGGTAAAAAATTGCGTCGATCCCGTCGGCATTCCCCCTCAAGGGGGCGCCTCAGGCACTGGGCAATAACCAGCCCTGCCCCTTTAAATCAAGGGGGCAGGTGTTGCCTGGGGGATGCCCCCTGGGATCGACGCTATTAACTCGTAAAGATCCAGGGCGAAGCCACTGGACCCCCGGCGCTGTGGCCGGATCTACATAACTAACAACATGCAATTATATTTATATATACAACAAAATAGCGGTTTACAGTGTGAACGGAAGGCTAATTTGCATATTGATATTAAAAATGTGATTTTATTAATATGTGCTTATATTATTGATTTTTAACTGTTTGGATTTATTTTAATGAATATAAGCAACAATTCTTCAATGAATCTTAAATGAAATCCATTAACAAGAAAAAATAAATGTCATTTTATTCTTTACTTCCTCTTTTACTACAAATACTTAAATTAGAAAAAATAACAATGAAAGATGGGATGATGGAAGAGTAAGTTTCAGTTGTTCTCATTTTTTATTATACTTCCTCTGTTTCAAATCTTTTTATCTGCATTTTATTTAGTTTCATTAGCCTTTCTAATTTAATACAATACTTATTACATTAAAACCTAGATACTGCACCCGGAGGTGCATATATTTGCTAGTATATATAAGATAAACCTAATGAGCAGATAAACCTACTAAGAGTTTCGCTTAATTAATTGAAACTTTTAGTAGGTTTATCTGACTCATTAGGTTTATCTTTATTGTTTGCTCTACTTAGGTATTGAGCACTTTTTACTTATTAGCTTTAGTTTCCTGGCAGTTTTGTATGAATATATATATCATATATATATATATATACATATAAATTGTTTTTTCTTTGGCCAGATATTTGTACCAATAGATTATTTTTGGTTGGTACGATTATCTTGGTCTTTTCTTTTTTTCAAAAAAATTTTTCTCCCCAGGTAATGTTTGGTAGTATATTTTACAATCAAACTATTTGCTCTGTTTTTTTTCTCACCACGAGGATTTACCACAAGTTTGGTATATTATATATATATATAGGGGCTGGGTTAGCTCAGTCCCGTAGAGCGTTCGGCTAGAAACCACAAGGTTCTAGTTCGATACCGGTCCCCGCCAACTCAGCGTTGAGTAGCACAGGGAATCTGTGCGGTAAAGTAAGGAGCTGATGGTAGTTGTGGCGCTCCATCTCAGATGCTAAAACAATCTCCTTGGTCTAGCGCTATTGAAAAGGGGATAGACTCCCTCGCTGACTGGCTGATACGACTTTAGGCACCCCGTCAACTTTACTTACTTTACTATATATATTATATATATATAATTATATATATATATATACATGAATCGCAAAGTTCTGAGTTTGATACTGGTCCCCACTATCTCAGCGTATGAATAGTACAGCTTTGATAATCTGATCTGTGTGTAAAAGGCTGACAGTAGGTGTTGCACTCCACCTCAGCAAAAACAATCTCACTGGTCTAGCACTAGCAAAAAGGGATAGATCCCCCACTGTCTAGCTGATACTGACGATAGGCCACATCACCAACTTTACTTTTATATATATATATATATAAGAAGATGGTACTTAACCAAACATAGTTAGCACACTCAATACTCCCAATAAGTATGTACAGCAACTCAAAAAAAAAAAAACAAGCCGCCCAACCAAGACACTTGGGAGGGTGGATACATTTTTTCCTCATATTGTCGGATTCAATTCCTTTTCATTTTCACACACAACACACACATATAATATATATATATATATATATATTTATTTAATTTGCTTAGTTTTTATAGATCAATGTTTATTAAACAGCTACCCAGGTTTCATTCAAGGGGCAATCATCAATCATTGAGTAAGATCCCATGTGTTTGTTGAAGATCTTTACTTAATTCAACACACCATGGATCAACTCAACGGTATTGAGCACTTTTTACTTATTAGCTTTAGTTTCCGCGCTTTTGTATAATATATATATCTTTATATATATATATACATATAATTTGTTTGATGGTACTTAACCAAACCTAGTTTAGCACACTCAATACTCCCAATAAGTATGTACAGCTACTCAAAAAAAAAAAAAGAAGCGCGCCAACCAAGACACTTGGGAGGGTGGATACAAAAACATATTGTTACATATTAATTGGATCCCTATTACTTTTTAAGGTAGATATAGAAATCCTTATGGCGATCAGTACAGCTGATGGCCTTGAGAGTGAGTGACAATGCTTGACCTCACTCTCACCTTGCTTTCTGGGGATAGAATCGTGAGAATCGGAACCCCGATAGAAAGCCCTTTCCGGTTTAAGGTGTAAGCACTCAGAGTTGCAGCAGACAGTTAGAGTTAGTCAGTTGAGAGTTAGGACTGAAGCTAGCAAGATGTGACTCTCCGCGCGCATTTGTCTGGTCCTGGGTTCCAGAATAAAATAACATCAAAAGTAAATCGAAGTCTTGTTGTTATTACTAAAAGCTAACAATGACACAAGGCTTCTGATAAGAAATGGTCCCCAGCAGAACCAGACACGGGACCCAGATAAGAAAGACCAGACGAGACCATTAGAAGATAGAAGACAGAAACTAGACGATCAGAACAGCCGGAAGAATAGAAGACCAGAGTAAGAAGCAGTAAGAAAGTACGTAACAAATATATCTTTAGGTACTGTGACGAACGGTTACGTAACAATATTAACTACAATAATAGAAGCTTTCAAAATGTTGCGAAGCAACTTGGAAGATTTGTCCACTTAATAATGTCCATTACACCAGCACCTCCATATATATATATAAGATTTTGGATGTTTGTTTATTTTTTAGAAGCATTGGTGAATATATTAATATTATATTTTTTGCTTGAAGGCAATTACAATGCGCATATCGCATAAAATTGATAATTATAGAAGATAAATAATATGACAAAAGTCGAAACAGCTGCTGTACGATGTTCTACACGCCGAGTAATTCTTTGCTGAGATTCACTTGTCAATATTATTTATCTTCTATAATTATCGAATTTTATGCGATATGCGCATTGTAATTGCCTTCAAGCAAAATATAAATATTAATAATATATATATATATATATATATATGAATAGAAAGTTTTTAAAAAAAACAAAAGATGTTATTAGTTTGCTGACAGATCTGTTTACCTTTTAATTAAAGGCGTCTTTTTCAAAGCAACTATATTTATGAGGAAAGACGGAATAGATAAACCGTTAATCACGAGGTACAAACAAACTAAATCTGGACATTTTAATATCACCGGAGGATAAATGATAAGGACCCCAACACTATGGATTTGTCAACATTACAAATTCCTGAAACTTTCATCTTTCTCAATTGTGCTGTGGACTTACCTTTTTTAAAACTTGTTTTTAGCTGGAATACATCTTGAACATTTTTGATACCTTTTTTATACACTTTTACTTCAAACTCTTTTGAGTTTTTCTGATGATAAAAATGCTTCTGATTTTAAAAATAAAATTTATTTTATTTTTAACACAAAAACCATTTTCAAAAATTTTTAAATTCCGGCCTGAACAGAGCGTTTGTACCTCGTGATTAACGGTTATTTATTCCGTCTTTCCTCATAAATATAGTTGCTTTGAAAAGAACCGTTTATTAAAAGGTCGAAACAGATCTGTCCGCAAACTAATAACATCTTTTGTTTTTTCTAAATATTTTCTGTTCATACTGTCGGATTCATTTTCCATTTACTTCTATATATATATATATATATATATATATATAAGAAAGGAAGGAAAACTCAACACCGTTATTCATAATAAATTTATTTCGATCAAAATTGGGGCTTTATAAATCTAAGTTGATTTAAAAAAGCTCGCCAAAATCAAGTCTCATCAGATGGATAATCATCAATAATTTGAATTGCATAACAGAAAAAATTTTCTCAATGTAGAATCTTCTTCCTCCTCAAAATTTTTTTTACAAAATGTATACATTAACAGTCTGTCACTATGGTGACAGAAGTCATTTCAAATGAGAAAAAAAAAAAGAATATTTTTCAGGGCCAAGTTTTTTAGGGGATAACAGTCAGTCAATTAGATTTATAAAGGCCCAATTTGGTCGAAAATTAAATTCATTATGAATAACAGTGTTGAGTTTTCCTTCCTTTCAAAGATAAATATTGATCTGTATATAATCTAAAAAGATTATTATACATTGAGCTCTCTGTAGTGATTTAAAGATTCACTGTATTTATACATACTGGAGATAATAATACAGTGTGTCTTAGAATCACATATAGAATCATCCCTTACTACCAAGTTTTGGATACCTCACATCTATATATGTTTTTTTCAAAAAAGGACAGGATATCAGGAAAAATAGAAATGGACAGAAGAGTAGAATAAAAACTAAATATCTCACCTCTTACTATTGTTTCATAACTATAAGTTTCATATATCTTCTATAGAAGAAAAGACAACGTTGAAGGATATATACATAAATATATATATATATATATATATATATATGAGAGAGAGAGAGATAGATAAAAGGATATGAAAACAACACAATATGCTGTTAAAGTGAAAAAAAAAAAAAAAAAAGAAAAAAAGTCATCCACTCAGCATCAGAGCCATAGTACGTTCATGATTTCGATATGTATACTGTCTCTTCAGTGTGGTTAGACTTAGCAGACTACCTCCAGTTGGTATCTTTATAAGCATAACATTACTTGTTGTATAGAAATGCTTGCTGCTGCTGATGATGATGATTTCAAAAAACTAATAATGATATTATATATATAGAGAATAGAAAAGATTGTAATATTTTAGGGGTTGATATGTTTCAGTGTGGTTAGACTTAGCAGACTACCTCCAGTTGGTATCTTTATAAGCATAACTTACTTGTTGTATAGAAATGCTGCTGCTGTTGTTGATGATGATGATGATTTCACAAAACTGATATTAATAATGATATTAATATTATAGAGAATAGAAAAGATTGTAATATTTTAGGGTTGATATGTTTCAGTGTGGTAGACTTAGCAGACTACCTCCAGTCGGTATCTTTATAAGATAACGTTACTTGTTGTATAGAAATGCTGCTGCTGTGACTGATGATGATGATGATTCCAAAAATTAATAATGATATTAATATTATAGAGAATAGAAAAGAATGTAATATTTTAGGGTTGATATGTTTCAGTTGTGTTAGACTTAGCAGACTACCTCCAGTTGGTATCTTTATAAGCATAACGTTACTTGTTGATAGAAATGCTGCTGCTGTGATTGATGATGATAGATTCAAAAATTAATAATGATTATTGATATTATAGAGAATAGAAAAGATTGTAATATATTTAGGGGTGATATGTTTCAGTGTGGTTAGACTTAGCAGACTACCTCCAGTGTGTATCTTTATAAGCATAACATTAGTTGTTGATAGAAATGCTGCTGCTGATGATATGATGATTACAAAAACTAATAATGATATTAATAATGATATTAATATTATAGAGAATAGAAAAGATTGTAATATTTTAGGGGTTGATATGTTTGATGTTTGCTTAAAGTTCATTGTTCTTTTTTAGAGGGTAATATTGGTATAGACGCCAAGTAATTTTTAGATTTATTGATCTCTTTTTTCTGTTTATGGAATTACGACTGATTGATGAATATAATTGATTCAATCCAATTGTTTATAGACCACACACATAGACACACAGACACAAACACAAAAAACACATGTAGAGCATACATGCAAAGTCACACACACACACACACACACACACAAACACATAGATACAAACAGAGGGACAGACATGCACATATACATGCACACACACATATACAAAAACACATGTAGAGGCATACACATACATACAAACACACATATAGACATACACAACAAACACGTACAAATAAATATAGACATACAAAACACACATTGGGAACAGCACACACACCAACACACACACACACATGCATCAAACATAAAAACAAATACATACACAAACAAAATAAAACATGCACACAAAGTCACACACACACAACACACACAAAACACATACAAACAAAAACACACATACAGACATACATACAACACATACAAATATATTAGACATAAACACAAACACACATAGGAACAGACAGACAGACAGACGTACACTCACATATACATCCACAAAAGATAGAGATTCACACACACACAAATACCACATTTTAGAGGCATACACAAAAAAAACACATATATAACACACAGAAACACAAACACAAACACACAAACACACACGTACAGAATTACAAAAAACACCAAACTGTAATTGATTTACAATAACAATTTTCTTATATTTATATATATATATTATATATATATATAGTTTATATATATATATAGTTGTTGTTGTTGAGATGATGATGATGATGATTCAAGCTATTATTGTCACTTAAATTGTTTAACAAAGAATTGTTCTCTACAATAAATGGTAGAGTTAAAACTACTTTTGGCAAGTGTTAAGTTTATAGGACAATGAATATGGAAAAACCTTTACTTCTTATATGGATGTGTATATTACAAGATGATTAATGACTATTATTGTGTATGAATAGAAAATGAAATACAATTGAAAATATCACAAACCTGCTTAGATTTGGTTTTATCAATTGGACTATGAATAGACGTCGGGTGTGGGTGTGTTGTGGGGGGGAGACGAATATTATAGACGTTATGATTGTTGAAAAAAAAAATGATTGAATTATTTAATATGGATCAGCACTTTCGCTTAGGATCAGAGTGTAGTATCTTTGTGTTTCTGCTTAGGAACAAAAATATTTTTTTGTATAGTCCTTTACCAGATCAGAGTGTAGTATCAGTTCACTTTGTGAAAAGTGCTTATATATATATAATATATATAATTATTATATATATATATATATAACTTTCAAAAGAGAAAAAACTTAACAAATCGTAATAAATTTATTTCGACAAAAGCTCAAATCCTTAAAAGACTGGCCTCTTCAGACGAAGCTCTTTACTTATCTTTGTACACGTTCACATCCACATAAATACAGTCGTCCATGTTTGGTCATGTGCTATGGATCCCCAAAGAGGCACCAGCAAAAAAAATGTCTGGAAATTATCTGCAATAGGGTCAAAACAACTACCAAGAATATTTTTTGTTATGTCCTTTACTCAGATCAGAGTAGTAGTATCAGTTCACTTTGTGAAAAGTTATATATACATATATATATATGTAGATGGATATAAAAATGAATTTTATCGATATCACTTTTAATCGATTAAAAGTGATATCGATAAAATTCATTTTATCCATCTACATTTCTTTTCTTTACTCATTTTTTCCTCTATATATATATATATATATATATATAAGTAAAGAAATAATGAAAGGGGTCTGCTCTGCACAAACATACTTGGTAAATTGTAAGGTTTACCACGTATCTGGGTCAGGCACAAGGCACTATGAATGTGGGACCGAAGTTCATGTGTGTGGGTGAAAAAAATAAGTTGATCCTGTGGCACTCTCCCTCGAGAGGTCGCCTCAGCACTGGGCAATAAACCCAGCACTACTCCTTTAAATGAGGGAGAAGGTGTTGCTTTTTAGCCCCCTGGGATCAACGTTGTTTAGCTTTTACAGATCAGGATCTCTCTCTATTAGACCGTCGCCGAACAAAAAATTATCAACTGTCCTGAATTGGGGTTTTGGGACCGTCCCGAAACTCCAAAATATTTTGTTTAATTCATAGCATCATCTATTACTTGATCATCAGTAGCATAATAAATGTAATAAAAACATTAAGGAAAAAGCTGAAGCAGTGATAATTCTGGAGATTTGGACAAAAAATCCCATTCCTAGTGTGTTTTGAGCTAAAAAAAATACTTTTTTAAACTTATAAATTTTATCGTACTGGGTTTGGAATCATAATGAAGAGAATTTGTTTCTTGCACAGTGTTTAAGGATTTGGAAGGAAGATAAAGGAAGGGTTAGTAGTACATAATTGGTCCTTTTAAACTATTCTCCCCACCATTATTCATTACATGGCTTTGAGAATAGACCGCGCGCCGTAGCCTCATTTTGAGGTCAGCATTCAGGCAATCACTGGACGGCCAATATGGAATGTAGTACTAACTTTAGGAAAAAAATACCGTCCCCCGGCAAACTGTCAGATGATGTATTGATTGTCCTGGATGTAATTTTAAAAATTATATTCATTACTTTCTCTTTCTCATTTCTTTAATTTATTTTTCAGTCTTATTGTTTATTCTTTTCTTTTGATTTTTTGTAATTTTTATATTCTTTTTTCTTTTTTTTTTTTCTTTTTATTTACATGAAATTTTTGTCCCTTCTTTTTCTTTCTTTTTAACTTTCTTTTTTTTTTATTTTCATGAAATTTTTGTCCCTTTTTCTTTCTTTTTTTCTTTCTTTTTCTTTTATTTTCATCTTTTTATTTTTATCTTCTTTTTTTTATTTTCATGAATTTTTGTCCCTTTTTTCTTTTTTTAATCTTTTCTTTTTTAATCTTTTTTATTTATTTTCATGAAATTTTGTCCTTCTTTTTTTTAAATCTTCTTTTTATCCTTTTTATTTTTATTTCATGAAATTTTTGTCCCTTTTTTCTTTTTTTTAAATCTTTTTTTTTAATCTTTTTTTATTTTATTTTCATAAAATTTTTGTCCTTTTTTTTCTTTTTTTTAAATCTTTTTTTAATCTTTTTAATTTTATTTTCAGAAATTTTGTCCTTTTTTTTCTCTTTTTTTTAATCTTTTTTTATTTTTATTTTTCATGAAATTTTCGTCCCTTTTTCTTTTTTTTAAAATCTTTTTTTTTTTTTATTATTTTCATAAAATTTTTGTCCCTTTTTTCTTTTTTTTTTTTTAAATCTTTTTTTTTATTTTTATTTTCATAACTTTTTTTTTTCTTTTTTTTAATCTTTTTTTTATTTTCATGAAATTTTTGTCCCTTTTTTCACATTTCTTTTTTTATTGTTGAATGTTTTTTCTTTTTAGTTCCCATCATAAGAAATTGGATGCATCTTTTGCTCGTGAAAAGTTTATAAAACATAAAGTGAATGATTTGACAAGGAAAGAAATAGAAATCAAAATGGAAGAACATCTGATTAAAATGGTAAATTCATCTTTCTTTTTTTTAAAAATCTGTTTACTTTGACAGTTTTGTAACGTGCGGGTTATAGCCCTGGTAAAACGGATGCGGAGTGAAGCCAGCAGGTAACCCATAGAGACCAGATTCTCCTAGCACGCATTGTTCCATTTTCAGGTATTCATAGAAAATGGAGGCGCTCAGTGTGTAATGATTCTCTTCATAAAAATGGAGGCGCTCAGGTGTAATGGTTATTTATTAAGGAAATGAAGGTGCTCAGTGTGTAAATAGAAATGAGAAGGCGCGTCAGTGTGTAATGATTCTCTTCATAGAAAATGGAGGCGCTCAGGGTGTAATGGTTATTATATAGGAAATGAAGGTGCTCAGTGTGTAATGCTTTCTCTTCATAGAAAATTATATGACAGTTTTGTAACGTGCGGGTTATAGCCCTGGTAAAAACGGATGAGGAGTGAAGCCATGAGGTAACCATGAGCCCAGATTCTCCAAGCACACATTGCTCCATTTTCATGTATTTGTATCCCAAGAGAGTATTGAATGGTTTGATGTGGACCTGATATGCAAGGGAGGGTAAAAAAATTATCCACATTTTCGCCATAGTATATCTTTATTATTGTCAAAAAAGGGCTGGGTGAGCTCAGTCGGTAGAGTGTTCGGCTAGAAACCACAAGGTTCCTAGTTCGATACCGGTCCCGCCAACTCAGCGTATGAGTAGCACAGGGATCTGTGCGGTAAAGTAAGGAGCTGATGGTAGGTGTGGCGCTCCACCTCAGATGCTAAAAACAATCTCCTTGGTCTAGCACTATTGAAAAGGGGATACACTCCCTCGCTGACTGGCTGATACCGACTTTAGGCCACCCCGATGACTTTACTTACTTTATATCTTTATTATTGTCAAAAAAGGGCTGGGTGAGCTCAGTTGGTAGAGTGTTTGGCTAGAAACCACAAGTTCCTGGTTCAATACCTGGCCCTCGCCAACTCAGCAAATGAGTAGCACAGGGATGTGTTCGGTAAAGTAAGGAGCTGATGGTAGGTGTGGCGCTCCACTTCAAACACAAAAACCATCTCCTTGGTCTAGTGAAAAGGGGATAGACTCCCTCGCTGATTTGCTGATATCGACTTTAGGCCACCCCGACGACTTTACTTACTTTTTTGCTTATTGTCAACCAGCATTACGCTTATATATGCTTATAATAGGTACGTTTGTGGTCATGAGATCAAAGTTTGAGCCTGATCGCGCCATTTTGTTTGCTGTCTTTACAGTATAAACATGGCCGCTCTACTAGGCGTATGTACCAATAATGTGACCCGATCTCTCTGGTTAGAAGGATGGTCATGGGCTGAAATTCATCGAAAACCTTTAGCCCAATATGGCATGAGTTCAATAGTGACATCGTAGAGTGGTTGCAAAAGGAGATTTGGATACTCGATTGAAGTTTATGACAACAATAATTTTATACATGTATCAAGCAAGTCTCTGATTGGCTGTTGAGTATCAGAGAAATTAAAAAAACACACACACACGCTTACACACACTAAGAAAATGTACAAACACACACACACACACACACACACACACGAATAAAAAAAACTGTCTTTCTTATTATATTTTTCTATGGGATTTGGACGGCCTCATTTTTAACCAGAGGGTGTTGTAAGATGATAACGGTTTGAAGATTAAGGAACAACCATATTGATACTTAGAAAAGAAAAAAACAAATCTCTCTCTCTCTCTCTCTCTCTCTCTCTCTCTCTCTCTCTCTCTCTCTCTCTCTCTCTCTCTCTCACACACACACTAAAAATATACACCCACGCATGAATAAAAAAAAAACTGTCTTCCTTATATTTTTATACACAGGAAGTTACCAATTCATTAATACACATGAAGTTAATGAAAATTATTTCTGAAACAATTTTATATTATATATATATATAAATATATATATATATATATATATATATATATATATATATATAAAGATTTGGCATTAAATAACCCACAGGTGTTGATATGCTATTAAACCAACCAACCAACCTGAGATCCTTTAAAAGAAAATACTTAAACTTGCCATTATTATATGCATTTACCCAATTCCTCCAGAACACACAACAAGGTCAATTTTTTAGAGTACAATAACAGGTTTGAATTCAGAATTTTCATACCCAAGCAAAAGATTATTGTGGATTAATTGAACCATTTCTGGGTATTGAAAAATAAGTAAAACCAGGAGAGAACTCTTCAGTCACAGAAGGAAATAAGTAGTGTTGATAATTTTCAAGTCAATCAATCATCTCTTTAATTTTATGAAATCTCAATAAACTATTTTTTACTTTTCTATAAAAATGTTTCTAATGACAAAATGAGTAATAATGCCACCAGTTACTTAAATTGTTTTAATTGAACCAACTGTGTTTTGCCTTTGGAAAGAGTTTTGTCAAACTTTTATGAAAACTTTTAGTTTTGTTGTTCTGCCAAGTGTGCAATACTCCACTTTGGCCCTATCTTGGGCTAGACAGGCGGTTAGAAAGGCCCCCTCCGATCAATCGGCTGGTCACGTCAAGCCCTAGCACCTTATATGATTTTCCCAACCCTGTTGCCTTTATGGCAAGCCCCACCCCTTTTTATCATATGGATGCTAGAAGGCGGTGGCTGTGGGTCTACATGTCCTGGGAATGACGTTAAACTCTATCTGATGGTGAGGTTCCAGTTTTGGAGGTTTGGGGAATGTGGAGCACTCCTTCTTCACCATTGCTCCCTGGTTCACTCTGACCCGGAGTGGTAGTACCTGTTAGGGTCCCATCTATGGGTTAAATAGAAAAATGTATTTATAAAAAAATTGTATTATCCATTAAGAATTGATTTATTTCAAAACTTTATCGGCATTAAATGACCCACTGAGGTTGATATGCCATAAAACAAAACAAACCAAACCAAAACAATCTGCCAGGTGTAATGGTACACTAAAAAAAAGTGGTTAAAAAAACATATTAAGACAATGGTGAAAAAATGCAAAATGACACCTTCAAACCTGGAAGATCTGACCTCCAACAGACAGGGTTGACGAGACAAACGTCAAACAAACATATTTACAAACGTCAAACGCATAGACAATTGGTAACAGTTTACCCATTTCCTGTGGATTTGAACTCAGGTTACCATATCCATTTTTTTTTTTTTACAACAATAACCACTGCATTCCGGAAGCACCTTCATTATTATATCAAAACAAAAGCTAAGTATATAAATTTTTCTATTGACGGTTTTTATTTTGAATTTGACATGGCTACAATCTTGCAACATTGACCGGATGTCAAACAGACAATATTGGATACATTTGTTCTCAACAGACATTAAAAAAAAGAAGAAAGAAAAAGAAGAAATTACAGTTATTCGCCCATTTCATTCATAACATGAGGAAAAAAGAAAGGGGAGAAGAAGAAAGAAACAAAAAAGGAGATGAAAAAGAATAAGAAGAGAAATTATAACCACACAAAGAAAAACGTAAGCACGTCCATTTCTGATACAAATCTCTGATGATGAAGTTCATGCTTCGAAATCGATAAGACAAAAAATACATCTTTTTGTTTTTATTTTTCATACGCATTGTATTTGCCTTTAAATTACTAATATATTATCATTTCTAGTTTAAAGAGGTTCATTGTATATAGTGACCATGAAAGAAATTTAAAACCTTTCTTATTCTGTTGTATGAATAAAATATTCTGTCACTCTATATATATATATATATATATGTGTGTGTGCTTGTTTTTCACTGATAACAAGGTGTTTACTTATTTACTTATATTTATATTTACTTATCTTACATAATCTATGCGGTTGCATAAGATTATTGTAAATCCCCTGTATTTCTAAGGGGATGGCCCTTTTCATATCACGGGCGGGACTTTCCATGGAATAGTACAGAAAGCCCGCGAAATATGTGAATTCACGTGGGACCTGGTTGGGTCCTCAGTTTTTAGTTTGACGTCAGGCAGAGAAGATGTCCTGCCTTAACTGGAACTCACTGCATATGTGCGCTATGTTAGTCAGATGTTTAGTTACATGAAATGTTTAGTTAAGTAAATAAAAGCTTACGAAAATAACACGGTTTTGTAGTTGGTGAATGTCTTGGTAACAAGACTGATCTAGAAGAAGAAATGAGTTAAGTGCGACCGACCACCAAGACGAAGTCACCAAGACGAAGTTAAGATGTTAGAAGAGACGCTATAAGAACAGAAGAAGAAGAATAGAAGAAGTAAGTAATGAAAAGGGTATACAACACTTATATTTATATTTACTTATTTGCTGTGGCAAGAGAAATCATGCACGTAGTATTTCAAAGCGTACACGACTATTGTTGCATACCCTTCTCATTACTTACTTCTTACTTCTATTCTTCTTCTGTTCTTCTGACATCTTAAGTTCTTCTAGGTCTCTTCTAATGTCTGGACTTCTTTTGGGGACTTCGGGTCTGGTCTTCTATTGGGGATTTCTCTTTATCAGAAGCCCTGTGTCATTGTTAGTTTTTAGAGGTAATAACACAAGACTCCGATTTGCTTTGATCTTACTTTATTTTTAAATCCCCAACCAGACATCTGCGCAGATTAAGACGGGAGCGCGTTTAACGCGACTTACCCTTCCGTCGAGCTCGGTTGCTAGAGGAAGAGAGGGTCTTCTCCACCAATTCTCACGGTATCCACTGGAAGGAAGGATCAGGACAGGTCAAGCTTTGTCATTCAAATCCTTCAAGGCCATGGTCTGCAGCTTATAACGGCCATTTTGATTTCTACACTATTGCACATAAATATTAGGTATCTAATAATTATGTAACACTATGTCTGGCGTGTTTAATGAGATCTGGGGTGATTGGGGACATTGAACTCACATTCTCTTGATCATGAATCATGGCTTGACGTCGGACTACCTCGTTGGCGTGCATGTAAATTACTACACTGTGTGATTGACCTGGATGTGGGATGTTAGTGTGATTATTTAAGGTGTGCTTTAACACACAGAGCAGTTCCGTTCGAGTCTTGCTGACGAGGGCAGTGACGTACAACAGGAACGAAGCAAGTGACTGCAAGAGAGGTGAAATTCGGCAGACTACTGTCTTTTGGGTAATGAACAACGAACATCAGAGGAATGCAGTTACTGTGAGAGCAGTTTGCTGGATGAAAGGGATTACTATTGTTAACTGAACAGACTCCAGTTGAAAAACTTTATTATATTTACTTATATTTATATTTACTTATAAGAAAACATGAGCTCAATCTACAAGGGTAATTTGAATCAAGAAAAATAAAAACTTGCGTGAAATTCACTTAGACATTTAAAACTTAAAGAAAATCAAATTGACTAGCAAAAAAAAAAAACACCCTCCAGGCAGTGTAAAAATTAATTTTTGAAAGATATTACCTGAGGAGGTGGGAGTTAAAAATTCAATGTCAGAGAGTTTGTACCATAAGTAAGTAAGATCATCAAATTTATTAAAGGAGTAAAAAAAGAAATGAAATAAAATAATTTGAAATGAAAACTTAGTTCTGATAATTTTAATATATATTAAGATAAAACAAACTATATATAGATAGATAATACCGGGCATGTATTTATTAAAACTTGTTTAAAAAACAATGAGGACATTCTAAGGTTCCATGCTCAAATTTTGAGTGTTCTATGCTATGACAATTATGGGTAATGTGGCATAAACAGTGACATAGTTTCAGTTACAGACAAATAGAGACTCAATCTCCATTATTGTTAGACTAGAAGAAGCTACCTGGCGTCACCTGGGTAGAGGGGGTGTAAAAAAAGGTACTTTCGCAGGTCCATTATTGTTGAATCACAAGTTGGATCCTTGCAGGAAGCCCCATTAGAATCCCTACATAAAAAAGATCTTGCATTGATCCAAACACTCTGAAAAGAAAAATTAGTATCTCCTATATGAAATATTAAATGCCAAAAAAATTCCATGCTGTTATCATTTGAATTTTATTTTCTAATTATATTCACAAATATAAATCAAAGTTTTTGTTCAAAAAGCAAGATGTGGTGATAGTGAATGTGTATATATATATTTACTTTGTGGTTGTATTTTCTTAGTTTCCTCTGGACATACATACAGACAAGCTGCCCTTTATATATGGCTGCCCTTTATATATGTATAGATTTCATCCAGACATAAATACACACCATCTGCCCTTTATATATGTATAGATTTCCTCCGGACATACATACACACAACTGCCCTTTATATATGTATAGATTTCATCCGGACATACATACACACAATTGCCCTTTATATATGTATAGATTTCATCCGGACATACATCAACTGCCCTTTATATATGTATAGATTTCATCCAGACATAAATACACACCATCTGCCCTTTATATATGTATAGATTTCCTCCGGACATACATACACACAACTGCCCTTTATATATGTATAGATTTCATCCGACATAAATACACACCATCTGCCCTTTATATATGTATAGATTTCCTCCGGACATACATACACACCAACTGCCCTTATATATGTATAGATTTCATCCAGACATACATACACACCAACTGCCCTTTATATAGTATAGATTTCCTCCGGACATACATACAGACAAGCTGCCCTTTATATAGGTATAGGTTTAATCCGGATATACATACATACAAACTACCCTTTATATATGTATAGATGTCATCCAGACATACATACACACAAACTGCTCTTTATATATGTATAGATTTCATCTGGACATACATACACACAAACTACCCTTTATATATGTATAGATATCCATTCAGTTAAATGTAATAAAAGATTTTAAAGAAAAAACAATCCAATATTTTTTTTTTCTATCTCTAATCCGGATCCTGAAATTTTGGATTCCCAAGTTTTAATTACTGCGATTGTTTTTTTGGCAAATTTTACCTGATTTTTTTACCTGAGGTTTTTGCGACAATTTTTTAAACTTCTTCATTGTTTGAAATATATTGTTCAAGTTTATAATATATTAATAATTTGAAGGCAATTACAATACGTATAAAAAATAAAAACAAAAAGATGTTTTTTTGTCTTATCGATTTCAAAGAACACTTTATCTTCAGAGATGAAAATCAGAAATGGACGTGATTAATATTTTTTTTGCATGGTGATACTGTTTTTTTCTCCTTTCTCCTCCCTTCCCCCTTCTTTATGTTATGAATGAAATGGGCGAATAACTGTAATTTCTTCTTTTCTTTTTTTTAATATTTTTTTGAGAACAAATGCTTAAAATCCTACCTTGTTTATGTATCCAATATTGTCTGTTTATCATCCGGTGAAAATTGTGGTGAATATTACGACAATGTATTGTGGCGAATATTACGACAATGTAGCCATTCAATTCAAAATCAAAAGACGGTTACATAAAAAATTCTTATGCTTAGCTTTCATTTTCTTTTCTTTCTTTCTCTTTCCCTCCCTTCTCTAATTTTCTATTTTTTTATTTATTTATTTATTCTTATTTTCAAGTTTAATAATTCTTTATGTGTATTCAATGCATGAAGTTTGGTTGTTGGGTCGAATGCTTAAGTATAAGGGTCTTCCGCAGGACCTAACTTAATTGCCACCTGATAAGGCGGCTTTTAAGCCTCTTGTTTTTTAATCATTTTAAAACAATAAGACCACAGTGTTACAATTGTTATGACCAACCTTAGGCTTCAAGCAAGAGCACTGTCCAGCAGAGATCCCTTGTGTTAAGCCTAGTGTGATCCTTAGTGAAGAAACCTTTGGTTGCTTCTTGGTGTCCCTTAATGTTGGGTATGATCCTTTGGTTGCTCCTTGGTGTCCCTTAATGTTGGGTATGATCCTTTGGTTGTTCTTGGGTCCTTAATATGATAATGTTGGGTGTGATCCTTTGGTTGTTCCTTGGTGTTCCTTAATGTTGGGTGTGATCCTTTGTGTTGGTTGTTCCTTGGTGTCCCTTAATGTTGGGTATAATCCTTTGGTTGTTCCTTGGTGTCCCTTAGTGTTGGGTATGATCCTTTGGTTGTTCCTTGGTATCCCTTAATGTTGGGGTTGTTCCTTGGTGTTCTTTAATATTAGGTATGATCCTTGGTTGTTCCTTGGTGTTCCCTAATTGTTGGGTATCATACATAATGATAACTTGTAGGATTTAAAAAAAAATGAAATTAAGATATCAGCAGTGGTAAGAGGAGGAGAAAGAAGGGGAGGAGGAGGAAGAAAAAGAAGAAGGGTTGGAGGAGGAGGAGGAAGAAGGGCTGGAGGAGGAGGAAGAAGAAGGGGAGGAGAAGGAGGAAAAAGAGGGTTGGAGGAGGAGGAAGAAGGGGAGGAGGAGAATAAAAATAACAAACGAACACACAGACACAGAGTCTGATGTTTTACTAAGGACAGTCAATTTTTGTGTTTGTGTGTTTGCAGTAGCCACTTCCTCTCTTTCTATTTGATTAACCTGTCACATTCAGGTGAACAGACAAACAAGTTTAGATGTCTGCCCACAGCTTACCAAGAACTCTGTTTCGACTGGGAGTGGGGGTCCAGTGGTTTTGGCCCTGGACTGTAAAAGCTAACAACGTTGATCCCAGGGGGCTAAAAAGCAACACCTTCTCCCTCGATTTAAAGGGGTAGTGCTGGGTTTATTGCCCAGTGCCTGAGGCGACCTCTCGAGGGGAGTGCCGACAGGATCAACTTATTTTTTGCACCCACCACACATGAACTTCGGTCCCACATTCATAGTGCCTTGTGCCTGACCCGGATACATGGTAAATACCTTACAATTTACCAAGTATGTTTGTGCAGAGACAGACCCCTTTCATTATTTCTTTACTTATATATATATATATATATATATATATGAGGAAAAAATGAGTAAAGAAAAGAAATGTAGATGGATAAAAATGAATTTTATCGATATCACTTTTAATCGATTAAAAGTGATATCGATAAAATTCATTTTTATCCATCTACATATATATATATGTATATATAACACTTTTCACAAAGTGAACTGATACTACACTCTGATCCTGAGTAAAGGACCATACAAAAAATATTCTTGGTAGTTGTTTTGACCCTATTGCAGATAATTTCCAGACATTTTTTTTGCTGGTGCCTCTTTGGGGATCCATAGCACATGACCAAACATGGACGACTGTATTTATGTGGATGTGAACGTGTACAAGATAAGTAAAGAGCTTCGTCTGAAGAGGCCAGTCTTTTAAGGATTTGAGCTTTTGGTCGAAATAAATTTATTACGATTTGTTAAGTTTTTTCTCTCTTTGAAAGTTATATATATATATATATAAATAAATATATATATATATATATATATATATATATAGCACTTTTCACAAAGTGAACTGATACTACACTCTGATCCTGGGTAAAGGACTATACAAAAAAATATTTTGTTCCTAAGCAGAACACAAAGATACTACACTCTGATCCTAAGCGAAAGTGCTGATCCATATTTAAATAATTCAATCATTTTTTTTTTCAACAATCATTAACTCCATAATATTCGTCTCCCCCCCCACACACACACCCACACCCGACGTCTATTCATAGTCCAATTGATAAAACCAAATCTAAGCAGGTTGTGATATTTCAATTGTATTTCATTTTCTATTCATACACAATAAATAGTCATTAATCATCTTGTAATATACACATCCATATAAGAAGTAATAAAGGTTTTTTCCATATTTCATTGTCCTATAAACTTAACACTTGCAAAAGAGTTTTAACTCTACCATTTATTGTAGAGAACAATTCTTTGTAAACAATTTAAGTGACAATAATAGCTTGAATCATCATCATCATCATCATCAACAACAACAACTATATATATATAAATATATATATATATATATATATATATATAAAATAAGAAATTGTTATTGTAAATCAATTACAGTTTGGTGTTTTTTGTAATTCGTGTACGTGTGTGTTTGTGTGTTTTGTGTTTGTGTTTCTGTGTGTTTATATATGTGTGTTTTTGTGTATGCCTCTAAATGTGTATTTGTGTGTGTGAATGTCTCTATCTTTTGTGGATGTATATGTGAGTGTACGGCTGTCTGTCTGTCTGTTCCTATGTGTGTTTGTGTTTATGTCTATATATATTTGTATGTGTTTGTATGTATGTCTGTATGTGTGTTTTTGTTTGTATGTGTTTTGTGTGTGTGTGTGTGTGTGACTTTGTGTGCATGTCTTTATTTTTGTTTGTGTATGTATTTGTTTTTTATGTTTATGCATGCGTGTGTGTGTGTGTGTGTGTGTGTGTGTGTCTGTCTGTCCCAATGTGTGTTTTGTATGTCTATATTTATTTGTACGTGTTTGTGTGTATGTCTATATGTGTGTTTGTATGTATGTGTATGCCTCTACATGTGTTTTGTATATGTGTGTGTGCATGTATATGTGCATGTCTGTCCCTATGTTTGTATCTATGTGTTTGTGTGTGTGTGTGTGTGTGTGACTTTGCATGTATGCCTCTACATGTGTTTTTGTGTATTTGTGTCTGTGTGTCTATGTGTGTGTGTCTATAAACAATTGGATTGAATCAATTATATTCATCAATCAGTCGTAATTCCATAAACAGAAAAAAGAGATCAATAAATCTAAAATTACTTGGCGTCTATACCAATATTACCCTCTAAAAAAGAACAATGAACTTTAAGCAAACATCAAACATATCAAACCCTAAAATATTACAATCTTTTCTATTCTCTATTATATTAATATCATTATTAATATCATTATTAGTTTTTGTAATCATCATCATCAGCAGCAGCATTTCTATGCAACAACTAATGTTATGCTTATAAAGATACAGACTGGAGGTAGTCTGCTAAGTCTAACCACACTGAAACATATCAACCCCTAAAATATTACATTCTTTTCTATTCTCTATAATATCAATATCATTATTAATTTTGAAATCATCATCATCATCAACAGCAGCAGCAGCATTTCTATGCAACAAGTAATGTTATGCTTATAAAGATACCAACTGGAGGTAGTCTGCTAAGTCTAACCACACTGAAACATATCAACCCCTAAAATATTACATTCTTTTCTATTCTCTATAATATTAATATCATTATTAATTTTGGAATCATCATCAGCAGCAGCAGCAGCAGCAGCATTTCTATGCAACAACTAATGTTATGCTTATAAAGATACCGACTGGAGGTAGTCTGCTAAGTCTAACCACACTGAAACATATCAACCCCTAAAATATTACAATCTTTTCTATTCTCTATAATATTAATATCATTATTAGTTTTGGAATCATCATCATCATCAACAGCAGCAGCAGCATTTCTATACAATAAGTAATGTTATGCTTATAAAGATACCAACTGGGGGTTGATATGTTTCAGTGTGGTTAGACTTAGCAGACTACCTCCAGTTGGTATCTTTATAAGCATAACATTACTTGTTGTATAGAAATGCTGCTGCTGTTGATGATGATGATGATGATTTCAAAAACTAATAATGATAATATTATATTATAGAGAATAGAAAAGATTGTAATATTTTAGGGGTTGATATGTTTCAGTGTGGTTAGACTTAGCAGACTACCTCCAGTCGGTATCTTTATAAGCATAACGTTACTTGTTGTATAGAAATGCTGCTGCTGTTGATGATGATGATGATGATTTCAATAATAATTAATAATGATATTAATATTATAGAGAATAGAAAAGATTGTAATATTTTAGGGTTGATATGTTTCAGTGTGGTTAGACTTAGCAGACTACCTCCAGTTGGTATCTTTATAAGCATAACGTTACTTGTTGTATAGAAATGCTGCTGCTGTTGATGATGATGATGATGATTTCAAAAACTAATAATGATATTAATAATGATATTAATATTATAGAGAATAGAAAAGATTGTAATATTTTAGGGGTTGATATGTTTCAGTGTGGTTAGACTTAGCAGACTACCTCCAGTTGTATCTTTATAAGCATAACGTTACTTGTTGTATAGAAATGCTGCTGCTGATGATGATGATTTCAAAAACTAATAATGATATTAATAATGATATTAATATATAGAGAATAGAAAAGATTGTAATATTTTAGGGTTGATATGTTTGATGTTTGCTTAAAGTTCATTGTTCTTTTTTAGAGGGTAATATTGGTATAGACGCCAAGTAATTTTAGATTTATTGATCTCTTTTTTCTGTTTATGGAATTACGACTGATTGATGAATATAATTGATTCAATCCAATTGTTTATAGACACACACACATAGACACACAGACACATAGACACACAAAAACACATGTAGAGGCATACATGCAAAGTCACACACACACACACACACACACACAAACACATAGATACAAACATAGGGACAGACATACACAGACAGACATGCACATATACATGCACACATACATATACAAAACACATGTAGAGGCATACACATACATACAAACACACATATAGACATACACACAAACACGTACAAATAAATATAGACATACAAAACACACATTGGGACAGACACACACACACACACACATGCATAAACATAAAAAACAAATACATACACAAACAAAATAAATACATGCACACAAAGTCACACACACACACACACACACACACAAAACACATACAAACAAAAACACACATACAGACATACATACAAACACATACAAATATATATAGACATAAACACAAACACACATAGGAACAGACAGACAGACAGACGTACACTCACATATACATTCACAAAAAATAGAGATATTCACACACACAAATACACATTTAGAGGCATACACAAAAAAACACATATATAAACACACAGAAACACAAACACAAAACACACAAACACACACATACATGAATTACAAAAAACACCAAACTGTAATTGATTTACAATAACAATTTCTTATTTTATATATATATATATATATATATATATATATATATATGTTTATATATATATAGTTGTTGTTGTTGATGATGATGATGATGATGATTCAAGCTATTATTGTCACTTAAATTGTTTACAAAGAATTGTTCTCTACAATAAATGGTAGAGTTAAAACTATTTTGCAAGTGTTAAGTTTATAGGACAATGAAATATGGAAAAAACCTTTATTACTTCTTATATGGATGTGTATATTACAAGATGATTAATAACTATTTATTGTGTATGAATAGAAAATGAAATACAATTGAAATATCACAACCTGCTTAGATTTGGTTTTATCAATTGGACTATGAATAGACGTGGGGTGTGAAGGTGTGTGTGTGGGGGGGGAGACGAATATTATAGAGTTAATGATTGTTGAAAAAAAAAATGATTGAATTATTTAAATATGGATCAGCACTTTCGCTTAGGATCAGAGTGTAGTATCTTTGTGTTCTGCTTAGGAACAAAATATTTTTTTGTATAGTCCTTTACCCAGGATCAGAGTGTAGTATCAGTTCACTTTGTGAAAAGTGCTATATATATATATATATATATATATATATATATATATATAACTTTCAAAGAGAGAAAAAACTTAACAAATCGTAATAAATTTATTTCGACCAAAAGCTCAAATCCTTAAAAGACTGGCCTCTTCAGACGAAGCTCTTTACTTATCTTGTACACGTTCACATCCACATAAATACAGTGGTCCATATTTGGTCATGTGCTATGGATCCCCAAAGAGGCACCAGCAAAAAAAATGTCTGGAAATTATCTGCAATAGGGTCAAAACAACTACCAAGAATATTTTTGTATGGTCCTTTACTCAGGATCAGAGTGTAGTATCAGTTCACTTTGTGAAAAGTGTTATATATACATATATATATATGTAGATGGATAAAAATGAATTTTATCGATATCACTTTTAATCGATTAAAAGTGATATCGATAAAATTCATTTTTATCCATCTACATTTCTTTTCTTTACTCATTTTTTCCTTATATATATATATATATATAAGTAAAGAAATAATGAAAGGGGTCTGCCTCTGCACAAACATACTTGGTAAATTGTGAGGTATTTACCACGTATCTGGGTCAGGCACAAGGCACTATGAATGTGGGACCGAAGTTCATGTGTGGTGGGTGCAAAAAATAAGTTGATCCTGTCGGCACTCCCCTCGAGAGGTCGCCTCAGGCACTGGGCAATAAACCCAGCACTACTCCTTTAAATTGAGGGAGAAGGTGTTGTTTTTTAGCCCCCTGGGATCAACGTTGTTAGCTTTTACAGTCCAGAGCCAAAACCACTGGACCCCCCACTCCCAGTCGAAACAGAGTTCTTGGTAAGCTGTGGGCAGACATCTAAACTTGTTTGTCTGTTCACCTGAATGTGACATGTTAATCAAATAGAAAGAGAGGAAGTGGCTACTGCAAACACACAAACACAAAAATTGACTGTCCTTAGTAAAACATCAGACTCTGTGTCTGTGTGTTCGTTTGTTATTTTTATTCTCTCCTCCCCTTCCCTCCTCCTCCAACCTCTTCTTCTTCCTCCTCCTCCAGCCCTTCTTCCTCCTCCTCCTCCAACCCTTCCTTCTTTTTCTTCCTCCTCCTCCTCCTTCTTTCTCCTCCTCTTACCACTGCTGATATCTTAATTTCATTTTTTTTTTAAAAATCCAACAAGTTATCATTATGTATGATACCAACAATTAGGGAACACCAAGGAACAAAAGGATCATACCCGACATTAAGGACACCAAGGAACAACCAAAGGATCATACCCAACATTAAGGGATACCAAGGAACAACCAAAGGATACCCAACAACCAAAGGATCATACCCAACATTAAGGAGGAACAACCAAAGGATCACACCCAATATTAAGTGACCCCAAGGAACAACCAAAGGATCATACCCAACATTAAGGGACACCAAGGAGCAACCAAAGGACATTAAGGGACCAAGAAGCAACCAAAGGTTTCTTCACTAAGGATCACACTAGGCTTAACACAAGGGATCTCTGCTGGACAGTGCTCTTGCTTGAAGCCTAAGGTTGGTCATAACAATTGTAACACTGTGGTCTTATTGTTTTAAAATGATTAAAAAACAAGAGGCTTAAAAGCCGCCTTATCAGGTGGCAATTAAGTTAGGTCCTGCGGAAGACCCTTATACTTAAGCATTCGACCCAACAACCAAACTTCATGCATTGAATACACATAAAGAATTATTAAACTTGAAAATAAGAATAAATAAATAAATAAAAAAATAGAAAATTAGAGAAGGGAGGGAAAGAGAAAGAAAGAAAAGAAAATGAAAGCTAAGCATAAGAATTTTTTATGTAACCGTCTTTTGATTTTGAATTGAATGGCTACATTGTCGTAATATTCGCCACAATTTTCACCGGATGATAAACAGACAATATTGGATACATAAACAAGGTAGGATTTTAAGCATTTGTTCTCAAAAAAATATTAAAAAAAAGAAAAGAAGAAATTACAGTTATTCGCCCATTTCATTCATAACATAAAGAAGGGGGAAGGGAGGAGAAAGGAGAAAAAAAAAGTATCACCACGCAAAAAAAATATTAATCACGTCCATTTCTGATTTTCATCTCTGAAGATAAAGTGTTCTTTGAAATCGATAAGACAAAAAAACAACATCTTTTTGTTTTTATTTTTTATACGTATTGTAATTGCCTTCAAATTATTAATATATTATAAACTTGAACAATATTTTTCAAACAATGAAGAAGTTTAAAAAATTGTCGCAAAAACCTCAGGTAAAAAAATCAGGTAAAATTCGCCAAAAAAACAATCGCAGTAATTAAAACTTGGGAATCCAAATTTCAGGATCCGGATTAGAGATAGAAAAAAAAATATTGGATTGTTTTTTCTTTAATTATGTGTATAAATATACATATATAAAGAGGCAGTTTGTGTGTATGTATGTCTGGATGACATCTATACATATATAAAGGGTAGTTTGTATGTATGTATATCCGGATTAAACCTATACCTATATAAAGGGCAGCTTGTCTGTATGTATGTCCGGAGGAAATCTATACATATATAAAGGGCAGTTGGTGTGTATGTATGTGGTGAAATCTATACATATATAAAATATACATATATGCTGCAGATGTGTATTTATGTCTGGATGAAATCTATACATATATAAAGGGCAATTGTATGTATCTGGATGAAATCTATACATATATAAAGGGCAGTTGTGTGTATGTATGTCCGGAGGAAATCTATACATATATAAAGGGCAGATGGTGGTGTATTTATGTCTGGATGAAATCTATACATATATAAAGGGCAGTTGTGTGTATGTATGTCTGGAGGAAATCTATACATATATAAAGGGCAGATGGTGTGTATTTATGTCTGGATGAAATCTATACATATATAAAGGGCAGCTTGTCTGTATGTATGTCCAGAGGAAACTAAGAAAATAAAACAACCACAAAGTAAATATATATATACACATTCACTATCACCACATCTTGCTTTTTGAACAAAAACTTTGATTTATATTTGTGAATATAATTAGAAAATAAAATTCAAATGATAACAGCATGGAATTTTTTTGGCATTTAATATTTCATATAGGAGATACTAATTTTTCTTTTCAGAGTGTTTGGATCAATGCAAGATCTTTTTTATGTAGGGATTCTAATGGGCTTCCTGCAAGGATCCAACTTGTGATTCAACAATAATGGACCTGCGAAAGTACCTTTTTTTACACCCCTCTACCCAGGTGACGCCAGGTAGCTTCTTCTAGTCTATCAATAATGGAGATTGAGTCTCTATTTGTCTGTAACTGAAACTATGTCACTGTTTATGCCACATTACCCATAATTGTCATAGCATAGAACACTCAAAATTTGAGCATGGAACCTTAGAATGTCCTCATTGTTTTTTAAACAAGTTTTTAATAAATACATGCCCGGTATTATCTATCTATATATAGTTTGTTTTATCTTAATATATATTAAAATTATCAGAACTAAGTTTTCATTTCAAATTATTTTATTTCATTTCTTTTTTTACTCCTTTAATAAATTTGATGATCTTACTTACTTATGGTACAAAATCTCTGACATTGAATTTTTAACTCCCACCTCCTCAGGTAATATCTTTCAAAAATTAATTTTTACACTGCCTGGGAGGTGTTTTTTTTTTTTGCTAGTCAATTTGATTTTCTTTAAGTTTTAAATGTCTAAGTGAATTTCACGCAAGTTTTTATTTTTCTTGATTCAAATTAACCTTGTAGATTGAGCTCATGTTTTCTTATAAGTAAATATAAATATAAGTAAATATAATAAAGTTTTTCAACTGGAGTCGGTTCAGTTAACAATAGTAATCCCTTTCATCCAGCAAACTGCTCTCACAGTAACTGCATTCCTCTGATGTTCGTTGTTCATTACCCAAAAGACAGTAGTCTGCCGAATTTCACCTCTCTTGCAGTCACTTGCTTCGTTCCTGTTGTACATCACTGCCCTCGTCAGCAAGACTCGAATGGAACTGCTCTGTGTGTTAAAGCACGCCTTAAATAATCACACTAACATCCCACATCCAGGTCAATCGCACAGTGTAGTAATTTACATGCACGCCAATGAGGTAGTCCGACGTCAAGCCACGATTCATGATCAAGAGAATGTGAGTTCAATGTCCCCAATCACCCCAGATCTCATTTAACACGCCAGACATAGTGTTACATAATTATTAGATACCTAATATTTATGTGCAATAGTGTAGAAATCAAAATGGCCGTTATAAGCTGCTGACCATGGCCTTGAAGGATTTGAATGACAAAGCTTGACCTGTCCTGATCCTTCCTTCCAGTGGATACCGTGAGAATCGGTGGAGAAGACCCTCTCTTCCTCTAGCAACCGAGCTCGACGGAAGGGTAAGTCGCGTTAAACGCGCTCCCGTCTTAATCTGCGCAGATGTCTGGTTGGGGATTTAAAAATAAAGTAAGATCAAAGCAAATCGGAGTCTTGTGTTATTACCTCTAAAAACTAACAATGACACAGGGCTTCTGATAAAGAGAAATCCCCAATAGAAGACCAGACCCGAAGTCCCCAAAAGAAGTCCAGACGTTAGAAGAGACCTAGAAGAACTTAAGATGTCAGAAGAACAGAAGAAGAATAGAAGTAAGAAGTAAGTAATGAGAAGGGTATGCAACAATAGTCGTGTACGCTTTGAAATACTACGTGCATGATTTCTCTTGCCACAGCAAATAAGTAAATATAAATATAAGTGTTGTATACCCTTTTCATTACTTACTTCTTCTATTCTTCTTCTTCTGTTCTTATAGCGTCTCTTCTAACATCTTAACTTCGTCTTGGTGACTTCGTCTTGGTGGTCGGTCGCACTTAACTCATTTCTTCTTCTAGATCAGTCTTGTTACCAAGACATTCACCAACTACAAAACCGTGTTATTTTTGTAAGCTTTTATTTACTTAACTAAACATTTCATGTAACTAAACATCTGACTAACATAGCACACATATGCAGTGAGTTCCAGTTAAGGCAGGACATCTTCTCTGCCTGACGTCAAACTGAAAACTGAGGACCCAACCAGGTCCCACGTGACTTCACATATTTCGCGGGCTTTCTGTACTATTCCATGGAAAGTCCCGCCCGTGATATGAAAAGGGCCATCCCCTTAGAAATACAGGGGATTGACAATAATCTTATGCAACCGCATAGATTATGTAACATAAGTAAATATAAATATAAGTAAATAAGTAAACACCTTGTTATCAGTGAAAAACAAGCACACACATATATATATATATATATATAGAGTGACAGAATATTTTATTCATACAACAGAATAAGAAAGGTTTTAAATTTCTTTCATGGTCACTATATACAATGAACAGCTTTAAACTAGAAATGATAATATATTAGTAATTTGAAGGCAAATACAATGCGTATGAAAAATAAAAACAAAAAGATGTTATTTTTGTCTTATCGATTTCGAAGCATGAACTTCATCATCAGAGATTTGTATCAGAAATGGACGTGCTTACGTTTTTCTTTGTGTGGTTATAATTTCTCTTCTTATTTCTTTTTCATCTCCTTTTTTGTTTCTTTCTTCTTCTCCTCCTTTCTTTTTTCCTCATGTTATGAATGAAATGGGCGAATAACTGTAATTTCTTCTTTTTCTTTCTTCTTTTTTTTAATGTCTGTTGAGAACAAATGTATCCAATATTGTCTGTTTGTCATCCGGTCAATGTTGCAAGATTGCAGCCATGTCAAATTCAAAATAAAAACCGTCAATAGAAAAATTTATATACTTAGCTTTTGTTTTGATATAATAATGAAGGTGCTTCCGGAATGCAGTGGTTATTGTTGTAAAAAAAAAAAATGGATATGGTAACCTGAGTTCAAATCCACAGGAAATGGGTAAACTGTTACCAATTGTCTATGTGTTTGACGTTTGTAAATATGTTTGTTTGATGTTTGTCTCGTCAACCCTGTCTGTTGGAGGTCAGATCTTCCAGGTTTGAAGGTGTCATTTTGCATTTTTTCACCATTGTCTTAATATGTTTTTTTAACCACTTTTTTTTTAGTGTACCATTACACCTGGCAGATTGGTTTGGTTTGGTTTGTTTTATGGCATATCAACCTCAGTGGGTCATTTAATGCCGATAAAGATTTGAAATAAATCAATTCTTAATGGATAATACAATTTTTTTATAAATACATTTTTCTATTTAACCCATAGATGGGACCCTAACAGGTACTACCACTCCGGGTCAGAGTGAACCAGGGAGCAATGGTGATGAAGGAGTGCTCCACATTCCCCAAACCTCCAAAACTGGAACCTCACCATCAGATAGAGTTTAACGTCATTCCCAGAACATGTAGGCCCGCAGCCACCGCCTTCTAGCACCCATATGATAAAAAGGGGTTGGGCTTGCCATAAAGGCAACAGGGTTGGGAAAATCATATAAGGTGCTAGGGCTTGACGTGACCAGCCGATTGATCGGAGGGGGCCTTTCTAACCGCCTGTCTAGCCCAAGATAGGGCCAAAGTGGAGTATTGCACACTTGGCAGAATAACAAAACTAAAAGTTTTCATAAAAGTTTGACAAAACTCTTTCCAAAGGCAAAACACAGTTGGTTCAATTAAAACAATTTAAGTAACTGGTGGCATTATTACTCATTTTGTCATTAGAAACATTTTTATAGAAAAGTAAAAAATAGTTTATTGAGATTTCATAAAATTAAAGAGATGATTGATTGACTTGAAAATTATCAACACTACTTATTTCCTTCTGTGACTGAAGAGTTCTCTCCTGGTTTTACTTATTTTTCAATACCCAGAAATGGTTCAATTAATCCACAATAATCTTTTGCTTGGGTATGAAAATTCTGAATTCAAACCTGTTATTGTACTCTAAAAAATTGACCTTGTGGTGTGTTCTGGAGGAATTGGGTAAATGCATATAATAATGGCAAGTTTAAGTATTTTCTTTTAAAGGATCTCAGGTTGGTTGGTTGGTTTAATAGCATATCAACACCTGTGGGTTATTTAATGCCAAATCTATATATATATATATATATATATATATATATATATATATATATATATATATATTTATATATATATATATATATAAATTGTTTCAGAAATAATTTTCATTAACTTCATGTGTATTAATGAATTGGTAACTTCCTGT
This sequence comes from Doryteuthis pealeii, assembly GCA_023376005.1. Lineage (NCBI taxonomy): Eukaryota > Metazoa > Mollusca > Cephalopoda > Myopsida > Loliginidae > Doryteuthis > Doryteuthis pealeii. Next base: position 26,658,143 of record CM042179.1, on the reverse strand, counting down.
GTATAAAAATATAAGGAAGACAGTTTTTTTTTATTCGTGCGTGGGTGTATATTTTTAGTGTGTGTGTGAGAGAGAGAGAGAGAGAGAGAGAGAGAGAGAGAGAGAGAGAGAGAGAGAGAGAGAGAGAGAGAGATTTGTTTTTTTTTTTCTAAGTATCAATATGGTTGTTCCTTAATCTTCAAACTGTTATCATCTTACAACACCCTCTGGTTAAAAATGAGGCCGTCCAAATCACATAAAAATATAATAAGAAAGACAGTTTTTTTTATTCGTGTGTGTGTGTGTGTGTGTGTTTGTACATTTTCTTAGTGTGTGTAAGTGTGTGTGTGTTTTTTTAATTTCTCTGATACTCAACAGCCAATCAGAGACTTGCTTGATACATGTATAAAATTATTGTTGTCATAAACTTCAATCGAGTATCCAAATCTCCTTTTGCAACCACTCTACGATGTCACTATTGAACTCATGCCATATTGGGCTAAAGGTTTTCGATGAATTTCAGCCCATGACCATCCTTCTAACCAGAGAGATCGGGTCACATTATTGGTACATACGCCTAGTAGAGCGGCCATGTTTATACTGTAAAGACAGCAAACAAAATGGCGCGATCAGGCTCAAACTTTGATCTCATGACCACAAACGTACCTATTATAAGCATATATAAGCATAATGCTGGTTGACAATAAGTAAAAAAGTAAGTAAAGTCGTCGGGGTGGCCTAAAGTCGATATCAGCAAATCAGCGAGGGAGTCTATCCCCTTTTCACTAGACCAAGGAGATGGTTTTTGTGTTTGAAGTGGAGCGCCACACCTACCATCAGCTCCTTACTTTACCGCACACATCCCTGTGCTACTCATTTGCTGAGTTGGCGAGGGCCGGGTATTGAACCAGGAAGCTTGTGGTTTCTAGCCAAACACTCTACCAACTGAGCTCACCCAGCCCTTTTTTGACAATAATAAAGATATAAAGTAAGTAAAGTCGTCGGGGTGGCCTAAAGTCGGTATCAGCCAGTCAGCGAGGGAGTGTATCCCCTTTTCAATAGCGCTAGACCAAGGAGATTGTTTTAGCATCTGAGGTGGAGCGCCACACCTACCATCAGCTCCTTACTTTACCGCACAGATCCCTGTGCTACTCATACGCTGAGTTGGCGGGGACCGGTATCGAACTAGGAACCTTGTGGTTTCTAGCCGAACACTCTACCGACTGAGCTCACCCAGCCCTTTTTTGACAATAATAAAGATATACTATGGCGAAAATGTGGATAATTTTTTACCCTCCCTTGCATATCAGGTCCACATCAAACCATTCAATACTCTCTTGGGATACAATACATGAAAATGGAGCAATGTGTGCTTGGAGAATCTGGGCTCTATGGGTTACCTCATGGCTTCACTCCTCATCCGTTTTACCAGGGCTATAACCCGCACGTTACAAAACTGTCATAATAATTTTCTATGAAGAGAAGCATTACACACTGAGCACCTTCCATTTCATTTTCTATGAAGAGAATCATTACACACTGAGCGCCTCCATTTTCTATGAAGAAAAGTACACACTGAGCGCCTCCATTTTCTATGAATTACCTGCTGGCTTCACTCCGCATCCGTTTTACCAGGGCTATGCACGTTACAAAACTGTAAACAGATTTTAAAAAAAAGAAAGATGAATTTACCATTTTAATCAGATGTTCTTCCATTTTGATTTCTATTTCTTTCCTTGTCAAATCATTCACTTTATGTTTTATAAACATTTCACGAGCAAAAGATGCATCCAATTTCTTATGATGGGAACTAAAAAGAAAAAACATTCAAACAATATAAAAAAAGAAATGTGAAAAAAAGGGACAAAAATTTCATGAAAATAAAAAGAAAAAAAAATTTCATGAAAATAAAAATAAAAAAAAGATTTAAAAAAAAGAAAAAAGGGACAAAAATTTTATGAAAATAAAAATAAAAAAAGATTAAAAAAAGATTTTAAAAAAAGAAAAAGGGACGAAAATTTCATGAAAATAAAAATAAAAAAAGATTAAAAAAAAGATTTAAAAAAAGAAAAAGGGACAAAAATTTCATGAAAATAAAAATAAAAAAAGATTAAAAAAAAAGATTTAAAAAAAAGAAAAAAGGGACAAAAATTTCATGAAAATAAAAATAAAAAAAAGATTAAAAAAGAAAGATTTAAAAAAAAGAAAAAAGGGACAAAAATTTCATGAAATAAAAAAAAAAGAAAGATAAAATAAAAAAAAAGAGATGAAAATAAAAAGAAAAAGAAAGAAAAAAAAAGAAAAAAAGAAAAAGGGACAAAAATTTCATGAAAAAAAAAAAAAGAAAGTTAAAAAGAAAGAAAAGAAGGGACAAAAATTTCATGTAAATAAAAAGAAAAAAGAAAAAAGAAAGAAAATATAAAAATTACAAAAAAATACAAAAAAAGAAAAGAAATAAAAACATAAGACTGAAAAAATAAATTTAAAGAAATGAGAAAGAGAAAGAGAAAGTAATGAATAATAATTTTTTAAAATTACATCCAGGACAATCAATACATCATCCTGACAGTTTGCCGGGGACGGTAAAATTTTTTCCTAAAAGTTAGTACTACATTCCAATAATGGCCGTCCAGTGATTGCCCGAATGCTGACCTCAAAATGAGGCTACGGCGCGCGGGTCTATTCTCAAAGCCATGTAATGAATAATGGTGGAGGGAGATAGTTTAAAAGGACCGAATTATGTACTACTAACCCTTCCTTTATCTTCCTTCCAAATCCTTAAACACTGTGCAAGAACAAAATTCTTTCATTTACGATTCACAACCCAGTACGATAAAATTTACAAGTAAAAAAGTATTTTTTTTTTTTTAGCTCAAAACACACTAGGAAATGGATTTTTTGTCCAAATATCCAGAATTATCACTGCTTCAGCTTTTCTTAATGTTTTATTACATGTTATTATGCTACTGATGACTGACAAGTATAGATGATGCTAATGAATTAAACAAAAATATTTTGATTTCGGGACGGTCCAAACCAAATTCGGGACTGTTGATAATTTTTGTTTGGGACGGTCATGAAAAAAGTTAGTGTCAGGGCCTGTTGTGAACATTCCCAACTAAAATTGAAAGTCTGGAGCAAAAGGATTGAAGCAAAAAGGATTAAAGCCTCATAGAGGATTAAATAGTGTATGGTCATAACATACAGTTGGTCAGTTCAGGATAATTCCTTGCTTTTTATACCATGTAACTCAGTGAAATCTGACACATGCTTCTTGGAGAGGAGATATGTACAGCCAAGTAACCATCATTACCTTTGATAGATACCATGAAGTGGAATTATTTGGTGTAGCACTCTAATAACAGAAAAAGGGATCGTGTTAAATACTCTTTCTTATTCTATCTCTTCTAGCTCGGCTGGTTGAGTTCTTCATCCGGGTCTTTTGTCTTTGATATATCCGGGTTAAGGGATATATTTTTGAAGTTGATAGTTGGTATATTATTGCAGTAGTAATTGGTACATCGAATAGCAATCTGTCTGTCGAGCAGTCGTGCAGTCGTGGTGTCGTCTAGCGAGTAAAGTTAGCTTGTAGGCATTAGGTAGAGGACCAACACAGTGTCGACTATTTATACATGACACTGTCCGATCAGATCATAGTGAGGGGGCACCAAGGTATTTACATATTCATTATATCAGTCTTCTTGGATTGTCTTGGATGTTGTTAGAAAACTGTGTCCACTTATTCTTATTAATGAACACAAAGACTCAGTTTGTCTTTGACGTCCTTTATTTCCCGCAACAAAAACCCCACGCGTGGAGAAATAGCCATTATGCCTGTTTGCTACGACGACTGCGACTAATTTGATTAACTTAATTTTTCTCAAGGACTCGTTAGTCGCATGACTTAAACCAACCAATGAGAGAATTGCTCCCAGGTCAAACAGAGATCACTACCTGTCTATCACACTCTTTTTGCTTTAATCCTTTTTGCAACAACCCAGCAATACAATCTGGTTTCATGGTTTAAATCATGTAAAAATGGAATTTTTCTGAATTTTGGGGTTGAGGCTTGATAATTTGTATTATTTGGATGATTCCAAATAACACTTGTACCCAGTCATGGTTAGCGGTATACCCCGGTGGATTGAATAAAGGGTTGGGTTCAAAGTTCCGTGAAGGCCCCTAATTATGACAGGAAGGTTCCAGAGTTCAAAGGCTCCCAATTCCAACAAAAAATACCTGAAGAAGGCCAGAGGGCACATCAGCCGAAACGTTGTACAGATAACAATAGAGATGAGGACAATACTTCAAATAATCTATTAATAATGGAGATTTGCTTCCGGTTTTGGTCTGTAACAAAAATTACGTCACTGCTTATGTCACATTACCCAAAATCGTCATAACAGAATAAATACACTGAAAATTTGAACATGCAACATTAGACAGTCCTCATTGTTTTTTAAAACAAGTTTTAATAAATACATGACTGGTATTATATATCTATATATAGTTTGTTTTATTTTAATATATATTTAAAGTTTACATTTCAAATTGTTTTATTTTTTAATCCTTTAATGAATTAGATGATTTTACTTACTTAGGGTACAAACTTGCTGACATTGAATTTTTTACTCCCACCCCTCAGGCAATATGTTTCAAAAATCTATTTTTACATCGCCCGGAGGGTGTTTTTTTTATTTTGTACTAGTTCAAATATTACAAAGTGTAAAAATGGGTTTATAAAATTTAATTTGGATTATCATCCCAGTTATTTTTATTTTTTTTGTGTTTATCCGTCAGTAGACGTAATGGATTTAGTCTGGTTAATCTTTTAATCCACTTATAACCAATAAAATTGTGTAAATGTACTCGGCAACCAAAGTTCAAATCCTGGATGAGGCTATTTGCATTTCACATAGCACTAATACCATTTGGAAAGGTATGCATCCAGTTATTTGCCCTCCAGCTATGGGTAAATAATAGAGCAGATGGGGCTCTTTAATCTTGGTTTGGCAACCAGTCTAGGAGAATGAGGAGGAGAACTCTGAATTCTAACCTGTTACACTCTGCTTAAAAATTGACCTTGTGTCACATCCTACTCATGTGGAAGGGTCAGTAAATATATAGCCAATAAAATGATATAAGGGAAATTGGAATTGGTCATGTGATCTATAATCCAATAAATTAGCCAATAAAATAAAACAAGGGAAACTGAAATTGGAAGTAAACAGGGTTAGGTTTGGTTTGGTTTGTTTTGTTTTATGGCATATCAACCTCAGTGGGTCATTTAATGCCGATCAAGTTTTGAAATAAATTCATTCTTAATGGATAATCAAATTTTGTTTATAAACTCATGTTTTTCTATTTAATCCATAGATGGGACCCTAACAGGTACTACCACTCCGGGTCAGAGTGGACCAGAGAGCAATATTGATGAAGGGGTGCTCCATATTCCCCAAACCTCCAAAACTAGAACCTCACCATCAGATAGAGTTTAACGTCATTCCCAGGACATGTAGACCCTCAGTCACCACCTTCTAGCACCCATATGATAAAAAGGGTTGGGGCTTGCCATAAGGGCAATAGGGTTGGGGCAATCATATAGGAGCTAGGGCTTGACGTAACCAACCGATTGATTGAAGGGGGCTTCTCCGACTGCCCATCTAGCCTAAATAAAGTTCTAAGTGGAGTGTTGCAGGTCATGGACTGCTCATCCACCAAGACTCTGTCCTTAAGCAACACGGGTCGCCCCTCGTTGGGGTTAGGGTTAGGGTTGGGGTTGGTTGACTTACACTGCATAGTTGTGCATATATCAGTCATTAAAAGACACCGTGTTTCGATGTTTCACGTCTCATCAGAGTGGCTAGATACAGCAACTACCTCCGACCAGGAGTGAAACCCAATTCATTACCCTCTAGGCCATCGACAGCTGCCATTAAGGAGTGGTGTTTTAACTATTAAATACATACATTTGTTTATATATTTTACAATCATCAGAGAGATCTAATCTGTAAACAACAGATGATTATTGCTTTATTCTGGCAGTGAAAGTTAATTAAAGTCACTCCTAAAGAGTTCTACCAGGCTTTGGGAGCATATATACATATATATATATAAGTTAAAAGAAAGGAAATGAATCCGACAGTATGAGTATGAAAGGTGGAATGAAAACATCACACAATGCTGTTAAAGAGAAAATTATATTATAAATTGTTTTCTCTTTAACAGCATTGTGTGATGTTTTCATTCCACCTTTTCTTACTCATATATATATATATATATATATATATATATATATATATATATATATATATATAACCAGGTAAGTTGGCGTTGAGAAGGATTCAAAGCAAGATTTTATTTTAATATCGAAATATTAAAATTGGTATAGTCCATTTTGAGAGCTCAATGCACAATAATTGAGGAATTATATACAGACCAATAGATTTAGCAAAGAAAAGGCTTAAATACTGGACATATTAACAGTTATAAATTCATTTCCCCTGATACTAATCTACTTCAAAAGATTTTTCTTCCCAAGAAAATTTGGGAGGATGGTCTGATGAAGCTGATTGATATCAGGGGAAATTAATTTAGAACTGCTAAATATGACTGCTACTTAAGCCTTTTCTTTGAGATATATAATATATATATATATATATATATATATATATATATATATATAGTATCCAATTGCCGCTTTAACTTTTCCGTCGCAGTGGCATCAGTAAGTAATCCAAAAGTGCTCAATATATTAAAAATACAGGCAGTAATAATAATAATAATAATAATATTATTATCAGAGGAAAAATAAAGGGTCTACCATGATTTCAATCAAATTGAAATGATTTCTTCAGGACCCTACTCTATGTTAACTAAGTCGATGTAATTCCTTAGTTAGGCTGCATGCAGAGATGGAGAGAAAAATAACGTAGCGTTCAACTGTTATTATCCGAAAAAATATCTTTAATTTTACTAAGGAATTAAATTGACTTAGTTAATGTAGGGTAGGGTCCTGATGAAATCATTTCAATTTGATTGAAACCATGTTAGATCCTTTATTTTTCCTCTAATAATAATATTATTTGTATTATATATATATATATATATATATATATATATATATATAGATATATTGGTAATTTTTCCGAGATGAAATAAAGGAAAATAAAGTGCTCAATTACAAATGTAACAGCTTTATTTATTATTTAGGTTGCTTACAAATATATAACCGTAAAATATGAACTTGCAGACACATCAGAGGGATTAAATGGTATCCTGATGAGGGCAAAGCCTGAAAACTTAGGTAGATGCTAACTAAAACCTTTGTATAAACAGTTATATTTAATAAATATATATATATATATATATTTGTTAATGTATGAGTAGTAGCTTACCGGTGGGTATGAGTACAATTGTTGGAAGAGCACAGTATCCAGGGGTTAAGACTGAGAAAAAACACATACAAAGTGCTCAATACAATGTAGAGCAAAAATTTATTTTTACAATGGAAAGGAGTAACCTACTCGAGTTTCATCGATTGATTCTTCAGGGTTACATCAGTTGAATTAATCGAGTTTTTCGATTAATCTCAGTTGGTATAATACATGCCCATTGGAATGGGACTTATCCTTTACAGACGAACGCTTATTTATATTTTCAAAGATTTATCATGAACCGTTTTTGTTTATTGGATTAAAAATTTGGATTGATTTATGGGGATTATTTTTTCAATTACTATTTAATGAAAGGTAGATTATGGGGTGTATTAATGGTTCAAAAGCGAAAGGTCGTTGATTGGGTTTGTGGCAACCCTTGATGCACCAATTCTTTCCTATCGACTGTGCCAAAAAGTGTGGATGGTCCAACACAAGCCTTCACCACTATAAACAAATTACTGTGTGGGTATTCATTGTGTGTATGAACCTTCATACGTCAAAAATCGACGGAGAGTCCATATATATATATATATATATATATATATATATATATATATATATATAAAAGTCCAACCAAATTAAACACCAAAAATTGAAGCGGGCTACTAGAAAGGGTAATTTTCATTCAAAGTGAAGTTCCAACATGTAATTTATGTGGAAGAGTATGTCTCACCAGGGCTGGCCTGGTGAGTCATCTGAGAAAAATACAGTCAAATGCTACTGACACCCAACTATGATACCCCCCCCCCCGCAAAAAAACCCCAACAAAACAAAACAGAAAATGGTCTTACTCGAACATGAGTTGACAGCCATTATATATTTATATATATATGAGTATAGATAAAAGGATATGAAAACAACACAATATACTGTTAAAATGAAAAAATTTTATATCATATTCATAGCTAATATTGAACAATATTTCGATTTATAAAAATCATCTTCAGAGCTTGTTTATACTCTGGACTTATCAATAGCAGAGACGAAAATAATATGAATTTAAAACGAAAACATTGATGTTGCAAAAAGTTATGTGGTAGTTTCAAATATATATATATATATATATATATATATATATATATAGGAGATTTATCCAAAATTGGTAGTAAGGGATGATTCTATATGTGATTTCTAAGATCCACTGTATTAATATTGATGATTCAGTATGTATAAATACAGCGAATCTTTAAATCACTGAAGAGAGCTCAATGTATAATAACCTTTTAGATTATATACATAGCAATATTTATCAATAAAGGAAGGAAGAACTCAACACCATAATTCCATAATAAATTTATTTCGACCAAATTTTCGTCTCATCAGATGAGTCTCAATTCACTTATGGACAAGCACATCACAAAAAAACCCCAAAAAGCTGAATATCAAAAAAATATATAATTCAAACAAAAACAAAAAATAAAAAATATTTTTTAACAGTATAGGATTGTAACCATAGAAACAGGAAGTGAATGAGAAAAAAAGAGATACATTTCATTATATATATATATATATATGACAAAGAAATAGTTAGAACAAAAAGGTGCAAAAAGTTAGTTTCACTTTGAAGTACATTCTTATCACGTTTATCTTTTTATTATTAAAATAATAAAGGGAAAGGTCTACATTCATTCATTGACAATTGGACTTGCAAATTATAACAGGACATAGAAACAATCATGACAACCAAATAAGGGGGGGGGCAGGAACGGGGGGCGGCTGCAGGAACGGGGGGGGAGAGGTATGGAGACAAAAGAGAAGCATATCAAAACAGGCTTAGTGGTTAGATCAGACAAGACAATAAACAAAAGATTGATAGGTAGGTAGGTAGGAATGGAAAAATACAAAATTTGTGAAACATATATATATATATATAAAGATATATATATTGGACCATATGACCTTTAGGCACCACTTTTGCGATCTTGATTCGTGGGGACGTTTTTTCCATTTACACCATCGAAATCCAGTTAATTGTTACCAGACGATTTTTAGAGTTTAAAAAAAAAAATTATAACCCCTAACCCCTAACAAACAACCAGATTTTGACGGTGTAAATGAGAAAAGTGTCCCCACGAATCTAGATCGCAAAAGGGGTGCCTAAAGGTCATATAGTCCAAATTTTTTTGAAAATAACATAAATAAGATAGCATTTATCACTGGCAACATATCTTTTATAACTAACACACTAAACAGTTAAAATTGCAAATCGTCATCAAAATTAAAATGGAAAAATTTGGCTTGGGTATAGTTTTTAATGAATTTAATTATTACTAAGGACACGATTTATGTTATTTTTAACTTAAATTTTAACTGTTAGTTGTGTTTAAGGAAAAAAAAATTGATAAAATAAAACAGATGAATGATAAGACTAGTCAGAATTAATAAACATGTACAAACAAAAAACATACTTTCTATTTCAATATTACAGGCGACGCATGCTTTTCTTAAGTATGGATGACCAAAAGTGTAATAATCCGTGTTTTTTATGTTAATAAATTTTCAGAAAATATTTATCTCCCTTAAAAATTAGTTCTCTTGTGGCCCTCTATAAAAAAATAATGCCCAATTAAAAACGGTTAAAAACACAACTAACAGTTAAAATTTAAGTTAAAAATAACATAAATCTCAGTAATAATTAAATTCATTAAAATCTATGCCCAAGCCAAATTTTTCCGTTTTAATTTTGACAACGATTTGCAATTTTAACCCACTAACCTTAGCAACACTCTTACAATAGACAATCCTATCTAAATAAATAAAACAAAAAACAAATGCAAGTGAATAAAATTCATACCAAACAAACAATCACTACAACCAACAATCCCCCTGAGGATAACCAGTGAAATGGTTGAAAAAACTTTGGTAAAGAATATGTGAAATTTTCTCTATCATCTAGATCCTGATGTACGGAAAACAAGAAGATTTGAACATCTACACTTGAAAATTATAAAAAAGAAATATTCTGTGGTCTTTAAAAAAAAACTGCCAAAATAATATATATATATATATATATATATATATATATATATATATATATATATATTACATTATTTTCAAGTTTTTTTTATTTCTTCTTTCAAGCTTCCTAACAATTCTTAAAATCTTGAAAGGCATTAATGATTTGTCCAAAAGAGCCATTCTTGGTTGACCAAGTACTTTTGGTTCTTTTCCGAACCATTATCAAGGTAGAGTATATCTGTCTATCATTATTAAAAACTGTTTAATGTTTAACTAAACTATTGTTTTGTTTTTGTCACCAAGGTGACACTAAGCAACTGTGGCAGTTTATTTTTTTATTAAACTAGGCAAATGTAATTCAGAATAAAAATTGTTCTATTTTAAACATTTTGGAATATAAATTATTCTATTTTAAACATTTTAGAATATTGTCACTAGTTTCAAATGTAATTCTATTAATAGTGGGTGATCTAAATTTTAAACTATACTCTCTCTCTCTCTCTCTCTATATATATATATATATATATATTAGACATATATAAAACACACGTTCTAATTTTTTAATGCTTTTTAAGCAATGCATGCTTTTCTTCTAAAGTATGGATGACCAACAGCATAATAATCTGTATTTTTTTTATGTTGATAAATTCTTTGAAAAGGTTTGACTCATTTTAAATGGTTTCTCTTGTAGGCCTCGTAGAAAAAGAAATATCATCCAATGAAAAATTGCATTAAAAAAACAAAGACTAAAAAAAGTATTACCTAAATAAAATACTTAAAAAAAAAAAATCTAATCAGTCAAATTATTTATTTATTTTATTTTTTACATTAATTAACAAAATACCAATCACTTGCAGTGAATGGAAGATTTTAATCTACGGATGTTAATTTTAAACCTCTAAAAATAACAAAACATTTAACCTGAATTTCTTATCTCTTTTTATTTGAAAATTGAGCTACAAAAACGAATAAAGTAAAAATAAAAAAATGCCCAGAATAGCAACATTGTACCTTATTTTACTATTTTTTGAACTTCAAAAATAAGACATCCATACAAACACAAATAGACTGACCGTTATAAAAAATGTAAGCAAAATCTAATTCTCTATCTTTAAAACAAGTAAAAATAATTTACCTGCACCTTCATTAGAAAGTAAAAAGTAAAGTCGTTGGGGTGGCTTAAAGTCAGTATCAGCCAATCAGCGAGGGAGTCTATCCCCTTTTCACTAGTGCTAGTCCAAGGAGATTGTTTATGCGTCTGAGGCAGAGCGCCACACCTACCATCAGTTCCTAACTTTACCGCACAGATCCCTGTGCTACTCATACGCTGAGTTGGTGTGGGCTGGTATCAAACCAGGATCTTGAAGTTCCCAGCCAAACACTCTACCGACTGAGCTAAACCGGTCCTAAATAATATCCATTAATTCTTATAGGGTTAAATCGAACTTAACAGACTTAAATTCCACCATTGTATGTCACCCTGCCGAAAGGGGAAAAAAATACCAAAAATCAAGGAATTAACCAAATTTAATGAAATTTTGAATGTTGATATATTAATGAATAAAAGATATAATGCACTAGTTATTCTATTTAAAAACTTTTATATTTTTTCAGGTCTGTTAAGTTCGATTTAACCTTCTTATAGTATCATACAACACATGGTGTAAACTTGGGTAAGGATTTTAAACAGCTGCTGCTGATTTGATGAATGAGAAACTGGGCCAATAAGTATTGTGTTTTTCACAATTTTTTGCACACAGTAAATATTTTTGTAAGTTTTTGTTTCAGTTGAATTTAGTACTTATTCATTATTCAACAACTATCAGAATTAGTAATGAATTCGGACCATGTGACCCTCTGGGACCACATGAATAATTTTACCTCACTCATTGTAAAAAGTAATAAATTCAACTGAAACAAAAAATAAAAATAAATAAATGAAAAAGAATGTGGGCAAATATACATAGCCTTTTTCGATATGTTTTTGCCGGCCATAATCATTTAATTTTATTTATTTATTTGTAGAATCTGATTTTTTTTAAACACATTTTTTATATATCTAACGCATAGATGGGACCCTAACAGGTACTACCACACCAGGTCTAAAATTCACGTGAACTCTTAGTTGAATTTATGGACCATATGACCTTTAAGCACCCCTTTTCTATCTTGATTCAGAAGGACATGTTTTTCATTTACACCGTCAATATCTGGTTGTTTTAATTTAACAGACGATTTTTAGATTTTTTTTTTAAATTATAAAACTAACCCCTAACCCTAACCCCTAACAAACAACTGGATATTGACAGTGTAAATAAAAAA
>CM042179.1:26627945-26637945 GCA_023376005.1 Doryteuthis pealeii | reverse complement strand
TTCAAACCTGGTCACTACTAGAATAGCTCAGGCCTACTTAGTGATCTATTTCACTGGGCTCTTTAACCTTGGTTAGGCAACCAGTCTAGGAGAAAGAAAAACTCTGAATTCAAACCTGGTCACTACTAGAATAGACTCAGGCCTACTTAGTGATCTATTTCAATTTTTTTAAAAATTCTTTAAAAACTTGGTGATGATTTTTTTGACTTTCAAGGATCTCCCTACCCACCCTACATATAATCCACATGTATTTTGAAATGATCGAAATAGGACAGAACAAGAAAAAAAAAAAAATTTGAAAAAAAAAAAAAAGAAAACAAAAAAAAGCAGTTTATGATTATACGTTTACCCAACCCTACCATGGGTAGAATGTGACACAAGGAACAGGTTTGAATTCACAGTTTTCCTTCTCCTAGATGGGTTGCCATAAGAAGGTTACAGAGCCCAGCCTGCATTGACCCAACCCTCCACATGAGCAGGATGCAACACAAGGTTAATTTCTTAAACAGACTTTAACAGGTTTGAATTCACAGTTTTCCTTCTCCTAGACGGGTTGCCATAAGAAGGTTACAGAGCCCAGCCTGCATTGCCCAACCCTCCACATGAGCAGGATGCAACACAAGGTTAATTCTTAAGCAGACTTCTTTAACAGGTGAATTCACAGTTTTCCTTCTCCTAGACGGGTTGCCATAAGAAGGTTAAGAGCCCAGCCTGCATTGACCCAACCCTCCACATGAGCAGGATGCAACACAAGGTTATTTTCTTAAGCAGACTTTACAGGTTTGAATTCACAGTTTTCCTTCTCCTAGATGGGTTGCCATAAGAAGGTTACAGAGCCCAGCCTGCATTGACCCAACCCCTCCACATGAGCAGGATGCAACACAAGTTATATTTCTTAAGCAGACTTTAACAGGTTTGAATTCACAGTTTTCCTTCTCCTAGATGGGTTTGCCATAAGAAGGTTACAGAGCCCAGCCTGCATTGACCAACCTCCACATGAGCAGGATGCAACACAGGTTAATTTCTTAAGCAGACTTTAACAGGTTTGAATTCACAGTTTTCCTTCTCCTAGATGGGTTGCCATACCAGGCTTAAAGAACCAGAGCACCTGTTGGGTGTAATGGGTTATTGGCTTAGGAAACAGACAAGGCAACACGAGTTCAAATCCTGGATGGGCTAGTAACATTTCAGATGGCACTAATACCCTTTCCCACAGATATTAGTGATTTCAACTATGCCACGTTTTTAATGGCACAAATTTTTGTTCATTAAGTTTTGTAAATTGTTTAAAGAAACTTACATGCATTTTCTACATTTCATTGGATCGTGAATTCTTACAGCAGATGCCTAAAAAAAAAAAAGAAAAAAGAAAAAAAAAAGATGAATAATAACAAAATGAAAAAAAAAAAAAGTTCATCAAGAAGGTTCCTGAGTTTGACAAGAACCACTAAAAGAAGGCTGGAGGGCCAAAATGCTGTGAATATAAGAATAAAGATGAGGACAGCAGTTCAAATAATCCAATAATACAAATTACACTTGGTTTTCATCAGGTATTGTCAGACTCGGGAACCTTCTTGAACTCGGGAACCTTGTATAGATAATGTTGTATCATTAGATGTAGGATATACAGAATTGATAATAAAACCAGGGAATATGTTTAACATATAACAATATTTGTTTTATTTATTCTCACTGACAGGGAATAAGATGGGTTTTGGATTCAGTTCAGCTTGATGTAGGATACATGTGTGTCACGTTTTTACTCATCACCTCTAGTTTTTTAGATATGCATACTGTACATTTTGTACACATACTGTACATAAAGGCATATATGCATTCAGGGTTAATTTCTAATATTGGGTGCTTATGTCTTATTTTTTAGTTATTATGCAATAATGTAAGTGATAGCATTACATTATATATATATATGCATATATATCAAGACGGATTTTTGGCAGTTAAGCGTAGCCAACACGTCTCAATCAACAGCCAGTAGTGCACTGGCCGTCATATAAGATATATCTAAACTAGATCTGTTGTACTATGAATTGTGTACATTGTGTCATCCAAGATATATTTACCGTCAATGTTCTTTTCTATCCTGTTTTATCTGTAATAAGCTGCTGCAACTGTTGAAATAAGCACGATATCTTCTGTATATACTAAAATGAGACTATTTAAAAGACAGAAAACTAAAGGTGATAGAGCAAAACTGTTTTATAATTTGAATTCAGAACACCTAAATTAGTAAAAACACCCTATTCACTTCTTGCCCCAAACAAAAAATATTTTTTTGTAAACCAGTGTTATCAAGCCTCATCTAAAAAATAACAAGAAATGCCAGAAGAAGAATGGAGGACACATCGATCAAAATGTTGTGCATATAACAATAAAGATGAGGACAACAGTCTCAATAATCCAAATAATCCAAATAATCTATAAATCTATATTGCATATTTTAAAAAAATGTTTAATTGGTTGATTGATTTTAACAGCATATCAACCTGTCTGGGGTTATGTCATGCTAGTGATAGCTATTAAAAAAATGTATTTAGAAAATAAAAGATTTAAAAAAAGACAAAACTTTATAATCCTACCTCATCCATTGTGTCCAATAAGTTCTTCATCTGATTTTTGCTAAAAGACTTCCAGGAGCTTCAAACTTTGATTCCATAAGTTTTTCGCGTTTAATCTCAGACCTCTGCATTGGCACTCTTTTAGAAATTGTGTTTTTGATCTGAAAAAAAAAAAAAGGAAAAAAAAGTGATACTAATCAAATATTCACAAGAGACTTGATTGTTAATTCATTAGCTACATGGATGGGTTGTTTTTTTTTATAAAAAAGGGTTTCATGCTAATAAAGCTAGCATTATCCTGCATAAACTATTACAGATGCGAACTACGCAGATGATCTAGCACTTTTTGCACACCTTCACAAGCCAAATCACTACTGTGTAGCCTAGAGAAAGCAACAAAAGGCATTGGCTTCTATGTCAGAGTTCATGTGTTTTAAATAAGATGGAGACATCTTCACACTGGATGGCAAGCCTCTAAAATTGTAGACAGTTCACATACCTAGGTAGTAATATCTCATCTATAGAAAGTGATGCCAATATACGCATAGGAAAGGCATGGACTGCAATAGACAGATTATCAATTGTATGGAAATCCAATCTCTCTAATAAGATGTGATTTTCCTGTTGGTTTTTTCTGATATAAGGTGTGTGTCAGACGGCTACTTTTACTTATAGACTCACCGATAAACATGTGACCAACCTATTGTCCAATCACTGGCAGTGCTCTGCTGCTGATATTATTATTTATACTGGCTGATTCTAATCTTAGCTACTCACATCTACTTGGATCTTCTTGGACGATGGACGAAGGATTCTATATCACAGGACTTATTCACTTACCGAAGGATTCTATATCACAGGACTTATTCATTACCGAAGGATTCTATATCACAGGACTTATTCACTTACGGAAGGATTCTATATCACAGGACTTATTCACTTACTGAAGGATTCTATATCACAGGACTTATTCCCTTACTGAAGGATTCTATATCACAGGACTTATTCACTTACCGAAGGATTCTATAACTCGGGACTTACTTATTTACTTTAAGTTCTTTACAACTGGCCAAGGATGGCGGCCAGATACTTAACATTTCCAACTTGGAGTTTTAATGAAACACTTAATGAAAAAGGTAGATGGGAACTACACAAGGATGCTGTGTACTGTTTTGAACAGATGCTGGAAGCAATATCCCATAAAATTGCAGATGCATGACCACTTGCCTCGGATAACATAAACCATCCAAGTAAGTACTGGAAAATAAGGACAAAATCATAAGTGATGTTCTCCATTGGACACTACAACTCATGGACACACTAGAGTTCAAAACCTATATCAATCAGCTCTGTGCAGACACTGAATGCCACATGAAAGACCTGCCAGGGCGGATGATCGATAGGGATGGGTGGTGAGAGATTCATGGGAATCTGTGCTGTCAGCATGACATGATAATGATATAAGGGCAGTCTCCCTTGTCTGAGGGTTTTGGAGAATCTCCTGTGTCAGGAGACCCTATTTTGGTCACATGAACAGGAACCCAAGGAGAGAACCCCTCTTCTTCTGATGCCACTGAATAAGCCTGGACGTGCTTGTCATCTCTTCCAGCAGACACCTACGGAGCACACCAGACGCCACAGCCTCTACTTACAGTAAGTGGTTACCACTTTGTCTATTAACACTATTGTGTATGTTTGGACACTTGTGACATTAAATAGCCTGGGAACTTTGTTCCCTAATATGTTATAATAAAGTTATATAAATGTAACTAACGCGTTTGTTGTTTTCCTAACTGAAGTATTCCGCATTGGGTACTTATATTTTAAATAGCCCAATGTTTTATAAGAACAGAGTTAACACTCTGTGGACCTCTTATAATGATGATGATGATGATAAAAATTATTTGGCATGAAAGATATTATCTCATATTACAAAAGCTTTCTATATACATATATAAAGGGCAGTTGTGTGTATGTATGTCTGGAGAAAACTACAAAAATAAAATGATTTTTTCAATACTCTCAAATACTTCATCTGAATCATTTTAACTATTGCAAATTGCTTCTCAATTTTTACTATATGCAAATTGCTTCTCAATTTTTACTATATGCAAATTGCTTTTCAATTTTTATATAATGTAAATCTATCTGAAACTTTATATGCAAATCTATCTTTAACTTTTATTATATGCATAACTGTACTAAACTTTTAATATATGCAAATCTGTTTTTACCTTTTACTATATGCATATTTATACTAAACTTTTACTAATGCTTTAAACAGACCTCCTAAAAGATTCATTGTGTGGAAAAAAAAAAAACGTCCGAATGATGTACTGAGGAATACTTATGGTTCCTCTATAGGCGAGCACCTCATAAATAACCGTAATTGCGCCAACTCATTTTAGTGTTGACTGGTTCTCAGTTGAGAGCAAGTCACACTCTTTTTACCACCTCAAGATTTTGGAAACATTGTTTATTCTGACCAATAAGCCTGTTCTTTGTAAACAAAGAGAGGGCTTACTTGGTTTGAATATTATCAATCTTTAGATCTTCTTCCCCCCCCCATTTTGAGGTAAAGAAAAATTTGTTCTTTTCTTCTTTTTTATTTTTATTTTCTTGTCCCATTTACCGGTTATTCTATTATCCTCGATTATTTAGCTCTGTTGAGCGAGGATCGAAACTAGTCAGCATGCACTCGTTTTTAATTTCCCCTTCACCCCCACCTTCTATAGTAAAAATAAAAATTAAAAACATTTTTTTTTTTTTTTTTCCACACAATGAATCTTTTAGGAGGTCTGTTTAAAGCATTAATAAAATTCTGTACCCCCCAAAAAAAATGTATAAACTTTTAACTATATGCAAGTCTATTTTCAACTTTTACTCTGTGCATATCTGTACTAAACTTTTACAATTGCAAATCTATTTTCAATTTTTACCACATGTAAATCTATTAACTTTACTGCATACAAATCTCTTCTTATCTTAAATTATTGCAAATCTATTCTACATTTCTACAACATGCAAATCTATTTTAAACTTTTACTATATGTAAATCTACATAAACTTTTTTTTTTTTTTTTTTAAATAGTAGACATTAATTTTTATTTGGCTGAATCAACGCAAGGTCTTTTTTCATAGTGATTTTAATGGGGCATCCTGCGAGGATCCAACTTTTAATTCAATAACAACAGATCTGCGAGGCTAACTTTTTTTTTAACCCCACTTTTACTCAGGCAACGCTGGGTAGCCGCTTCTAGTTGTAGATAAAGAAACATTTTTCTCCAGCCATATTAGCACAGGGGATGGTCTTCATTCCCCCCCACACCTTCTTCAAATTGGCCGAGGTACTGCCGAGGTAGTAATATCTCATCTACAGAATGTGGTGCCAATATATGCATAGGAAAGGCATGGACTGCAATAGACAGATTATGGCTGATGATTGATAGGGATGGGTGGTGAGAAAGATTCATGGGAATCTATGCTGTCAGCATGATGTGATGATGATGATTGTGTTCATTCCCCACCACACCTTCTTCAAATTGGCTGAGTCATAGATTGAAAATATTGTGTAAAGCTACAGCTAAAAAGCAAAGGTCCTTTTTGTTTTGATTTGTTTTTTTGTTTGCTACTACATTTCCTCCCTGTACAATTCTAAACATATCTTTTTAAAAAAAGGAATATCTCTGTGCTTTCGAAGTTTCTATGGAGCCCTTATTGTTTTGAGGGAATGATAGATGTCTATTGCAGTAAGAGAAATAGTTTATAATATGAAAAAAAAGGAAATTGAATATATATATGTTGAAAGATAAATGGAAAGAAAATATTGTATGGATAAAAATGTATTTATTGGAATGACAAGATGTTTATTGACCAAGAGTTTGTCTTTTTATACATAGTATCCCATTTAGTTTTATTTTAAAATATAAAATCTATTAATAATGGAGATTGTCTGTTTTCTGTCTCAAGGCCAGTTTGAACTTTAGTGACCAATCCTACTTCCTGTAATGTTACAGACTTCAGACAAATATTTTATATAAATTTGAAAACAATCTTTAAAAAAAAAACTATTAAACATTAATGGCATCATCATCATCATTATATTATCGTCGTCGTCATCGTGATTATTGATACTCACTACAGATGCATTCTATCATTAAATAAACTGGGTTTAGTCTGGAACATTAGTCTAAGTGGTCACCCATCTGAACTGAACTGGTCATTGTTGCTTAACTTTGGTGATCTTATTTAGTAAGCTTTGTTTGTATGTAACATTATCCTCAGAAAAGGAAGAACAAAATATTTCTCTCCTACTTCTACTTGTTTGAGTCATTTTTTTTTGTCCACTTTTCCATTTACCTTACCTCATGTATGTATATGTATGTAAAATGTATGTAAAATTATGTATAAATGTAAAATTATATATATGTGTGTGTAGAAAAGTAAATTAAAAAAAAATTTTCCAAAGAATAAATTTATTATAGATGAAAAGTTAGTCAATGTTAAAAAAATTTTTTTTTAATTAATTTTTTTTTTTTTTTAATTAAATAAGTAGATCACTAAGAAGGCCTGAGCTTATACTAGTAGTGACCAGGTTTGAATTCAGAGTTTTTCTTCTCCTAGACTGGTTGCCAAACCAAGGTTAAAGAGCCCAGTGAAATAGATCACTAAGTAGGCCTGAGTCTATTCTAGTAGTGACCAGGTTTGAATTCAGAGTTTTTCTTCTCCTAGACTGGTTGCCTAACCAAGGTTAAGAGCCCAGTGAAATAGATCACTAAGTAGGCCTGAGTCTATTCTAGTAGTGACCAGGTTCGAATTCAGAGTTTTTTCTTCTCCTAGACTGGTTGCCTAACCAAGGTTAAAGAGCCCAGTGAAATAGATCACTAAGTAGGCCTGAGTCTATTCTAGTAGTGACCAGGTTCGAATTCAGAGTTTTTCTTCTCCTAGACTGGTTGCCTAACCAAGGTTAAAGAGCCCAGTGAAATAGATCACTAAGTAGGCCTCAGTCTATTCTAGTAGTGACCAGGTTTGAATTCAGAGTTTTTCTTCTCCTAGACTGGTTGCCTAACCAAGGTTAAAGAGCCCAGTGAATAATATCACTAAGTAAGCCTGAGTCTATTCTAGTAGTGACCAGGTTTGAATTCAGAGTTTTTCTTCTCCTAGACTGGTTGCCTAATCAAGGTTAAAGAGCCCAGTGAAATAGATCAATAAGTAGGCCTGAGTCTATTCTAGTAGTGACCAGGTTTGAATTCAGAGTTTTTCTTCTCCTAGACCTGGTTGCCTAACCAAGGTTAAAGAGCCCAGTGAAATAGATCAATAAGTAGGCCTGAGTCTATTCTAGTAGTGACCAGGTTTGAATTCAGAGTTTTTCTTCTCCTAGACTGGTTGCCTAACCAAGGTTAAAGAGCCCAGTGAAATAGATCACTAAGTAGGCCTGAGTCTATTCTAGTAGTGACCAGGTTCGATTCAGAGTTTTTCTTCTCCTAGACTGGTTGCCTAACCAAGGTTAAAGAGCCCGTGAAATAGATCACTAAGTAGGCCTGAGTCTATTCTAGTAGTGACCAGGTTTGATTCAGAGTTTTCCTTCTCCTAGACTGGTTGCCTAACCAAGGTTAAAGAGCCCAGTGAAATAGATCACTAGTGCCTGAGGCTATTCTAGTAGTGACCAGGTTTGAATTCAGAGTTTTCCTTCTCCTAGACTGGTTGCCTAACCAAGGTTAAAGAGCCCAGTGAAATAGATCACTAAGTAGGCCTGAGTCTATTCTAGTAGTGACCGGTTTGAATTCAGAGTTTTTCTTCTCCTAGACTGGTTGCCTAACCAAGGTTAAAGAGCCAGTGAAATAGATCACTAAGTAGGCCTGAGTCTATTCTAGTAGTGACCAGGTTTGAATTCAGAGTTTTCCTTCTCTAGACTGGTTGCTCAACCAAGGTTAAAGAGCCCAGTCAGCCTTACTATTTACCCAAAGCTGGAGGGAGAATATATGGATTCATACCTTATCCAAGAGTATTAGCGCTATGTGAACTGTGGCTTTGTCCAGGAATTGAACTCGGGTTGATGAGTCCATTTCCTACGACTCTAACCACTACACCACCGTGGTTCTTTTTTGCTTTTGCTTTTTTTCATAAAAATGTTATGTGGTATGTACATGTCGACCTATTCTCAGAAAAAAAAGATGTTATTTAGATTTGAAATCATGCATGGACCTTAATATTCTTATAACTAAGAAGCACACCAAATTTAGTCATTGATTTTTATTGATTAAGGGATATGATTAATCGATTAAACAAAAATCAAACAATTTGTGGAAAGTGTTGTATAGCCACTACTGCTGCTGATATTACCTTTGGCTGGCTGCTGGCTATATCAGCAGTGATTCAAAATGGCCGCTACAACTATTCGATTTTAAACTTCCTAAAATAGTAAACATAGCTCTTATCATAGCTGTGTTAAATTTAAGAATGTTACTTACTGTATTTAACGCCATTTTGCTCCCATTGCTTATTGTGATCCTGAATTCGTTGAAGACATTTTTGGATAAAGATTCTCCTTCACTTTCTGTTCTCGTTTGGAAATTTTCTGAAATAATAGATTAAATCAAATCATAGGGGGAAATCAATAATATTTAATTATCAATTTTATACATAATCAATTTTAATGATATAATATAATTACATAATATAACATATATAATTTTAATAACATAATGTAATATAATAATATGATAATATAATATAATATATATATTTTAATAATATAATATAATATAATATATGATAATATAATATAATATATATACTTTTAACAACATATAATAATTGATATAATATATTAATTTTAAACATAATATAATGATATATAATATATTAATTTTAAAAACATAATATATAATATAATACATAGGATATATATATTTTAATAACAATATAATAATATAATATAACATGATATATATAATTTTAATAACATATATAAATAAATATAATATATATATTTAATAACATAATATAATATAATAATATATTAATTTTAATAACATAATATAATAATATAATATATGATATATATAATTTTTAATAACATAATAATAAATATATATATGATATATATAATTTTAATAACATAATATAATATAATAATATGATATATAATATTTAATACATAATATAAATATAATAATATGATATATATAATTTTAAATAACATAATATAATATAATACTATAATATAATATAATAACATAATAATCAATTTTTGCATATCAATTTTAATAATATAATATATATTATATACATATAATATAATATTTATCATTTTAATAATATAATATATAGTATATATATATAATATATACAATTTTAATATATATATATATATAATAATCAATTTTATATTATGTATAAAACTGATTATTATATTATTATAT
>CM042179.1:26527945-26620445 GCA_023376005.1 Doryteuthis pealeii | reverse complement strand
ATACATATATTAGGGTAAATACATACATCTATTTGATTTATTCAGATTTATTCAGAGAGTGCTCCATCTGTATACAAGAGCGTTGCCTATATATATATATATGAAATTTAACATTTTGAAAAAACATATGATGTTTGTTATGTAATTACTGACAGATCTGTTTCAACCAAATCGATAAGTTGGTCTTCATCAACGAGCGACATAGACAGGAAGAAAGATATCCGTTAAAAGACTGTTTACAAAAACGAACGCTGAATTCAACCGCTGAAATTTTGAAAAAGGCATGTTCTGTTTTAAAAATAAAATAAATTTGGAGTATTGCAAGTCATGGACTGCTCATTCACCTGGGTTCTATCCTTAAGCATCACGAGTCGCCACCTATGGCCAACAGGTGGCCCCATTGGGGAGTCTTACCCCTCTGCAGAGGTGCATTCTAATGCCCCAGCCGACTATTTTATTATATTCTAATATTTTAGGCACCTTACATGGTGTAATGGTTAGCAAGTTGGATTCGTAAACAATTGTTAGTGAGTTTGATTCTCATTGGGCGCCCTATAATTCTAGCCTTGTGCCACACCTAAGCTATGCTTAGTAAATAACTATATTCTAAGAGGGTTTTATAATTTGCTTGAAGCATTGTTTTTAAATTGGTTTGTTGGTTGGTTTTGAAGGCTATCACAATGCAAGTGTAAAGAAAAAAAAGAAGGTAACTATGGTGTTTGTTAACCTGTGATTTATTCTTAATATTTATATATATATTATATATATATATATATATATATATATATATATATATATATATGAAAAGTGTGATAAACAAATAAAAAGAATTGATTTCTGTATCCTTGAAACACTTTTAAATTGATAAATATAATATGGTTTGGTGAATGTTACTTCACTGACCAGATCCCAAAAACCTTATCACTTTTGTGTTAAAGCAAAAAAAAAATGGCTGATTATGAAGATCATATATAGAAATTGCAATGAATATCACAAAAATGAAGACATTATTTATGTTCCATTAAACAATAGATCTATTAACAACAGAATAGATAAATGATCTGTTACTTTGTAGTGAGTTGTTGAATAAGTATGTGTATGAGTCTATTGTTAATGCATAGACAAGAGAATGTATTGTTGCAGTTGATCAAGCTTATTCATGTAACAAGTGGGAAGTGTATAAGAGTGATTTATTGATAGGGTAGAAAAGAAGCTAGATGAAAAGGGAGGAGGGGAGAGGAGTGGGAGGAGGAAAGATAAATGAAAAAGGAAGGGGAGGAAAGAGGGTTGAAAAAGGAGAAGGAAGAAGAGGAGGAGGAAAGAGAATAAGAGTGATTTATTGATAGGGTAGAAAAGAAGCTAGATGAAAAGGGAGGAGGGGAGAGGAGTGGGAGGAGGAAAGTGGATAAATGAAAAAGGAAGGGGAGGAAAGAGGGTTGAAAAAGGAGAAGGAAGAAGAGGAGGAGGAAAGAGAATAAGAGTGATTTATTGATAGGGTAGAAAAGAAGCTAGATGAAAAGGGAGGAGGGAGAGGAGTGGGAGGAGGAAAGTGGATAAATGAAAAAGGAAGGGGAGGAAAGAGGGTTGAAAAAGGAGAAGGAAGAAGAGGAGAGGAAAGAGAATAAGAGTGATTTATTGATAGGGTAGAAAAGAAGCTAGATGAAAAGGGAGGAGGGGAGAGGAGTGGGAGGAGGAAAGTGGATAAATGAAAAAGGAAGGGGAGGAAAGAGGGTTGAAAAAGGAGAAGGAAGAAGAGGAGGAGGAAAGAGAATAAGAGTGATTTATTGATAGGGTAGAAAAGAAGCTAGATGAAAAGGGAGGAGGGGAGAGGAGTGGGAGGAGGAAAGTGGATAAATGAAAAAGAAAGGGGAGGAAAGAGGGTTGAAAAAGGAGAAGGAAGAAGAGGAGGAGGAAAGAGAATAAGAGTGATTTATTGATAGGGTAGAAAAGAAGCTAGATGAAAGGGAGGAGGGAGAGGAGTGGGAGGAGGAAAGTGGATAAATGAAAAAGGAAGGGAGGAAAGAGGGTTGAAAAAGGAGAAGGAAGAAGAGGAGGAGGAAAGAGAATAAGAGTGATTTATTGATAGGGTAGAAAAGAAGCTAGATGAAAAGGGAGGAGGGGAGAGGAGTGGGAGGAGGAAAGTGGATAAATGAAAAAGGAAGGGGAGGAAAGAGGGTTGAAAAAGGAGAAGGAAGAAGAGGAGGAGGAAAGAGAATAAGAGTGATTTATTGATAGGGTAGAAAAGAAGCTAGATGAAAAGGGAGGAGGGAGAGGAGTGGGAGGAGGAAAGTGGATAAATGAAAAAGAAGGGGAGGAAAGAGGGTTGAAAAAGGAGAAGGAAGAAGAGGAGGAGGAAAGAGAATAAGAGTGATTTATTGATAGGGTAGAAAAGAAGCTAGATGAAAAGGGAGGAGGGGAGAGGAGTGGAGGAGGAAAGTGGATAAATGAAAAAGGAAGGGGAGGAAAGAGGTTGAAAAAGGAGAAGGAAGAAGAGGAGGAGGAAAGAGAATAAGAGTGATTTATTGATAGGGTAGAAAGAAGCTAGATGAAAAGGGAGGAGGGGAGAGGAGTGGGAGGAGGAAAGTGGATAAATGAAAAAGGAAGGGGAGGAAAGAGGGTTGAAAAAGGAGAAGGAAGAAGAGGAGGAGGAAAGAGAATAAGAGTGATTTATTGATAGGGTAGAAAAGAAGCTAGATGAAAAGGGAGGAGGGGAGAGGAGTGGGAGGAGGAAAGTGGATAAATGAAAAAGGAAGGGGAGGAAAGAGGGTTGAAAAAGGAGAAGGAAGAAGAGGAGGAGGAAAGAGAATAAGAGTGATTTATTGATAGGGTAGAAAAGAAGCTAGATGAAAGGGGAAGAGGAAGAGGAGGAAAGAGGATGGAAAAGTATTGAAAAAGGAGAAGGAAGAGGAGGAAAGAGGAGGAGGAAGGCAAAAGGATTGAAAAAGGACAAGGAAGAGGAGGAAAGAGGGTTGAAAAAAGGAGAAGGAAGAGGAGGAAAAGAGGGTTGAAAAAGGAGAACGAAGAGGAGGAGGAAAGAAGATTGAAAAAGGAGAAGGAAGAAGAGTAGGCAAAATGATTGAAAAAGGAGAAGGAAGAGGAGGAAAGATGGTTGAAAAGGAGAAGGAAGAGGAGGAAAGATGATTGAAAAGGAGAAGGGAGAGGAGGAGGCAAAATGATTGAAAAAGGGAGAAGGAAGAGGAGGAAAGAGGGTTGAAAAAGGAGAAGGAAGAGGAGGAGGTAAAAGGATTGAAAAAGGAGAAGGAAGAGGAGGAAAGTGAACATGTGAATAAGGAAGAGGAGAGTAGATAAATGAAAAAGGAGCAGGAAGGGGAGGAAAGAGGGTTGAAAAAGGAGAAGGATGAGAAAGAATTTTTGTGGGTATGAAATCTACCCAAGAGTTATGAACATCTTTGTGAGTACGAAATCTATATATGCTGTGATTAAATCCAACAAATAGTAGAGCGTCTACCTAGGAACCACAAGGTTCCTGGTTTGATACCGGCCCTTGCCAACTCAATGTATGAGTAGCACAGGGATCCATGTGGTAAAGTGAGGAGCTGGTGTTAGGTGTGGAGCTCCACCCCAGACACTAAAAAAAACAATCTCCTTGGTCTAGCGCTTGTGAAAAGGGAATAGACTCCCTTACTGTTTGGCTGATAGGCCACCCTGATAACTTCACATTTTTGTTCTGTCTGTTGAATATGTTAAACATTATTGATAGATAAGGTTGGCATGGGAGCTAGAGATATTTGCATTATTTTAACTTTTGTAATACTCTTAACCTCTGGGAATTTGTCTCTAATTCACATATATATTTTTCTAGAAGCGGCTACCCAGCATCGCCTGGGTAGAGAGGGGATAAAAAGGTAATCTCGCAGATCCATTTTGTTGAATCGTGAGTTGGATCCTCACAGTATGCCCCATTAAAATCCCAATGTAAAAAAGACCTTACATTGATCTTGACACTCTGAAAAGAAAATGTCTCCTATTTAAATACCAAAAAAATTCCAAGCTGTTATCATATAAATTTTATTTTTGATCTATCTTCATGAATATAAATCAAATCTTCATTGTTTTATTTCTCAAAAAGCAAGATTTAGAGATAGTGAGTGTGTATATATATTTACTTTGTCATTAATTGCTTTATTTTTGTAGTTTCCTCTGGACATACATACACACACAACTGCCCTTTATATATGTATAGAAGAGATAATTATTTTATTTTCATAGTCTTCTCTGGACATACATACATACACAACTGCCCTTTATATATGTATAGAAGAGATAATTGTTTTTATTTTCATAGTTTCCTCTGGACATACATACACACACAACTTCCCATAAATTAATCCAAATTTTTAATCCAATAAACAAAAACCGTTCCCGATCTACGAAAATATAAATAAGCGTTCCTCTACTAAAGTTAAGTCTCATTCCAACGGGCATGTTTATAACACCTAAGATTAATCGAAAACTCGATTAATTTAACTAAAGTAACCCTGAAGAATCAATCGATGAAACTCGAGTAGGTTACTCCTTTCCATTGTTAAAATAAATATATATATATATAGATGGATAGATAGATATACAGATAGATAGATTATTGATTTTTATTCAGTGTTATTGTTTTATAATTGTTTTTTTATTTACTTAGGCATATTTTTTTGGTTTTATTTTTGTTAGAACATATTTTCAAAATGGGTGTGTATCCATAGGCAAAATGTAATCTGGGAGTGTAACATATATATATATATATATATATATATATATATATATATACACGATATATATTGTATATACAATATGACTTTTGAGCAGGGTGGGACTAATTTGATTTGTACTGTTATTTTGTTATTCTACACTAGCGTAGGTCAGTGCAGACAGCTTCAACACCCTCAGGAAATTTGACATTCAATTCCTGATCCCTGAACTGACACAGTCCATTTTCATAACATTTTAATTCAGTACAGTAAATAATATAAGTTTAGGGCTGGTTTAGCTCAGTCGGTAGAGCGTTCGGCTAGGAATCACAAGGTTCTTGGTTCAATACCGGCCCTCGCCAACTCAGCGTATGAGTAGCACGGGATCTGTGCGGTAAAGTGGGGAGCTGATGGTAGGTGTGGCGCTCCACCTCAGACGCTAAAACATTCTCCTTGGTCTAGTGCTAGTGAAAAAGGGATAGACTCCCTCGATGTTATACTCAAGAGTATTATACTCGGCTAGAAACCAGAAGGTTCCTAGTTCGATACCGGCCCTCACCAACTCAATGTATGAGCAGCACAGGGATCTGTGCAGTAAAGTAAGGGGGTGATGGTAGGTGTAATGCCCCACCTCTGATGCAAAATAATCTCCTTGGTCTAGCGCTAGTGAAAAGGGGATAGACTCATGTCGATCCCGTCAGCATTCCTCCTCAGGCGCTGGGCAATAAACCAAGCCCTGCCCCTTTAAATCAAGGGGGCAGGTATTGCTTGGAGGGATAGCCCCCTGGGATCGACGCTATCAATTTACTACACTGATCCAGCGGCCGAAGTATGGAGAAGGTCAGAATATTTACCTTGTACCTCTCTTGTACGGGTTAGGCACAAGGCCATATTAACGTGGTACTACCCACAAGCTGAGTCTCATGGGTGGCAGGTGGAAAAAATTGTGTTGATCCCGTCGGCATTCACCCTCAAGGGGGGTGCCTCAGGCGCTGGGCAATAAACCCAGCCTTGTCCCTTTAAATCAAGGGGGCAGGTATTGCCTTTGGGGATAGTCCCCTGGGATCGACGCTATTAATATACTACACTGATCTAGTGGCCGAAGTTCACTGGACCCCCTGGTAGGGAGAAGGTTAGGGCATTTGCCTCATACTCCACTTGTATGGGCTGGGCACAAGGCCTCGTTTTAACGTGGGCCCACCCACAAGCCGAAGCTCATGGGTGGGAAAGAACAAAAATTGCGTCGATCCCTTCGGCATTCCCCCTAAAGGGGGGCGCCTCAGGCGCTGGGTAATAAATCCAGCCCTGCCCCTTTAAGTCAAGGGGGCAAGTATTGCCTGGGGGATAGCCCCTGGGATCGACGCTATAATTTTACTACACCTGATTCAGCGGCCGAAGCTCACTCCCCCCCCCCCCCGGTGGGAAAAGGTTAGGGTATTTGCCTCATACCCCACTTGTATGGGCTGGGCACAAGGCCTCGTTTTAACGTGGGCCCACCCACAAGCCAAAGCTCATGGGTAGGAAAGAACAAAAGTTGGGGTCGATCCCTTCGGCATTGGGCGCTGGGCAATAAACCCAGCCCTGCCCCTTTAAATCAAGGGGGCATGTATTGCCTGGGGGGATAGCCCCCTGAGATTGATGCTATTATTTACAAAAACCTAATCCAGCGGCTGAAGCTCAGTGCCTCCCCCCCCCCCGGTAGGGAGAAGGTTAGTGTTAATGAACAAACTGTAACAGATTAAATAGTTATTGCCACCACTACCAGGAACAGTCCATTAAGTTGAGGAGGTGTTTGACTGTTCCACTACCAAATAGTTAACAATCTGTGACAGTCATTTCTAGGCTGCAGGTTCAATCCTGGTCAAGGGTGAAAGTAACATAGAACAATAATTAATTAACAATATACATCCAACTATTCTCCTATGGGTAAAATAGTAGGGCAGACTGGGCTATGTAACCTTGATATGACAACTGGTTTAGGAGAAGGAAAACTGAATTTTGAATAGGGGCTGTTTGCATTTCCAATAGTGCCTGTACCCTTGGGAAAAGTTATGTATCCGGCTATTCTCCCTCTAGCTATGGGTAAACAGAATGGTAGACTGGTCTCTTTAACCGTGATATAGCAACTGTTCTAGGAGAAGGAAAACTCTGAATTCTTGAATAGGGCCTGTTTACATTTCACATAGTACTAATACCCTTGGGAAAGGATATGCATCCAACAATTCTCCTTCTAGTTATGGGTAAAATAGTAGGGCAGACTGGGCTTTTTAATCTTGATTAGGAGTCTAGGAGAAGGAAAACTCAATTCAAATCTGCTTTAATCCTCTTAAAAATTGACCTTGTGTCATATCCTGCTTGTGGTGGAGATGTTGGGTAGATACATATACATGTTATCGCATTCCATGCAATGAACTTTCTCATCCTCACTCTGTACTGATCTTATGAATATGGACTTAAGCAACATATTTTACAACAATGCAGAGTCTAAAAATAAACAGCACTTCTCCTTGATACTCATCTATATTTCTATTATACAACATGAAATCACATTGCATATAGTGCTTAAAAGCACAGTACAAAGAAAGACAATAATTGAAAACATTTTCCATACTGAGATGTTCCAGTATATGTATTTACCCAACCCCTCCTGAGGCACTTAATTTCTTCTCAGACTTTTTGTTTGCAATCTCTTTTTAAAGCGATAGCCATTACTTTATTTTCAGGCTCAGTGTCTCTACTTTTCAGACCATTAACTCCCTCAAAACAGATTTTCTCATAAAAACAGTATTTCCTCTTAAATCATAGGTATCTAAAGATATTATCTCTAATTAGCTTAACTTCATGGTGGCTGTTCAATTCTCTTAAACTTTACTTCCTAATCAGACCATATGACCTCAAGGCACCCCTTTTGCAATTTCAACTCGTGGGGGACACTTTTCTCATTTACACCTTAAAAATCCGGTTGTTTGTTAGGGGTTAGGGTTAGTGGTCAGAGTTATGGGTTAGTTTTATAATTTTAAAAGTCTGAGAAGAGGATCTGGTTGGAAAATGGAAACACTGAATTCAAACCTGTTAAACTGTTGACCTTGTGTCACATCTGACTTGTGGTGAAGGGTTAGGTAAAAAATATGTCAATTTTCATAAAGTAGTATTCGTAAAAAATATATGACCCCCCCCATTCTACTACATGTGAATTTTCATAAAGTAGTATTCATAGAAAATATATGAACCCCCCCACTCTACTACATGTCAATTTTCATAAAGTAGTATTCATAGAAAATATATGAACCCCCCCACTCTACTACATGTCAATTTTCATAAAGTAGTATTCATAGAAAAATATAACCCCCACTCTACTACATGTCAATTTTCATAAGTAGTATTCATAGAAAATATATGAACCCCCCACTCTACTACATGTCAATTTTCATAAAGTAGTATTCATATAAATATATGAAACCCCAATTTATGACATGTCAATTTATATAAAGTAACATTCATAGAAATTATAGGAAACTGGGTCTTCTGAGGCCCCCATGCAGGCTTTGCACCCCCCACAAGAAAACAAATTAAGCAATCATTATAATACAGATGAAATACGCCTAATGTGGGCAAAGATTCTCAAAGATTTAAGAAAACAAGTAATGTCATATATAACAGGCATGTCAAATTGAGTAGACCCCTTGGGCTGCATAGATTACATATGTATGTCATGAGGGCCGCATGGATTACATATGTATGTCATGACGGCCGCATGGATTACATATGTATGTCATGAGGGCCGCATGGATTACATATGTATGTCATGAGGGCCGCATGGATTACATATGTATGTCATGAGGGCCGCACATGATAGCTAAGACTTTAAACCCTTTTTCTACATTAACAAGAAGACAATGGTTTATTTTCACACATTACACAATATAAATAATTTCACATAAAACAAAAAAAAAACAAAAAACAAAAAAAAAACATAATGTTGGTTATTGTATTAATGTGTGGAGGATGATCACTAATTAGGATTGAGCCTATTCTAGTAGTGACCACCTTTTTTTTGTTGTTTTTTTTACATAGTTTGAAAGTTGATTATACATATTATGATTATACATACTTATACATATTAAAAATTTCTATTTTGATAAATAATTTGAGTTGGTGAGCAAACATTTTCGTGAAATCAATGTTTGGAAATTTAAAAAAACAAAACAACTTTTAGCCCCCTCCCCCCAAAAAAAAACAACAACAACATTTGTTTACTTTGTACTGGAGTATCTAACAGGTTGTTTTAAAATAATGGTTGTTTTTCTAAGTACATTAGTCATCTATACATCTGGTGATTAGCCTCCATTTTTTTTAATGTAGACATCGATTTTATTTGATTTTGTTTCACTTAAAATGATCTTGTTAAATCAATCTGTGAAAACAGCATTAGCAAAAATCGTATTGAGGAAAAGAAATGGAGATTTGATTATTTGTTAACCTAATAGGCACAAGCAGCTCATTTATGGGATGTTTACAAAAATAGCTACACTTATATTCATATCCTGCCAATGTCCCAGAAATGAGATGGATCTTTTTACATATAATAAACATTCATACCAATCTTAAATTGTAAAATTATTATTAAAGAAGAGTCCAAAAATGTCTGTCTAAAATAATTCTGGTGGGTATTGGTTTAATAAAAATTAGCTAGAAAGATATTTAGCATAGTTACTTTCATCATTTCTGTATGTAGATAATATTGTGAGGTGATGGCAATAAACATGGAAATATTAACAAAATCAAGGAGACTTGATTGTTAATCAAATATTCATTAGCTACAAGGATGTTTTTCATAGTTACTTTCATCCTTTCTATATGTAGATAATATTGTGAGGATGATGGCAATAAACATGGAAATATTAACAAAATCAAGGAGACTTGATTGTTAATCAAATATTCATTAGCTACAAGGATGTTTTTCATAGTTACTTTCATCCTTTCTATATGTAGATAATATTGTGAGGATGATGGCAATAAACATGGAAATATTAACAAAATTAAGGAGACTTGATTGTTAATCAAATATTCATTAGCTACAAGGATGTTTTTCATAGTTACTTTCATCCTTTCTATATGTAGATAATATTGTGAGGATGATGGCAATAAACATGGAAATATTAACAAAATCAAGGAGACTTGATTGTTAATCAAATATTCATTAGCTACAAGGATGTTTTTCATAGTTACTTTCATCCTTTCTATATGTAGATAATATTGTGAGGATGATGGCAATAAACATGGAAATATTAACAAAATCAAGGAGACTTGATTGTTAATCAAATATTCATTAGCTACAAGGATGTTTTTCACAGTTACTTTCATCCTTTCTATATGTAGATAATATTGTGAGGATGATGGCAATAAACATGGAAATATTAACAAAATCAAGGAGACTTGATTGTTAATCAAATATTCATTAGCTACAAGGATGTTTTTCATAGTTACTTTCATCCTTTCTATATGTAGATAATATTGTGAGGATGATGGCAATAAACATGGAAATATTAACAAAATTAAGGAGACTTGATTGTTAATCAAATATTCATTTGCTACAAGGATGTTTTTCATAGTTACTTTCATCCATTTTTAGAGGGGGGTAGTACACTTATTCTTTATATTCTAAAACCGTCAAAAGTCGGAATATTCTTATTTTCTCCAAGAAACCATGAGATACATTTTTACAGTGTATGCAATCTTTGTGAATATTTTTCAATTTTTTTGCTTTCAAAATATTCACAAAATATTAGTTAATAGTCTAAATGTTTGACACATTAATATTAACTTTAATAGTCTAAATGTTTGACACATTAATATTAACTTTAATAGTCTAAATGTTTGACACATTAATATTAACTTTGATAGTCTAAATGTTTGACACATTAATATTAACTTTAATAGTCTAAATGTTTGACACATTAATATTAACTTTGATAGTCTAAATGTTTGACACATTAATATTAACTTTGATAGTCTAAATGTTTGACACATTAATATTAACTTTGATAGTCTAAATGTTTGACACATTAATAATTAACTGTGATAGTCTAAATGTTTGACACATTAATATTAACTTTAATAGTCTAAATGTTTGACACATTAATATTAACTTTGATAGTCTAAATGTTTGACACATTAATATTAACTTTGATAGTCTAAATGTTTGACACATTAATATTAACTTTGATAGTCTAAATGTTGACATTAATATTAACTTGATAGTCTAATGTTTTAACTTTAATAGTCTAAATGTTTGACACATTATATTAACTTTAATAGTCTAAATGTTTGACACATTAATATTAACTTTAATAGTTTAAATGTTTGACACATTAATATTAACTTTAATAGTCTAAATGTTTGACACATTAATATTAACTTTTGACACATTCAAAGTAATAACGATTTTTTTTTTGAGCACTTAGAGGAATCTTGCTTTATGTGAGACTGATTTTAAAAATGAGACAGAATCAAACTTTTTTTTGGGAAAAAACAACTAAATCCAAACTATTTGTTGTGATAGACCGCCGCGCATGCGCAGGCAGGAGTATTTAATGGACATTTTTTTAAGTGACAGAAAAAAAAGTGGCGTTGCAGTCATTTCATTAAGAATTATAAACCAAATACGTTTTTTGACTGACTTTGAAAGTTATTATTTTAACTTAATCTAGCCAAATATATATTTTTTTAAACACACACACACTTTTTATATAAACATTTAATAAGTTACACAAGTCAAATTCCCATCATTAATAAAAATAAAAAGAAATACAATTGTGTACGTACAAAAATTTAAAAAAGAAAAAAAAAGGACATAGTATACAGATGACAGATAAGGAAAGCAGAACTAGTCAGTGAAACGACGTTTAGATTTTATAAGATTTTATTTTTAGCATTCCATTTTACTCATATCTATCTACTTATTTTGTGTCAGTATTGATATTATTAACTTAAAGCGACAGAGAGGCTCTAAGAAAAACATAAAACTGTTTTTTTCTCTTTAAATTAAAAGCGAGCATGGACTTGTTTATCATTATTATTATTAAAAAAAAAAAAGGTAAAAGCATTTTTTTTTTAAATCAGAGGGGAAAATAAATGCGTATTTCCCGGACAATTAAACAAAACGACAATAAACTTTCCTTGACATAATAAAAAACAAACAAAAAACAAACTAGGTTAAAGTTGTTTTTTTTTTTTGCGGGGGGGGGTATTTTAAGTAATATCTACATTTACAATTATAGTAAAAAATAAAAAAACATCCTAAAGTGTTCTCTGAGACAACTTTTCCTAATAGAGAGAGAGGGAGAGAGAGAGAGAGAGAGAGAGAGAGAGGGGAGAGAGAGAGGGAGAGAGAGAGAGAGAGAGAGGGGAGGGAGAGAGAGAGAGAGAGAGAGAGAGAGAGAGAGAGAGAGGGGCAATAAGTTAACCTCGCTTAAAACTCTTTTTTTTAACAATTTTTAAACTTTACTAACTTTAGCCTAAGTTTGGGTACACAGTAAGAACCGAATTCCCTGTACAATCAATGGTCTAGCTTGTTAACCATTACACTACACGATAGGCAACGAACACAAATTAGTTTCCTTAAAATTATTATGGAAACAAATTTACTTGTATTGGTTACATGTTTTATGCAAATTGACTAGCGTCACTAAGTCTTTTTTTCTTCTTTTTTTCTAATTCAGAAAGAGGCTAAACAAAACTGACCAAACGTAGTTTTTACATTATTTTTTTGGTTCTTTTTTCCTTTCTTTTTTTTAATAATCTCTTTTACTTACAGTACCAAAAATTAGAATATATATTCTAAAGATAAAATTAAATAAACTACCCCCCCCAAAAAAAAAGTTTTAAAAATAGTTAAATAGTTATAAAAATTAATTAATAATTACAGTTTTAAAATGATGACATAAAAACAAATTTTTAACATAAGTTTTTATCTTTTTCAAATACAAATTAGAAAGACGTAAAAGCTAATCAAATTGAAAACTGTAAAGAAAGAGTAAAGCATACCAATTCAAAAATATATATGGTGTGATTACACACCCAAGTCTTTTTTGTGAGTATTGCAAGTTTTTAGTTACAAAATCTAATGCTAAGTACACACCACTCCCTTAAAAAAAATGATGGAGGAGAGAGGAGAAATAAAAAAACATTTCCAATTCTAAAATCCCAAAGGAACTATGACAATGGCAAAAAATTTTTCTTTATTTTTCTTCTTGTTTTTCTTTCTTTTCTTTTTCTTTTTGTTTTTCTTGTTTAATTTTATTTATTTTATTTCATTTTTTTTTTGTACAGGGTGGTCAGAAAGTCTTGTCACCCTATACCAAATAATTACATGAAATAAGTCGCTAGAAATGAAATAGAAAATCATTATTAGATATTATTATCAATATTATTGATGAATTTTATATTATTAAAACAAAATAATGAAAGTTTAAACAATATGTAAGGGTGACAATACTTTCGGACCAACCAGTTCATTAATATACAGCATGGTCGGAAAGTCTTGTCACCCCTACATATTGCTTGTATTAGAGGTAAAATGATTACCTAAATTATGTATTATATCATTAAAACAAAAAATAATGAAAGTTTAAACAATATGTAAGGGTGACAAGATTTCGGACCAACCAGTTCATTAATATACAGCATGGTCGGAAAGTTTTGTCACCCCTACATATTGCTTTTTTAGAGGTAAAATAATTCCATAACTTATATATTATATTATTAAAAGAAAAAAAAATTAAAATTAAAATAATATGTAGGGGTGAAAAGACTTTCAGACCACCCCGTATAATAAAGATATAATAAATGCAAACCAAACTAGGAAGATATTATGGTCAAATCATGCTGAAAGCACTGGTTCCCACTAGATCACTGAAGTTAAGCAGTGATGAGCCTGTTCAAATTTAATTGGGTGACAAAAACAGCAGGTAACACATCACTCAATAAGTCCCAAGCCTAACTAATAAAACAACTTTTAGGCAAAATTCAACTTTATTTATCAACAGTCTCCTTCTAGGGTGATACACTGATTTCAACACTTCTCTAACAATTCGATGCCTTTTTTGTAGAACAATTTGTCTTTAGCCTCAAAATACACCTCAGTTCCTGATATCACTTCTTCATTGGAGCTAAATCTCTTTCACTGAAGCATACTTTTGAGGTCTGCAAACAGCCAGTAGTCGCTGGGGGCCAGATCTGGAGAATAGGGTGGATACCGAAGCAATTCGAAGTGCAATTCATGTTGTTTTGCCATCATTGCGATTGACTTGTGATAATGAAGTGCATTGTCTTGGTGAAAGAGCAATTTTTCTTCTTCATTTGTGTCCATTTTTTGGCGATTTCTTCCTTTAAACACACTAATAATGTTAAATTATATTCACTATTGATGGTTCTTCCTTTCTCAAGGTAATCAATGAACAAAATACCTTGCGCATCCCAAAATAAGGAGGCCAAAACCTTGCCTACTGATGTTTGCATTTTTGGTCGCTTTGGATTGCTTTCACCTGCTGCTGTCCACTCAGCTGACTGCCGATTTGACTCTGGAGTGAAGTGGTGGATAAATTGTCACATATTTACACAAAAACTCCTTTTTGTTGCATTAAAACAGTTGCAAACAATGCTCTGAATTGTCGATGCGTTGTTTTTGATTGACTGTGAGCAAACGCGGCACCCACTTTGAATACAGCTTTCTCATTGACAAATATTAATGCAAAATGGTGAATACACTGCCTTTATTGGAAATTCCATAGTTAATTATCTCCCCCTGCCGCTAGGGGGCGAATCGCCAACATACGATGTTGGCGCCAATACCAAAAACTTCACTTATCATGGAGCACCCACTGAGGGTAGTCGCGTAAATAGCGGTCCCTACACTTCATTCATCAAAGGCACAAAGGCACACTATAGAAGGCTGAAGACCAAATAGTCTATTTGAAAAGGGTCTATTCACCGTCATTTAAAAGAACTGTTACCAGGGCGAGAAGCTTCTAAACTAGCATCCCCCATTACTTATCACTGAACCGGTTACGAGGAAGAACGAGAAACGTCTGAAGAAGCGTACTATCAACATTTCCTACCAACAAACTGAATACCCCCGTTATCACCTCTACTCCAAGAACATTACTTAACTCAGATAAGTCTTGTAGCAAATACCAATAAAAATTGCAACACGTTCTTGTATTATTTGTCAATACATATATTAAATTTCCATTGTGTGTTTGTCTTCTTTGTCCGACAATTTGCCTACAACTACGGAGAAATAAGAGCTCCTTCGAAACCCGTAAATACTCTTACCTTCTGATATCTTCAACTCCTCTGCTATCTCACTCAATTTAAATTTACGATTGGCCAAAAGGAGTTTGTGGAGTTTTTTAGTGTTTTCCAGCTTTACAACTGGGAATTTGGGCGACCTGAGTGTTCAGCAGCATTTGTGTCTGTACGACTTGTGTTTAAAGCCAGCATACCACCTCTTAACCATTGTTGCCGACAGAGCAGAGTCCGAATAACACTTATCAAACCATTGCTTTGCTTGATCAGAAAGGAATGCTTTCTCAACACACTGTTGACACTGTTTTGATAATTTGCTACAGAATTGGTTTGTTTTGTTTTACGGCATATCAACCTCATTTAATGCCGATAAAGTTTTGAAATAAATCAAATCTTAATGGATAATACAATTTTTTTATAAATACATTTTTTTATTTAACCCATAGATGGGACCCTAACAGGTACTACCACTCCGGGTCAGAGTGGACCAGGGAGCAATGGTGATGAAGGGCTGCTCCACATTCCCCAAACCTCCAGAACTGGAACCTCACCATCAGATAGAGTTTAACGTCATTTCCAGGACATGTAGACCCTCAGTCACCGCCTTCTAGCACCCATATGATAAAAAGAACAACAGAAGCTTCACTTGAATAACTGTAATTTGTAAATTAATGTAGGGACTAGAACTCTCCTGTGCCTTGGGGACAGAAAGTAGAAAAAGTAACGTCCCTGGTCAGGTTGAGTGAAAGACCTTCTTTACCGTTTTGATACCAACAAGTGAGCCTCATAGAAGCGAGCTCTTATCTCAGTCCCCAGTGTGAGGGAGTCACAACTGCAGGCTCAACCTGAGCACCCCCCCTCAACGAGGGAGATATAAGAACTGTGAGTACTGCCCCTAGTACTTGTTATATTGTCTGTTATTTTATTAACATGTAAACACAATAACAGACAATATAACAAGTAACAGCATAGAAAAAATCCAACCGAGAATTATGAGTACTACGTTTAATGGCAATCCAAGCCTGACTGTAGTCTTGTGTTACAGCCCCACAAACATCAGCACTGAAAATGACATAGAAACGTTTTACAACGAGCTATCCTCCCTGTGTAGACACACTCCCAAACATAACGTACTTATCATTGGGGGAGACATGAACGCGCAGATAGGCAGAAACGAAAACAATAAATTCTGCTTACACGACACCCCAAACAGGAATGGCGAACTCCTAGCTGAGTTCTCACCGGCTTGTATGTCTAAACACTAAATTCCAAAAGCGAAAAGGCAAATTATGGACATACACCTACCCAAATAACACAAAAGTACAACTAGTCTACATCCTAATAAATAGAAAATGGACAAACAGTGCTTTGAACTACGAAGCATACTCCTCTTTCGAAGGAGTATCCTCCGATCACAGAATAGTCACAGCCAAAATACGCCTAAGCCTACGCAAAAACAAAAGGCAAACCAGTAAATCGATACAATATGACTGGTCCTCTCTTGCCAACAGCGACATACGCAATCGCTACTCGGTAACAGTTAGGAATAATTTTGACATCCTCCAGGAGACCTCAGCAACATACACTATTGAGGAATACGAGAACTTTGTCAATGCCCACCTAGAAGCTGCAGCAGAATGCATACTGACCAAACAAAAAAACAAACATACTGTCCCCTGGGAGACAGAAGCAGTTAGATTAAAGAGGGGAGATATTAAAAAGGTATCTCAACACATTAAAAATAACCCAACTAACAACAATAAATAAAATCAGACAGACAGTAGAAGACAGACAGTCGCATTAGCATGGCAAACTGTAAACGAAGTTAGTGGCAAGAAAAGTAGCACTGGATCAAAGCTAAAGGCAAACAGCCAAAAAGATAGACTTCAAAAATGGAAAGACCACTTCCAGAAATTGCCAGGAACCCCCCTTAAACCCATAGAAAATGACATACAAAAAATAACAAATAACGAACTAGACATTAAGCTAGAGGACTTTACGATGGAAGAACTTAATGAAGTACTAGGAAAGCTTAAAAATAGGAAGGCCACGGGCCTCAACGAAGTACCACCCGAGGTCTGGAAAATAAGGAAATTTGATGATATACTGCTTAGACTATGTAATGCAGTATACAGACAAAATTCGATAGAAAAATGGACGAAGGGCTGCATTCTCCCAAAAAAGGCGACCTAGGAATTGCCAAGAATTACAGAGGCATTACTCTTACTGCCATAGCTGCCAAGATATATAATACCCTTCTCCTTAATCGCATCCGACCCAAAATAGAGAAAATCCTTAGAAAAAACCAAAACAGATTCCGCAGAAATCGATCTACAACCACACAGATCCTGACCATTCGCCGAATCATAGAAGGGGTCCGAGCAAAGAATCTCGAGGCAACACTTCTATTTGTAGACTTCTCCAAAGCATTTGACTCCATACACAGAGGAAAAATGGAGCAACTACTGCTAGCATATGGCATACCCAAGGAAACAGTTAATGCCATAATGATGCTCTACCAAAATACAAAAGTAATGGTACAATCACCAGATGGCGACACAGACTTCTTTGACATTGTCGCCGGAGTCCTACAAGGGGATACACTAGTGCCATATATATTCATAATATGCCTAGACTACGTACTCTGAACATCACTAGATCCCATAAAAGAAGAAAGCCTCACACTAAAAGAAGCAAGAAGCAGGCGATATCCCGCACATACTATTATGGATGCAAACTATGCTGATGACCTAGCACTACCCGCAAATACACCTGCACAAACCGAATCCTTGCTACACAGCCTAGAAAAGGCAGCATGAAATGTCGGCCTATACGTAAACTCTGATAAAACTGAGTTCATGTCTTTCAAAAACAAAAGCGACATCTCCACCATCGATGGCAAACTCCTAAACTCGGTAGAACAATTTAGATACTTAGGCAGTAACATCTCCTCCACAGAAAACAACATTAATGCACGTATAGGAAAGGCATGGGCCGCTATAAATAAATTATTGGTCATATGGAAATCCAATCTCACAGACAAGTTAAAGAGACAGTTCTTCCAGACCGTTGTCGTGTCAGTACTGATGTATGGCTGCACCACCTGGACCCTAACGAAGCAACTAGAGAATAAACTAGCTGGGAGCTGCACAAGAATGCTACGTGTGATCTGGAAACAACACCCCACGAGAAAACAGCTGTACGGCCACCTGCCACATATCACCCAAACCATCCGAGTGAGACGGACAAGACACGCAGGACACTGCTGGAGAAGCAAGGACAAACTCATAAGTGACGTCCTCCTGTGGAAGCCAGCACATGGGCAACCAGTGTGGGCCGACCAGCAAAGACTTACATTGATCAGCTCTCTGCAGATACAGGATGCTGCACAGAGGACCTCCCGAGAATGATGAGTGATAGGGATGGATGGAGAGAGATTGTCATGGAGATCTGTGCCAACAGCGCGACATGATGATGATATTTATATATAAAACAACTAATGTGTGTTGTTGTAAGAACATACATACAAAGATAATACTAGAGAACAAAGTAAAAGTCGTCGGGGTGGCCTAAAGTCGGTATCAGCCAGGCAGTCTATCCCCTTTTCACAAGTGCTAGACCAAGATTATTTTTGCATCTGAGGTGGAGCGCCACACCTACCATCAGCTCCTTACTTTACTGCACAGATCCCAGTGCTACTCATATATGATGATGATATTTATATATAAAACAACTAATGTGTGTTGTAAGAACATACATACAAAATAATACTAGAGAACAAAGTAAAAGTCGTCGGGGTGGCCTAAAGTTGGTATCAGCCGGGCAGCGAGGGAGTCTATCCCCTTTTCACAAGCGCTAGACCAAGCAGATTATTTTGCATCTGAGGTGGAGCGCCACACCTACCATCAGCTCCTCACTTTACTGCACAGATCCCAGTGCTACTCATACGCAGAGTTGGCGAGGGCCGGTATCAAACTAGGAACCTTCTGGTTTCTAGTTGGATGCTCTACCAACTGAGCTAAGCCAGCCCTAAGTGAGCTATTATCTTCTGTATATTCTTGACATCAAAATCTACAATTAAAACGAAATCCATAATTGTCTTGTAACAGCCAAAGATGAGGATCAATATTCTCCTTGGTTACAGCTGGTTAAGCTCATATTTCAAAAAAGATATAATAAATATAATTATTCTGAATGTGGTCTCATCAATATTAATAATTAAGATTCCAAGATATTTATTTCCTCCT
The DNA here is from genome assembly GCA_023376005.1 of Doryteuthis pealeii. NCBI lineage: Eukaryota > Metazoa > Mollusca > Cephalopoda > Myopsida > Loliginidae > Doryteuthis > Doryteuthis pealeii. The sequence goes on along the minus strand of CM042179.1, from coordinate 26,601,190 downwards.
CCTTCACATCCCAACAGCAAACATTGACTCGTCTTCTTGAGACCTGAGTCTTCTGTGTGGATTTGTAACTTTAATGTTTAATTATTGATAGTTGGTTGGTTGGTTGGTTTATTTATTTTAACGACATATCAACCAGTCTGGGGTTATGTCATGCCTAACAGTTAGGAAGTAATATATGTTGTGTATTTATATTTATACTTTTGAGTAATTGGTTTGTAAATTAAATCTGAGTATATATGAGTATATATATATGAGTAAATTAAATATATATATATGAGTAAATTAAATCAGTATATATATTATATATATGAGTAAATGAGTAAATTAAATCTGAGTATATATATATGAGTAAATATATATATATATATATATATATATGTGTAAATTAAATCTGCCTAATTTTGGATTTGTAACTTTAATGTTTAATTATTCATAGTTGGTTGGTTGGTTTATTTATTTTAACGGCATATCAACCCGTCTGGGGTTATGTCATGCCTAACGGTTAGGAAGTAATATATGTTGTGTATCTATATTTATACTTTTTAATAATTGGTCTTTAACAATGTGTTAGCATCATTGGGGATCATGTTGTATGGTATTGATTAATTTTGTGTCTATATTCTATGGTATAATTTTATTTCCTTCAAAAGGCATATCAACCTGTCTGGGGTTATGTCATGCCTAACGGTTAGGAAGTAATACATGGTGTGTATTTATATTTATACTTTTTTAGTTATTGGTTTTAACAATGTGTTAGCACCATTGGGGGACAGTAAAAATGCATTCATCACCTAGGATTGAAATTTTTCAATCAAATTCCCAATACTTTACTCAACCACTAAAAGTTAAGGGATTTTCCCCCACCCACCAACATTTCCAGCTGACTGTAAATAAATTTCAATATTTTATAATAATAATAAGTTTATTTGTTGATTGATTTTAACGGCATATCAACCCGTCTGGGGTTATGTCATGCCTAACAGTTAGGAAGTAATACATATTGTGTATTTATATTTATACTTTTTTAGTAATTGGTTTTAACAATGTGTTAGCATCATTGGGGTTCATGTTTGTATGGTATTGAGAGTATTTTCCACAATATCTTTCCTTCTTTTTGCTTTGGAAGATCTCTGCAGCATAAACTCTGTTTTGCATTATAAGAATCTCCAATTCTCGGACATTATGTTCATGGAATTTCCATCAGGAAGAGAGTTCTTATTCTACACAAAGAGTTTTCTGTGTTTCACAAAAATAAAAACAAAAGACAAATGAGTGTTAAACTGATTGCTTGCAGATTTCTCTATAAAATAGAATTGTATACATAGAAGTAAACGGAGGCACCAGTGTTTAATGGTTATTATCGTAGGAAATTGACACAGCGACACGAGTTTAATATCTAATAGTCGATTGCCTGGTTGGTTAAATTTTACGGCATGTCAACCCTTGTTGGCTCATTTTATGCCGAAGACATTTTTGTTTTATTCATTCTTGATGGGTATTCAATTTTCTTAAAACTCAATTTTTTCCAAACACATTTTTAAAAAAATCATGTTTTACTATTTAACCCATTGATGGGACCCTAACAAGTACTACCACTCCGGGTCAGAGTGGAGCTAGGAGTAATAGTGATGAAGGAGTACTCCAAATTCCCCAGAGCTCCAGGAATGGAAATTCACTATCAGATAGAGTTTAATGTCATACAGACTTCTTTTTATAGAACCCTAACCTTAACTGTAGTGTAGTGGTTATCATCATAGGAAATGGACACAGTGACATGAGTTCATATGCTGTACAATGCTGTTTGCTAATACTCTTGGGAAAGGTATGAATCTATTCTCCCCTAGGTATTGGGAAATAGTAGGGGAGACTGGGCTTTAACCTTGGTATGGCAACCAGTGAAGGAGAAGGAAAACTGAACTCAAACATGTCAAACTCTGCTTACGAATTGACATTGTGTCACATCCTGCTCATGTGGAGGGATTGGTATGTATATATATATATATATATATATATATATATATATAAAGTAAAATGAAAGTGAATCCGACAGTATGCATAGAAAGTTTTTAGAAAAAACAAAAGATTTATTAGTTTGCTGACAGATCTGTTTCGACCTTTTAATAAAGCGGTCTTTTTCAAAGCAACATATTTATGAGGAAAGACGGAATAAATAAACCGTTAATCACGACGTACAAACAAACGCTCTATGCATACTGTCGGATTCACTTCCATTTTACTTTCATATTGTCTACTGAAAAAAAACAAAATCTGGACTGTTTAATATATCACCAGAGGCTAAATTTTGAATATGATAAGGACCCCAACACTATGGATTTGTCAACATTACAAATTCCTGAAACTTTCCATCTTTCTCAATTGTGCTGTGGACTTACTTTTTTAAAACTTGCTTTTGTAGCTGGAATACATCTTGAACATTTTTGATATTTTTATACACTTTTACTTCAAACTCTTTTGAGTTTTTCTGATGATAAAAATGCTTCTGATTTTTAAAAATAAAATTTATTTTATTTTTAACACGAAATACACATTTTCAAAAATTTAAAAAATTCCAGCCCTGAACGAGAGAGTTTGTTTGTACCTCGTGATTAACGGTTTATCTATTCCGTCTTTTCTCATAAATATAGTTGCTTTGAAAAAGACCACTTTATTAAAAGGCTTGGTTTTTGAGAAAAAATAATAGAGATTTGATTTATATTCGTGAAGATGATTAAAAAATAAAATTTAAATGATAACAGCATGGATTTTTTTTAATTTAATATTTTAGATAGTAGACATTAACATTTCTTTTCAGTGTAGCTAGATCAATGCAAGGTTTTTTTTTTTTTTTTTACAAAGGGATTTAAATGGGGCATCTCATAAGGATTCAACCATGGTTCAGTAATAATGGATCTGCGGGACTAACTTAAAAAATCCCCCTCTACCCAGGCGACGCCGGGTAGCCACTGTTAAGTATCTCATAAAGCCTATGTATATGCTCTTAACTTGAGTAGGCCTATGTCTGATTTATATCAAACAATAAATTCATAGGGTCATATAAAGTGTAAATTTAATGACACCAGTGACCCCTTAATTGTTTCCAACTCTACAGCCCTGGTAAATAATAGGGCAGATAGAGTTTTGGTATGGCAACTAGTCTAGAAGGTAAACTGGGAATTAAAACCAGCTGTACACTGCTTAAAAAAAAAATTGAATTGTGTCTGTGGCAGTAGGAGTTTGGTATATATATATATCTTATTATAATAAACCGAAACTATATTACTAATCGAGCATAGTAATACTATAAGTGTGTGCTACTCAATTAAAGGTATATATAATATATATATATATATATATATATATATATATATATATATATATATACCTCATTTTGGTTTCCTCTCAATATTATTAGTTGTGTATTTGCACAAGCAGAATGTGACACAAGGTAAATTTTTAAAGCAGAATTTAATAGGTTTGAATTCAGTTTTCCTTCTCCTAGACCGGTTGCCATACCAAAGTTAGATTTGGTTGTTTTGTTTTAAGGCATATCAACCTCAGTGGGTCATTTAATGCCAATAAAGTTTTGAAATAAATTCATTCTTAATAGATACACAATTTTTTTTATAAATACATTTTACCCATAGATGGAACCCTAACAGGTACTACCACTCCGGGTCAGAGTGGACCAAGAAGCAATGGTGATGAAAGGGTGATCCACATTCCCCAAACCTTCAAAACTGGAACCTCATCATCATTATGTCCATCATTCCCAGGACATGTAGACCCGCAGCCACCGCCTTCTAGCACCCATATGATGAAAAGGGGTTGGGGCTTGCCATAAGGGCAATAGGGTTGGGGCAATCATATAGGTGCTAGGGTTGATGTGTCCAGCCAATTGATTGGAGGGGGCCTCTCCGACCGCCCATCTAGCCTAAGTAAGGGTTTAATTGGAGTGTTGCATGTCATGGACTGCTCATCCCCCAAGACTCTGTCCTTAAGCATCACAGGTTGCCACCCGCAACCAACAGGTGGCCCCATTTGGGGGAGTCTTACCCCTCTGCAGAGGTGCATTCTATTATCCCACCGACAGGGCAGACCAAAGTTAGAGGCCAGTCTGCCCTACTATTTACTCATAGCTAAAGAGAGAACAAAAAACAAAAGCATATTGTCAACAGATACATTACTCTATTTGGCTTCCACATCAGCCAAAGATCTAATAAACCCGATCTCGAGCACCTACGCCCATTTAAAGAATTGCAGCTCCCCCAGGACAAGACCACTTTATACCATGTTATTTGCCTTTTTGCTTAGTATTCCCAATAGATATCTAAATTTTCAGATACAACTGGAAACCGTGATTGGTGCCATGTTTTTTTCTCTTTCGTTTCTTTCTTCTCAATCCTAAATCTGTGAAGAGATTCAAGGAACCTTGTAGCATTCAATTGTGGAAAATATCCCCATTTGTGGTTGAAATTGATGCCTCTGATGTGGCAATAGGAAATATGTTGATGCAAACAGGCAGGAGTACTCAGACAAATATAATATGGTTGAAAAGGAGGAGTATGCTATAATGGAAGCAGGGGAAAAAATGGTGGCACCATTCCAGAGGAAGACAATCAAAATCATCACAGACCAACAAATAATGAGTTACATGTGTAAGATTGAAAGTTATAACAAAGTCATAACAAACTCCGACACATTTGTGAGACAAAAACATTTTATATAGATAACAGCACATGGAAATGATACATAAAATACAAGATAGTGTACATAAACATATCAAAGGACTGGAGCGTCCGTACATAGAGATCACTTACTAAGAGCGGGGGTGCTGAAGCCCCGCCGAGAAAGGGGTAAACAGTAGACTAACCCATGTGCTCGTTCCGGAGATGTAGCTAAAAAAGGAAGCAGCGTTTGAATGAACACGCTTAACTACCAGAGGTCCCCCTAGTGGGAACAAACAGCAACGCAGCGAGGAGATAACTCTTCCGGCAAAAGGAAGATAATTCCCTACACATGGAATGGACTTTATGAAAAGATAAAAGAACCGATATTAGTCAATTCTCCATTGAGATAGACTAAGTATGATAAAAAAGAATCTGTGTTACACCTCAAAGATACGTGGTTCAAAGTTAACTGACCTGAAAAGAACCGATATTGGTCAATTCTCCATTGGGATAGACTAAGTATAATAAAAAAAAATCTGTGTTACAGCTCAAAGATACGTGGTTCAAAGTTAACTGACCTGAAAAGAACCGATATTGGTCAATTCTCCATTGGGATAGACTAAGTATGATAAAAAAAAATCTGTGTTACACCTCAAAGATACGTTGTTCAAAGTGAATTGACCTGAAAAAATGTAAAAGTTTTTTTAAATAAAATAACTGGTTCATTATATCTTTTATTTATTAATATATCAACACTGAACATTTCATTAAATTCGGTTTATTCCCTGATTTTTAGTATTTAAAAAAAATTTTTTTTTGGTGGGGTGACATATGATGGTGGTGGAATTTATGTCCGTTAATTTTGATTTAACCCCTGAGTGGATATGAATCAACAGTCTCTAAACATGAGTTCCTTCTGAGTGATAAAATATCTCTCAAGGGAAAAAAAAACAAAATTTCCTTATTGGTTTAGGGAAGCCTCCAGCATTAACCATTCAATTACTCATACCAGAATATCCAGACACCAGGATCAGCCAAAAGTTAACAGAGGTATGTTAGTCTAATACAGGGGTTACTAAACTATGGCCCGCAGGCCGGATCTGGCCCGTGAAGGCACCGACAGTACTTGAATTTGTTTGTTAAAACCTATGAAATGGGCTAGCAAGTATTGAACACAATAATAATATGGCCCCGCTTGTTATTTTTTCAAAAAGTTTGGTGATCCCTTGTGTAGTAGTTCTTTTAATGCTGACAAGAACAAATAAATGAATGAATGAAAATCTCACTTGATTCAAAAGATTTATTTATAACAAAATAAAGAATGATTAACAATTGTCTTTCCTATATATAGAGTCAAGTTTAAGAGACTTACCAGTCTGGTAAAGAGGGAATAATGATATCTGGTATCTTCTATTGAGTCTGTCCTCTAGGAGATGAATTCTTTAGGTCTTGTCTTGGAGTTGTTTCTATGATGTGTTGAATATGAATGTCAAAACTACTGGTTTAACATTTTTAAATAGGTTGACCGACAAAACAACAGACTCTCAGTTTTCTTATTCTCTGTGATAAATTTATTTATCCTCAAATTAACAAAAGCCCTAATGAAGATCTATTGAAACAGATCGAAACATTGGTGAAATAAACATCACACGTTTTATGAACTTGTGTTTTTTCAATTTTTCACTATATTACATACTATCGGATTCACTTCATTTTTCTCTTCCCATATATATATATATATATATATATATATATATATATATATATCCTAGTTGTTTATTGCCATTATTCTCACAAGAATGGTCTAAACCAAAAACAACTTATGTATGAAAATGAACTAAACAGAATTCAGAGATTATCTCCCCTTGGTATCTCTCTTTTTTTTTTCTAGTCTTCTGAAAATAGCCAAAAAAAAACCCAAACAAGCTTGTATTTTCACTGGACCAATAAAGCCTCGAACACAAAAAGTAAGTAATCTGTTTTCATTACAGCACTGAAAAACAAATTAAATATTTTGTGGCAAAACCTGTCTGGAAGAAACTCTGAGTGCATTTTAGGTCATCAATATTTGATTAATCAATGAAGTTAATCAATATTTAATTAACAATCAAGTCTCCTTGATTTTGTTAATATTTCCATGTTTATTGCCATCATCCTCACAATATTATCTACATATAGAAAGGATGAAAGTAACTGTGAAAAACATCTTGTAGCTAATGAATATTTGATTAACAATCAAGTCTCCTTGATTTTGTTAATATTTCCATGTTTATTGCCATCATCCTCACAATATTATCTACATATAGAAAGGATGAAAGTAACTGTGAAAAACATCCTTGTAGCTAATGAATATTTGATTAACAATCAAGTCTCCTTGATTTTGTTAATATTTCCATGTTTATTGCCATCATCCTCACAATATTATCTACATATAGAAAGGATGAAAGTAACTGTGAAAAACATTCTTGTAGCTAATGAATATTTGATTAACAATCAAGTCTCCTTGATTTTGTTAATATTTCCATGTTTATTGCCATCATCCTCACCATATTTTTGTAATAATTCCACTTTTTATTTGTCATATTGACTTCCTATACTGATTGAAACAAGTCATATTTCATGAAAATATAAAGACAATAATACATCTTAGAATTGCTATACAAATTAAAGTAACAATAATAAGAACGATGATTAAAAAAATTAATAGAATAACAGACCTTCATCATAGAATTTCTAGTAATCAAAACAAAAATGATAGAGATAATAATTGAAATAATTAATAAAATATTGATAATCCTTCACCTCACATTTTCAATGATGACTAAAACAACAAAGATAATGATAATAATCCAAATAATTCAGGGAATAACTAACTTAATTAGCACAACCATTTATATGTGTGTCCTGCCTGTATGAACCCCAATCCAAAAAGTGTCATGGCCGAAAAACCCACAAGTTCCCATCAATTCCCTACTGATCAAGGGGAATAACTCTAGATTTTGTTAGGTCTGGACCTAATAGTTTATTCAAGTTAAAAGTTACAAGATGTTTTTGGTATAGTTCAGGTGGAATCCCCATGCTAGACCGCGACATCATAGTAAGCAAGTTCAAACTCCAGTCATCCTATTGCGTTTACTTTCAGACTAATAACATTGGGAAAGGTATGACCCCCCCTCATACCCCATACTCATAAATAGTACTAGCAAAAAAAAAATAAATAAATAAAACATTATTTAATTGGTGGGTAGTTCCATATCAATTTGTCCAAGGGTGGATTATGATAAAGTTAGCCAATCCCCAAAATTGGTGGAATTATGTCCATTTTTAGCTCTTCAAATCTGAGGAGAGTTGCGAAAAATGGCGACTATTTTTATCTGTAAAATGAGTTCTAGAGCTTCCCTACTCCTAAAAATTGGTTTATAAAAGCATTTTTGCCCAAGGAATCCAAAAATGCTATCAAAATTTTTCGGTTGATGTATATTTAATTTGCCTATAGATTTAATAAATTATTTTCAAATTTGTATAATGTTAATTTTTTTAAATAGATGTTTAAAAATATAATGTTTTATTCAAACCATGATAAATAATATATTTAGATAACATACTAAAAGAAAATTTAATTTGCATAGGCACGCAGATTGTATACCACGCAGATTGCATACCAAAAAGATAGTGGAAAAAAACCAATGTTATTTATCAATTTAAATGTCCATTGGGAGAATATATCTCCGACAATAATAACAAAATGATATGTTGCATTGGCTATACCACAACAAAATTACCAAGGAGGCTTACTCTACACCATTTTGGCCCAAGAAATCTAAAAAATGTTATAAAAAAAGTCTTAAAGTTAACCAATTTTAAGTTATTGATGATTTTTTATTTTTTCATAGCAAGATCAATATCCCGATGTGGCACTGAATCTAAGACAAATTTTTTTCCAATTATCATTTCACATATATTTAACATTATTTGTACCAAAAAGATAGTTTTGTGTTTGCCCAGAACCAGTTCAACAACAGTTAAAATTTTACAAATCAGAAATCATTAATAATTTAAAACTGGTTAACTTTCAGACTTTTTTTATAGCATTTTTGGATCCTTGGGCAAAAATACTTTTATAAACCAATTTTTATGAGTAGGGACGCTCTAGAAATCATTTTACAGACAAAAATAGATTGCCATTTTTTGCAATGCCCCTCAAATTTGAAGAGCTAAAAATCAACATAACTCCACCAATTCTTGGAATTGGAAACTTAAATTTTGGGGATTGTCTAACTTTAACACAGTCCACAGCTTTACAAAATTTCACAAAAATTGAAGGAGGTGGGTGACATGGCCTGGATGATTTGACATACAATTACCCATATTGATTTTGTGGAAAATTATTTCAGACTATTTCAGGGCTTGTTTTGCACATTTGGTTGAGTTTCCAAACCACAAGGTTCCTGGTTCAATACCAGCCCTTGCCAACTCAGCGTATGAGTAGCATAGGGAAATGTGTGGTAAAGTAAGGAGCTGATGGTAGGTGTGGCGCTCCGCCTCATACGCCAAAAACAATCCGCTCTGTCGGCTGGGGCGTTAGAATGCACCGGCAAGCCTTATTGCCCTTATGGCAAGCCCCAATCCCTTTTTATCATATGGGTGCTAGAAGGTGGTGACTGAGGGTCTACATGTCCCGGGAATGACGTTAAACTCTATCTGATGGTGAGGTTCCAGTTCTGGAGGCTATGGGGAATGTGGAGCACCCCTTCATCACCATTGCTCCCTGGTCCACTCTGATCCGGAATGGTAGTACCTGTTAGGGTCCTATCTATGGGTTAAATAGAAAACATGAGTTTATAATTATTATCCATTAAAAATGAAATTATTTCAAAACTACCAATAGAAGTATTCAGCATAAAATGACCCAAGGGGTTGACATGCCGTAAAAAACCAAACCAACCAAAAACAATCTCCTTGGTCTAGCACTAGTGAAAAGGGGATAGATTTCCTCAATGTCTAGCTGATACCGATTTTAGCCCCCCCCCCCCGACGACATACTTTTATTTTAGGTGGTAGAGCACCCGACTTGGAATCACAAAGTTCCGGTTTTAATACCAGTCCCTACCAACTCAGCACATGAGTAGCACAGATTGAGTAATCTGATCTGTGCAGATACAGGGGAGCTGACGGTAGGCGTGGAGCTCCACCTCGACAAAAAAAAAAAAATCTCCCTGGTCTAAAAAGGGGATAGACTCCCTCACTGTCCGGTTGATACTGACAATAGGCAACTGCGGCAATTTTACTTACTTTTACTTTACTTTTATTTCTGTAAAGAGTGTTATCTTAATTATCATTTTTACATACATTGCACACACGTTCTTAGATGCATGCACACCAACTAACTCAGACACACACACACACACACACACATACATTGCACACACGTACACATATCTTAGATGCGTGCACACCAACTAACTCAAACACACAATCAATATGCAGCAGTACACAATAGTAAGTAACACTAAATCATGCATACCTACACACATACACACACACATGGACAAAACCCAATTTTTACACATGCGCACACACACACACACACACACGGACAAAAACCAATGTAAGCATGAGTATATGCGTACATGCATAAAAAAGTCGTCATCAGGGTGGGCTAATGTTGGTATCAGCCAGACATCAAGGGTGTCTATCCCCTTTTCACTAGCACTAGACAAGGAGATTATTTTAGCATCTGAGGTGGAACGCCACACCTACCATCAGCTGCTCACTTTACCGCACAGATCCCTGTGCTACTCATACGCTGAGTTGTCAAGGGCCAGTATACATACACACATATTAACAAAACCCCAATGTAAACGTGAGTATGTGTGTACGTGCACGCACACACAAAATAACTAAAGTATCACCCACAAATTTATGCAAGCTTTTTATTATCAGTATTTCTCCGACATGATAGATAGATAGATATGAACAGACTGGAAAAACCTGGGTGAAAGGGATAGATAGATAGAAGTCATAAAAACAGTGAGCGTAAAGATTATATATATATATATATATATATATATATATTATATATATAAAGAAAATTTGAAAAAACAATTGTTCCGAAAATGGGATGAATTTAATAATCGATGTTTAAAACATTTCGGTTACATTGAACCTTCATCAGGATATCTCTTGGGTTGAAGAAAATGATGGATTTTTTATATGTGACAGGAGATGAAAATCTTTTCTAGTTAAATAGTGTTAAATAATTACTAAATACCAGGCTTCATTTAATTATTTATTTAGTTATCATTCCCACTTTGTTTCCCTATGTTCTCTTTAAAATAATCAGTCCATTAATACTTTTTCTCGTCTTTTGCATTTCTTTGAGTGGTGTCACGCGTCATGACACCTTCGCGTGAGTAGATCGCGACTTGCCTTTCAAAAATAAAACGCTGATCAAATACAGTTACATAACTAAAAAGATTTTCATCTCCTGTCACATATAAAAACATCCATCATTTTCTTCAACCCAAGAGACATCCTGATGAAGGTTAAATGTAACCGAAATGTTTTAAACATCGATTATTAAATTCATCCCATTTTCGGAACACTTTTTTTTCAAATTTTCTTTATATTGTCGGATTTAATTTCCATATTTACTCCCATATATATATATATGGCGCCTCCTCGTCAAACAGGGAACAAAAGGAGTGAAAAAGAGAGGAAAGAAGCCGCCACAGAAAAAGAGCTAAAAGGAAGGAGAGACAACAACACCCTTAACACCTACAGAAAGCATCACCTTTTGTTTGCAGCCACTGCACCAGAGACTGCCATTCAAGGATCGGTCTGATCAGCCACTCACGTAGCTGTAGGTAAAAAAAAAAAAAAAAATGGACACTACCATCGTCTAAAATAGATGGAAGGTTGCCAACCACCATATATATATATATATATATATATATATATATATATATAATATGAATAAAAAGTGATAAGACAAACAGGAATATTTCTTATATGTTATTTATTCTCAACTAGTTTCCACCTTAGGTCATTGTCAGGAGAAAATTTCTTGTTTGAAAAAATTTTTTTAGAGAGTTTTAAAAAAATTATTAAAAAAATTAAAAAGATTTTTTAAGTTTTTGACAGGACACTATAATCCGAGGAGAGAAGTGTGTTAGAAGTAGCAAGTCCAGTGAAAAAAACTTCTTCAAGTTGAATTATTTTGAAATGTTCTTATATATATGTGAGGGAGGTCTTTTTAGAAGTTGTGTGTATATCCATATATGTATGTATATAAATATTATATATACTAGCAAATATATGCACCCTCCGGGTGCAAGTATTTAAGTTTTGATATAATAAAATATCATATTAAATTAGAAAGGCTAATGAAACTGACTAAGAATGCAGATAAAAAGATCTGCAACAGAGGGGGTATAATCAAAAAATAGAACAACTTTGAAACTAACTATTCCATCATTTTCCATTACTCCCCTTTTTCATTGGTAAATTTTCCTAATTTAACTATTTAGTTAAAATAGGAAGTAAAGGATAATATTACAGTTATTTCTTCTTGTAAATAAATTTCTTTTAAGATTTATCCACAAGATTTTTGTTTATATTTCTTAAGATAAAACCAAACAATTTGAAATCAATAATACCAAGCACATATTTATTAAAATAAAATTTTAAATATCAATATGCAAATTAGCCTTCTCGTTCAAACTGTAAACCGCTATTTTGTTGTATATATAAATACAATTGCATGTTATTAGTACGTAGATATGGTCAACAGTATTAATAATGTAAAACAATTTTTATTAATAACTGAAGGTTTAAAAGAATGAAATCATGGAGAATTTGACGTAAATAATTAAAGGAATTGTGACTTGAGTAGTAATATAGTTTCGGTTACAGACAGAAAAACACACAATCTCCATTATAATAAGATATATATATATACAATAGAAGCGATATTCATCAGAGGAAGGGAATCTAACGATCCCAAAAATTTATGATAATAAATAAAAAATAAAAAATAAGTGAATCCTGTACTCCAAAACATTGAGTTCCTTCATTTATTTTTTTGATATTGTTTTAAATGCTTCATAATAACGCCCATCTTCAACATATAGATATATAATTATATATATATATAATTATATATATATATATATATATATATGATAGCAGAGCAGGGGTCTGCTGGAGAAGCAAGGATGAACTCATTAGTGACGGTCTACTGTGGAAGCCATCACATGGGCACACCAAAGTAGGCCGTCCAGAAAAGATGTACACAGACCAACTCTGCATGGATACTGGATGCTGCATGGAGGACCTCCCAGGAGCAATGAATGATAGGGACAGTTGGCAAGAGATTGCCATGGATATCTGTGCTGCTAGTGCAACATGATGATTATATATATATGTGTGTGTGTGTGTGTGTATATATGTGTGTGTGTGTATTTATAGTATATATATATTGTTTGGGCTTTGGTGTGAAACATTAGGAATAAAATATCAGAAACTCGGTTTTGAATTGTTAAGTTTCGTTTTATTTGTTTAATTTTTGAGAGCACTAGCTAGAGAGAGAGAGAGAGAGAGAGAGAGAGAGGAATTGAATATTTTCATTTCATATTCTGTTTTGTACTCTTACCGGGTCACTATGCAAGCCCTAGGGTAAAGGAACATAGTGGATATATGCATTCTATTTGCATAAATTCTCATATTAAATGATGCACCCCATTGTTTATATTTTCTTATGTAATATATATAAATTTTAGATAGTTCAATGAAGTAACAAATAAAAGTTTTAGCTTTTATTTATTTATTTCGGAACGATATTACAACCAATGGTTTCCTGCTGAAAGCATTCATCAGGTAAACGAAACGGTTCCTTTGAAAATGACAGAACTGGTGTAAATGGTCAAATGTGTGCATTTTTTTCAACTGTATTCTTGTGTTTACATGATGTGGAATGTTTTTTTTGCTTGTACGTGTGTTCTAATAACACTGTACGTTGGATTACTATTACTTTTTCTAGTATACTAGTGCCAACCATACACATTAATAATAAATTTTATATCTTATTATAATGGAGATTAAGTGTTTGTCTGACTGAAGCCGAAACTATATCACTACTCAAGTCACAATTCCCTTTAGTTTTTTTACGTCATATTCTCCATGAATTTATCTTTATTCAAACCTTAATTATTAATAAAATTGTTTTACATTCTTAATACTGTTGTCCTTATCTACATACTATTAAAATGCAATTGTATTTATATATACAACAAAATAGCGATTACAGTGTGCACGGGAAGGCTAATTTGCATATTGATATTAAAAAATTGATTTTAATAAATATGTGCTTGGTATCATTGATTTCTAATTGTTTGGTTTTATCTTAATGAATATGAGAAAAAATCTCGGAGATAAATCTTAAAAGAAATCGATTAACAAGAAAAAATAACTGTCATTTTATTCTTTAATTTAACTAAGGAGTTAAACAAGGAAAATTTAACAATGAAATACGAGAGTGATAAAAGAGTAAGTTTCAGTTGTTCTATTTTTCGATTATACCCCTTTCTGTTTCAAATCTTTTTATCTGTATTCTTATTTAGTTTTATTAGCGTTTCTAATTCAATATCATATTTTATTACATTAAAACTTAAATACTTGCACCCAGAGGGTGCATATATTTGCTAGTATATATAATATATATATGTCTTATGTAATATATTGTTTATATTTTATTTACATTGATAACATTATATTGAAGAGATGAGTAGTTCCACAGAATACAATTCTTTTGAATCCCTTGTAAAACGAGAGAGGTGGAAGGGGGGGTCTATCGGGGATCTGGTTATTGTGCTAGTTGATCATACCTAGGGTCAGGGTTGACGTGTACTATAATCCGAACTCCTCAACCAGTGGGGTACCTGCTTGGGGGCCCGGAAGGGTGGCTTTCATATATTTTCTATGAATACAACTTTATGAAAATTGATACCTAGTAGAGTCAGGTCCCTGTATCATAGATTCAGAGGGGTGGGTGGGGAAAGAGACTCTTGAACCAGCCCCCCTTAGGGCTCCAATTAAGGTTGGGCCACATTTTTTTCAATTTCAAGACTTTAGATTTGCTTATTTTTTTATCATATTCTTTATATACAAATATATATATATATATATATATATATATATATATATATATATATATATAGTGGTATCTTCACTTACAGGTTCCCTAACTCAGTGATGCTGACAGCTTTTTGATTTAGTGAGTCCTAGGACGCGCATATTTGCTTTGAATGAGTCTCCGAGAAATTTGATGGGTCCCAACTAAATTTTCTTAATAAATTGTAAGGTTTTTATTTATGATCTGGGGAAACAACTAAAGCCATCTAACTCCTACCTTGTAACCTATCCTGTGTAATTCGTTTCGAATAAACTATTGACATCTATTTATAGTTAGCTTGTAATGGTGGGGGAAGAAAGAAGAAAAACACTGGGATGCATGGACATGATTTTACTGCGTCCTTTTAGATTTTTATGTGTCAGGGATACAGGTGTACATATCGACATCACTTCTAACTTACAAGCCTTCCAAGTTCTGAGCTGTCCCTCGATCGATTTTTTTGGTTTGGGCTACGAATTATATTCTGAGATATAAGCCACCTTCAGATACGCTTTTTATTAATAAGTTCACTAAAAAGAGTTAAGTTTCCAAATTCATTATGCAAAAAAAAAAATTAAAAAATTACTTATAAAAATAAACATTGAAACATTACAGCCTATAATTCATTATATTCTATAAAATATTGCAAAACTTTTGACTCACCTTAGTATAATACTTTGTCATGATATAAATTTCACTATATGAAGACTTATTTCATTTGTGCACATTACAGGTAACATAGTGGTACCTTTACTGATCAGTACTCCAGCTTACGAGTTTTCCAAGTTACAAACTATCACTTGGTTGATTTTTTGCTCTCTGTTGAGAGCGAGCTAAAAATTTGAGTTAAAAGCGAGCTTCAGATATGCTTATGTTAATAAGTTCACTAAAAACATTTAAGTTTCCAAATTTTTTATGCCAAAGAAAAATATTACTTATAAAAATAAACATTGAAACATTACAGCCTATAATTCATTATATTCTATAAAATATTGCAAAACTTTTGACTCACCTTAGTATAATACTTTGTCATGATATAAATTTCACTATATGAAGACTTATTACATTTGTGTACACTACAGGTAACATAGTGGTACCTTTACTGATCAGTACTCCAGCTTACGAGTTTTCCAAGTTACAAACTATCACTCGGTTGATTTTTTTGCTTTGTGTTGAGAGCTAAAATTTGAGGTACGAGCGAGCTTCAGATATGCTTATGTTAATAAGTCCACTAAAAAGAGTTAAGTTTCCAAATTTACTATGCCAAAAAAAAATATTATTTATAAAAAATTTAAAAATTGAAATATTGCAATATCAGCGGAATAAATAACTTTATTTGAACAACATTTGTGTTTTTTCATACCATCTTATCCTTATATACCATCGGATTCATTTCCTTACTTCTAACTAATATATATATATATATATATATATATGTTACACACTGGACCCGTCAAAGAACACAAACACTTGTATTTAGGAAAATGTAAGCTGAGATGTTTATTTTCCCCAGTTGTGTACAGCTGAGAGTTGTTGGCAGGGTTACGCAACGTGGAGCCTTCGGGAGTTCTTTTCAAGTGATCTCTAATCTATTTCTACGGGCTTCTTTTATTGTAGTCTGACCCCCGGTGTCACGCGTCTTTGATCGTGACACCTACGCAGTTTTTTCTGTAGACACACCTCTTCGCCCACGCAGGCTGTTTTCATTGGCTATGGGCTATGCCTACAGATTTCTGCACCGAAATCATGTCAAATATTCACCTGCATTTCCAGGTGCAAAAGGTCAGGTCAGGGCCACATCCTGTTTTCGTTTCCAGGCTGCACCTGGCCCTCATGCACTTCCTATTCAGCCTGGTCCTTGGGTGCACTGATCAAACAATATATTACATATATATATATATATATATAGTAATGGTATTATGGATGATTTGGACTCATAACTTTAAGTTTCATAGTTATGCAATCCTCAGATAAATCAAAATCTGAGGATTGCATAACTATGAAACTTTAAGTTATGAGTCCAAATCATCCATAATACCATTACTATTGATTATAAATCTGCTCTGCTTTATTAACATTGAGCACCTTTTTATGCCAATACTTTTCTCATTTATTCTCTATTCATTATATATATATATATATATATATATATATATATATATATATATATATATATATATATATATATGAAAGTACGCAAACAGTTTGTTTGATATGGCTATGCCTGACAATTTTTGGGAGAATATGTGCTTAATTGAAGTCATACCTAATTTGAAATAGTTGATAATTAATGAATTAGGCGAATATATCTGTTCAAATGTAAAGCATAAACAAATCGAGAAAAAGTCATCTCTGTATGTACATTTCGGCCTGTTATGCCTCATCAGCAGAGTTATAGACTGGAAGCCGCTTTGTGTGTGATTCGAACCCTAACTGCCTAGCTGACAGGCAGGAATTCTAACCGTTACACTAGCTGGTCTTCCCAGATTTCTCGTTTTGTTTATAAGCTGATATATCCTACATTTTTGGAGACTTGCTTCACGGCAGTAGGAAAATATATATATATCTATTAATAATGGAGATTCGCTTCCGGTTTTTGTCTGTAACAAAAACTACGTCACTGCTTATGTCACTATACCTGAAATCGTCATAATATAGAATAAATATACTCAAAATTTGAGCATACAACATTAGACAGTCCTCATTGTTTTTTAAAACAAGTTTTGATAGATACATCCCTAGTATCATATATTCATATATAGTTTGTTTTATTCTAATAGATATTCAAAGTTAATAGAACTTAGTTTTGATTTCATATTGTTTTATTTTTTTTTTTTGCTCCTTTAATAAATTTGATGATTTCATGATTTATGGTTCAAACTCTCTGACATTTCATTTTTAACTTCCACCTCCTCAAGCAATATCTTTCAAAAGTTTATTTTTACATCACCCGGAGTGCGTTTTTTTTATTTTGTTAGTGTATATATATATATATATATATATATATATATATATACACACACACACACACACACACACACACATAATGGTATGTTAACTTACGAGTGCTACAACTTACATGTTTTTTGAGTTACATTAGGTTGTGTTTTTGCTTTGTGTTGTGAGGTATGAGAGAGCTTCAGATATGCTTATGGAAATAATGAGTTCACTAAAAACGTTTAAGTGTCCAAATTTATTAGGCCAAAGAAAAATATTATTTTTAAAGAAATAAACATTAAAACATATCACAGCACATAATACATTCTATTTTATTATGTTTTTAAACAATACAGAGATATTTTTCTTATCTAAAAAAAGTAATAAAACAAATTAGGGTGTGTTTTTTGTTTGTTTTTTTGGTGGGGATGGAATGGATTAATAGTATTTCAGTTTATTTCAATGGTGAAAATTGATTTGATATAAGAGGAAATTGAGTTACAAGTGGAATGAATTAAACTTGAAAGTCAAGGATTTCAGTTTATTTCAATAGGGAAAATTGATTTGATATACAAGGAAATTGAGTTACAAGTGGAATGAATTAAACTTGCAAGTCAAGGTACCACTTGGGGGGCTGGAACGGATTAATGGCATTTCAGTTTATTTCAAAGGGGAAAATTGATTTGATATACAAGGAAATTGAGTTACAAGTGGAATGAATTAAACTTGAAGTCAAGGTACCACTTGGGGGCTGGAACGGATTAATGGCATTTCAGTTTATTTCAAAGGGGAAAATTGATTTGATATACAAGGAAATTGAGTTACAAGTGGAATGAATTAAACTTGCAAGTCAAGGTACCACTTGGGGGGCTGGAACGGATTAATGGCATTTCAGTTTATTTCAAAGGGAAAATTGATTTGATATACAAGGAAATTGAGTTACAAGTGGAATGAATTAAACTTGTAAGTCAAGGTACCACTTGGGGGCTGGAACGGATTAATGGCATTTCAGTTTATTTCAAAGGGAAAATTGATTTGATATACAAGGAAATTGAGTTACAAGTGGAATGAATTAAACTTGTAAGTCAAGGTACCACTTGGGGGCTGGAACGGATTAATGGCATTTCAGTTTATTTCAAAGGGAAAATTGATTTGATATACAAGGAAATTGAGTTACAAGTGGAATGAATTAAACTTGCAAGTCAAGGTACCACTTGGGGGGCTGGAACGGATTAATGGCATTTCAGTTTATTTCAAAGGGGAAAATTGATTTGATATACAAGGAAATTGAGTTACAAGTGGAATGAATTAAACTTGTAAGTCAAGGTACCACTTGGAGGGCTGGAACGGATTAATGGCATTTCAGTTTATTTCAAAGGGAAAATTGATTTGATATACAAGGAAATTGAGTTACAAGTGGAATGAATTAAACTTGCAAGTCAAGGTACCACTTGGGGGGCTGGAACGGATTAATGGCATTTCAGTTTATTTCAAAGGGGAAAATTGATTTGATATACAAGGAAATTGAGTTACAAGTGGAATGAATTAAACTTGTAAGTCAAGGTACCACTTGGGGGCTGGAACGGATTAATGGCATTTCAGTTTATTTCAAAGGGGAAAATTGATTTGATATACAAGGAAATTGAGTTACAAGTGGAATGAATTAAACTTGTAAGTCAAGGTACCACTTGGAGGGCTGGAACGGATTA
This sequence comes from Doryteuthis pealeii, assembly GCA_023376005.1. Lineage (NCBI taxonomy): Eukaryota > Metazoa > Mollusca > Cephalopoda > Myopsida > Loliginidae > Doryteuthis > Doryteuthis pealeii. The sequence goes on along the minus strand of CM042179.1, from coordinate 26,581,706 downwards.
ATGGCATTTCAGTTTATTTCAAAGGGAAAATTGATTTGATATACAAGGAAATTGAGTTACAAGTGGAATGAATAAACTTGCAAGTCAAGGTACCACTTGGGGGCTGGAACGGATTAATGGCATTTCAGTTTATTTCAATAGGGAAAATTGATTTGATATACAAGGAAATTGAGTTACAAGTGGAATGAATTAAACTTGTAAGTCAAGGTACCACTTGGGCTGGAACGGATTAATGGCATTTCAGTTTATTTCAAAGGGAAAATTGATTTGATATACAAGGAAATTGAGTTACAAGTGGAATGAATTAAACTTGTAAGTCAAGGTACCACTTGGAGGGCTGGAACGGATTAATGGCATTTCAGTTTATTTCAAGGGGAAAATTGATTTGATATACAAGGAAATTGAGTTACAAGTGGAATGAATAAACTTGTAAGTCAAGGTACCACTTGGGGGCTGGAACGGATTAATGGCATTTCAGTTTATTTCAATAGGGAAAATTGATTTGATATACAAGGAAATTGAGTTACAAGTGGAATGAATTAAACTTGTAAGTCAAGGTACCACTTGGGGGCTGGAACGGATTAATGGCATTTCAGTTTATTTCAAAGGGGAAAATTGATTTGATATACAAGGAAATTGAGTTACAAGTGGAATGAATTAAACTTGTAAGTCAAGGTACCACTTGGAGGGCTGGAACGGATTAATGGCATTTCAGTTTATTTCAATAGGGAAAATTGATTTGATATACAAGGAAATTGAGTTACAAGTGGAATGAATTAAACTTGTAAGTCAAGGTACCACTTGGGGGCTGGAACGGATTAATGGCATTTCAGTTTATTTCAAAAGGGAAAATTGATTTGATATACAAGGAAATTGAGTTACAAGTGGAATGAATTAAACTTGTAAGTCAAGGTACCACTTGGGGGCTGGAACGGATTAATGGCATTTCAGTTTATTTCAATAGGGAAAATTGATTTGATATACAAGGAAATTGAGTTACAAGTGGAATGAATTAAACTTGTAAGTCAAGGTACCACTTGGAGGGCTGGAACGGATTAATGGCATTTCAGTTTATTTCAATAGGGAAAATTGATTTGATATACAAGGAAATTGAGTTACAAGTGGAATGAATTAAACTTGTAAGTCAAGGTACCACTTGGAGGGCTGGAACGGATTAATGGCATTTCAGTTTATTTCAATAGGGAAAATTGATTTGATATACAAGGAAATTGAGTTACAAGTGGAATGAATGAAACTTGCAAGTCAAGGTACCACTTGGGGGCTGGAACGGATTAATGGCATTTCAGTTTATTTCAATAGGGAAAATTGATTTGATATACAAGGAAATTGAGTTACAAGTGGAATGAATGAAACTTGCAAGTCAAGGTACCACTTGGGGGGCTGGAACGGATTAATGGCATTTCAGTTTATTTCAAAGGGGAAAATTGATTTGATATACAAGGAAATTGAGTTACAAGTGGAATGAATAAACTTGTAAGTCAAGGTACCACTTGGGCTGGAACGGATTAATGGCATTTCAGTTTATTTCAATAGGGAAAATTGATTTGATATACAAGGAAATTGAGTTACAAGTGGAATGAATGAAACTTGTAAGTCAAGGTACCACTTGGGGGCTGGAACGGATTAATGGCATTTCAGTTTATTTCAATAGGGAAAATTGATTTGATATACAAGGAAATTGAGTTACAAGTGGAATGAATGAAACTTGCAAGTCAAGGTACCACTTGGGGGCTGGAACGGATTAATGGCATTTCAGTTTATTTCAAAGGGAAAATTGATTTGATATACAAGGAAATTGAGTTACAAGTGGAATGAATGAAACTTGTAAGTCAAGGTACCACTTGGTGGGCTGGAATGGATTAATGGCATTTCAGTTTATTTCAATAGGGAAAATTGATTTGATATACAAGGAAATTGAGTTACAAGTGGAATGAATTAAACTTAAGTCAAGGTACCACTTGGGGGCTGGAACGGATTAATGGCATTTCAGTTTATTTCAATAGGGAAAATTGATTTGATATACAAGGAAATTGAGTTACAAGTGGAATGAATGAAACTTGCAAGTCAAGGTACCACTTGGGGGGCTGGAACGGATTAATGGCATTTCAGTTTATTTCAAAGGGGAAAATTGATTTGATATACAAGGAAATTGAGTTACAAGTGGAATGAATTAAACTTAAAAGTCAAGGTACCACTTGGTGGGCTGGAACGGATTAATGGCATTTCAGTTTATTTCAATAGGGAAAATTGATTTGATATACGAGGAAATTGAATTATAAACAGAATAAATTAAACTCTTAAATCAAGTTCCAAACTGTATTATCTGATGTCACTGACAAATCTAGAAGAAGGTAATTTTTTTTGTTTCAGATCTTTAATCACTAAGACTGGTCTATTAGCTTTTATGTTTTTGTCAATAGGAATAATGAAGTTCTAACAAATGAGAGTATACGTCATACAGATCATGTGAGAGCACATTTTCAGCGATTTGGACAGACAAGTAGGAATCTGCAGTGTCAGGAGAGTGGCACCTGGGTGCTGGGATTGTGTGTCTGGGAGGTTCGGGGTAAACTGTAATGGAGTCACAGATGAACTCCCACCGCTGCCTAACATGTTCAACCATCGGAGAATTTTTTCCCTGTGTGGGAAGTTGACTGGACATTTACCAGTATGTGGTTGGCTCTGTGTTGCTACTGCATTCATGAAACAGCATGTGTATTCTGTAACAACTGACATACTCGTCCTTCGGGGTGGGGGTCCAGTGTGCTTCGGCCACTGGATTGGGGAAAAGTACAAATAATAGCGTCGATCCCAGGGGGCTACCCCCCAGGCAATACCTGCCCCCTTGATTTAGATGGGCAGGGCTGGGTTTATTGCCCAGCACCTGAGGCGCTCCCCCTTGACGGGGGAATGCCGAGGGGATTGATGCAATTTTTGTTCTTTCCCACCCATGAGCTTCGGCTTGTGGGTGGGCCCAATTGGCACAGAAGGATCCAACACAAGGTGATTAGCAGGAGAACTGCCCACCCCCCTCCCACGTCCACTCGCCTGTTTTTTAAAATGTGTCACTGCCATCTTATGCAAAAAAGTCTGCAGCATAAAAATGGCAGTTTGGAGAACAGCTCTCAGAGAGTAGATTGACACGCGAGACAGTGAATGCGTTTAGCTCCCGGTAAGTCACTATCACTTCTATTACAGTTTCTGACACACTGTCCAGGAAGATGAGTACGCACCAAGGCAGCATCAGAGATGCTAATAAGGTGTTGGCTCAGCACTCTCCAGAAATTGTCTGCGGAATGTCCGCTGATGATTGATGTGGCACTCGTCAAATGTCTCGCAAACTGGACAGACCCGCTCATCAGAGTAATTTAATAATGGCTGGATGCAATCTGAAAGGAGATGGAACCCATGGAACCAGTGTGTACTGCATCTGTAGAAGAGCTAGATCCCAATCGCATTTGAACCAGCTCACGAAAGTGACCAGTTCTCTAGAATGAAAAAAAAAATAGAGGGGAAAAAATAAATATTCGACTTGTTGAGAAAAGAAGCGAGTCAAATGCTTTCTCAACAATGTTGTCGCCGTCAAAAAATCTTTAGCAGCTGAAAATCCGTCGTCGTCGTAGTAAAATCTTTAGCAACTCAAAAATCTTCAGCAGCTGAAAATCTGTCGTCGTAAAAATTTCAGCAGCTGAAAATCGCAACTCAACTCCTGCCGTCACCCCACTTTTACTTATACTAGTTTCCCCTTAATATCCGGGTGTCTGTGCCCCACACACGAGATTGTCAAGCCAATCCCGGCCGCCGGAATCCTCACAGCTATCATCCGAGCACCTGGCGCTTACATCCGGGACTGTAGCATCTCGACTTCGGTGCCAATGTGTCGCCCGTTTGCATTCTGAAGGAAACAGGTTCGATTCTACCGTCCTACATGCCAGGCAAAGCCTAGCTCGCTTCCTTCGAGAATACGGCAGGCCTTCAGGTTCGCCACCTACCTCGTGTTCTCTGTTACAAGTTCCTCATTGCCCTGTATGCAATCCCAAGATCTGGGTGGAGTGTGTATATAACGAGGAAGGCGAACACAAAAAAGCTGACAAACAGCTGCGAATCACCTGCCTTTGTTGTTAGCATTTGAAACTCATTAAAAAGGTGCTTACCTTATGCAAATGAGTGTCTCATGAACCAATTAGCCATCTCCTAACATATCTATGTAAGCAGACAAAGAGTATGGATATCACAGGGAAAGCGAACACGGACTGCACCAGAGTGCTTTAACGATGGCTGGATGCAATCTGGAAAGAGATGGAACCCATGGAACCAGTGTGGGACCATATGACCTTGAGGCACCCCTTTTTGATCTTGATTAAGAAAGGACATGTTTTTCATTTACACCGTCAATATCCGGTTGTTTTAACAGATGATTTTTAGATTTTGTTTTTAAATTATAAAACTAACCCCTAACTCTAACGCCTAACAAACAACCGGATATTGATGGTGTAAATGAAAAACATGTCCTTTCTTAATCGAGATCAAAAAGGGGTGCCTAAAGGTAATATGGTCCCCAGTGTGTACTGCATCTGTATAACCAGTGCGCTAGCTATCCGAAGGTTCCCGTTTCTTTGTCACTAAAAGGTTCCCATCAGCACGACCATTTGCAATTGTACATAATAAGTGGAGAACTTAGAGTCAGTAGGTAGTCAATACACAAAAGAAAGAAGAGAGGGAAATTCTAAAACTGTCGGCCATTGTTAAAATATAAGGCAAATAGCAAACATGACAGAGTCAAAACAAAAAAAGAAAAAAGAAAGAAAGAAATTGATTGTAAAAAAGTAGGAGTAAATTATCATAGAGGAGTAGGAGGTAAAGGAAATTAAACTTATAGAGTGTAACTTTAATTTCCTTTACCTCCTCTTTTGTCAGGTTTGCAGTACTGATATCCAACACACGCACACACACACACACACACTCAAGGGAGATAACTCATCTTAAACATTTGACATTTAGATTGGCACAAGGCCATATTTTAAAAACAATGAGAATTAGATTGACTAAAAATTAAGGACCATATTACCTTTAGGCACCCCTTTTTGATCTTGATTAAGAAAGGACATATTTTTTCATTTACACGGTTGTTTGTTAGGGTTAGGCTTAAGGGTTTAGTTTTATGATTTAAAAAAGAAAATCTAATAATCGTCTGTTAAAACAACCGGATATTGATGGTGTAAATGAAAAACATGTCCTTTCTTAATCGAGATCAAAAAGGGGTGCCTAAAGGTAATATGGTCCAAAATTAATAAATAGACTTTGATCTACCTAACCATCTTAGTACGCTAACAAATGTTGAAAGATGAAACACGTTACCTTCTGCGTATATAAGCTTCCAATATTTAGCCACAAAGCTCAATTGGTAGAGCGTTCGGCTAGAAACCACAAGGTTCCTAGTTTGCCAACCAGCCCTTGTCAACTCAGCGTATGAGTAGCACAGGGATCTGTGCAGTAAAGTAAGGAGCTGATGGTAGGTCAAACAACTACTTAAAGTAAGCATTTATTTAATTGAATAATTTTATTTGTTTAATTCAGGCACTAGACAATAAACCCAGCCCTGCCCTGCCCCTTTGAATCAAGAGGGCAGGTGTAGCCTGGGTGAATGGCTACCTGGGATCATGCCGTTAATTTCATTAATGGTCCAGTGTCCGAAGCCACCAGACCCACGGTTTCCAAAAGGCCCATGTTATTAAGGTAATGGGCCTGGTTATCTTAGTCGGTAGAGCATTCGGCTAGAAACCACAAGGTTCCTAGTTTGTCAACCAGCCCTAGCCAATGCAGTGTATGAGTAGCACAGGGATCTGTGCAGTAAAGTAAGGAGCTGATGGTAGGTGTGGCGTTCCACCTCAGACAATCTCCTTGGTCTAGCGCTAGTGAAAAGGAGAGGCTGATTGGCTGATACTGACACCACCCTGACGACTTAACTTATTAGTGAACAAATTGGAAAGTCGAGGCGAGATGGGGATGGGGCTTATGATGTCCCAGAGGCAAATGAACTGTACATTTTCAGGTTAAAAGCTAGTTCCTTTCAGGGCAAATAATTCTGTGTTAAACTTCATATTATTGTTATTGCAACCAAAATGAAGCCACCACATTATTTTTCACACAAAATATATCTGAAGTCATATACTTTGCAATGTTAAGTCATAGCACTATAACCCTTATGGTCTTTTTAAATAATTAATGGACGAAAGAAAATGTTAAATTAAGACTAACTGAATAGAATTGGGATTTAATCACTTCCCTACACAAACAATATGGGACACAAGGGCTTTTTAATGTGGGGTAGATGGCCCTGTACCTTTTAGCACTCACGGACAGCAAAAAAATCCTCAAGCCCTCACAGCACTCCAGATGGTCACGAAGCGCCGAGAAGGCCGAGGTGAACTAACTTACTAAGAAAGAAATATATTAAAAAAGAAAAAAAATATTTACCTGTTCTGTTTTTTTCTTTGCTGGAGTTATCTCCTCTTTGAATCTATATAAACATTGAAAAGATATTTTACATTTATGATATACTTTGTTCTTTTTCATGTATATAACTCACAATTCCACAACTCAAATAAATGAATAAATAAATATAAATAAATTATTCATTTTACTTTACCTTATACAATAGCAAATACCTAATCATAAAAAAAGGAAATGTCTGATAGGTACCTAATTTCTATTAATAATGGAGATTGTCTGTATTTCTGTCTGTAACAAAAACTACGTCATAGCTCTACGTCACAGCTTGCGTCACAATATTCTTATGCTGTATACACCCAAAACTTGAGTAAGCAATTTTAAAAATTGTTTTTTTTATTCTCGTCCTTTTTTTTTTTTACAATAACAAGAAGTTAACTAAAAAGTTTACAAATAAATAAATAAATAGATATGATTTTGTGGAAAATTGATGTGGAAAATATTCAAAATAATTGTTTGATTATTACATGCATGCAACATTTTATTTGAGAGGGACGGGGCTCAGTTTTCATTTCAAATTGTTTTTTTTGTTTTTTTTAATAAATATGAGGACTTGTCTTACTTATGATACAAACCCTCTGACATAGAATTTTTATCTCCCACCCTCTCAGGCAATGTCTTTTAAAAATTAATTTTTACGACGTCCGGAGGGTGTTTTCTGTTGCTAGTATAATATAATAGAGATTATATGTCTATCTGTAACCAAAACTATACTAATAATGAAATTTATTGTGTACAGTGCTCAGGTGCACCACAACTCATCAAAGTCTCATGTCTAGTACACAGAATAATGTATTAGTGTCAGGAACATGAACAGCGTACAGTAATAATATACATGTATGTGTACAGGGCTCAGGTGCACCACAACTCATCAAAGTCTCATGTCTAGTACATAGAATAATGTATTAGTGTCAGGAACATGAACAGCGTACAGTAATAATATACATGTATGTGTACAGGGCTCAGGTGCACCACAACTCATCAAAGTCTCATGTCTAGTACACAGAATAATGTATTAGTGTCAGGAACCTGAATAGTGTACAATAATAATATACATGTATGTGTGCACATGTGTGAGTATCAGGTATAGTGTTGGCAGACTACAGGAAGCATGGAGGCTTTGAAAAATGCAGTGTTTCGGCAGCCTACAACGGATGCAGGCAACTCTGAGGATGAAAAAATGTTTCTGAAAGTCATGTGAGCTATGCTGTTTTCTGACTTTGTAGGCATGCCCACATGTGTTAGAAACATGAAGATCCAAAAGGTGCTCAAGGTTGCTGTCGTTAAGATGATTAATGACCTTATGAACGTTTACCAGGTCAGTTGCCATATGCCGGAGTTTCAACGAATCCATTCCCAGGGCAGCAAGATGTTCACTGTTGATATCACAATTCCCTTAGTTATTTACTTTATATTTTCAATGATTATTGAATAATTATGATTTAATCTTCATATTATTTATTAATGATTTATGTTAAAGTCTAGGTGAGTTAGATTTGCCTCAAAACAACCCATGTTATTAATGCATTTAAAATATTGCAATGACTGTTGAATCTTATTACTCTGGGCAATGTTCTGCCAGTATGAATATTTGTTTGTGTTGTTCATATTTCGCAGTGGAAAGCAGGCAAATTTAGTTTAGGATACACAAGGGTTTGCCAGTTGTTTATGTGGCCCTCTCCTCCACTGAGAATGTGCTGAGCTGGCAAGGGATGTCCAGGACGAGATTGCAGTGGAAAGCAGGTAAATTTAGTTTAGGATACACAAGGGTTTGCCAATTGTTTATGTGGCTGAGAATGTGCTGAGCTGGCAAGGGATGTCCAGGACGAGATCGCAGTGGAAAGCAGGTAAATTTAGTTTAGGATACACAAGGGTTTGCCAATTGTTTATGTGGCCCTCTCCTCCACTGAGAATGTGCTGAGCTGGCAAGGGATGTCCAGGACGAGATCGCAGTGGAAAGCAGGTAAATTTAGTTTAGGATACACAAGGGTTTGCCAATTGTTTATGTGGCCTCTCCTCCACTGAGAATGTGCTGAGCTGGCAAGGGATGTCCAGGACGAGATCGCAGTGGAAAGCAGGTAAATTTAGTTTAGGATACACAAGGGTTTGCCAATTGTTTATGTGGCCCTCTCCTCCACTGAGAATGTGCTGAGCTGGCAAGGGATGTCCAGGACGAGATCGCAGTGGAAAGCAGGTAAATTTAGTTTAGGATACACAAGGGTTTGCCAGTTGTTTATGTGGCCCTCTCCTCCACTGAGAATGTGCTGAGCTGGCAAGGGATGTCCAGGACGAGATCGCAGTGGAAAGCAGGCAAATTTAGTTTAGGATACACAAGGGTTTGCCAATTGTTTATGTGGCCCTCTCCTCCACTGAGAATGTGCTGAGCTGGCAAGGGATGTCCAGGACGAGATCGCAGTGGAAAGCAGGTAAATTTAGTTTAGGATACACAAGGGTTTGCCAATTGTTTATGTGGCCCTCTCCTCCACTGAGAATGTGCTGAGCTGGCAAGGGATGTCCAGGACGAGATCGCAGTGGAAAGCAGGTAAATTTAGTTTAGGATACACAAGGGTTTGCCAGTTGTTTATGTGGCCCTCTCCTCCACTGAGAATGTGCTGAGCTGGCAAGGGATGTCCAGGACGAGATTGCAGTGGAAAGCAGGCAAATTTAGTTTAGGATACACAAGGGTTTGCCAATTGTTTATGTGGCCCTCTCCTCCACTGAGAATGTGCTGAGCTGGCAAGGATGTCCAGGACGAGATCGCAGTGGAAAGCAGGTAAATTTAGTTTAGGATACACAAGGGTTTGCCAATTGTTTATGTGGCCCTCTCCTCCACTGAGAATGTGCTGAGCTGGCAAGGGATGTCCAGGACGAGATCGCAGTGGAAAGCAGGTAAATTTAGTTTAGGATACACAAGGGTTTGCCAATTGTTTATGTGGCCCTCTCCTCCACTGAGAATGTGCTGAGCTGGCAAGGGATGTCCAGGACGAGATCGCAGTGGAAAGCAGGTAAATTTAGTTTAGGATACACAAGGGTTTGCCAATTGTTTATGTGGCCTCTCCTCCACTGAGAATGTGCTGAGCTGGCAAGGGATGTCCAGGACGAGATCGCAGTGGAAAGCAGGTAAATTTAGTTTAGGATACACAAGGGTTTGCCAATTGTTTATGTGGCCCTCTCCTCCACTGAGAATGTGCTGAGCTGGCAAGGATGTCCAGGACGAGATCGCAGTGGAAAGCAGGTAAATTTAGTTTAGGATACACAAGGGTTTGCCAATTGTTTATGTGGCCCTCTCCTCCACTGAGAATGTGCTGAGCTGGCAAGGGATGTCCAGGACGAGATCGCAGTGGAAAGCAGGTAAATTTAGTTTAGGATACACAAGGTTTGCCAATTGTTTATGTGGCCCTCTCCTCCACTGAGAATGTGCTGAGCTGGCAAGGATGTCCAGGACGAGATCGCAGTGGAAAGCAGGTAAATTTAGTTTAGGATACACAAGGGTTTGCCAATTGTTTATGTGGCCCTCTCCTCCACTGAGAATGTGCTGAGCTGGCAAGGGATGTCCAGGACGAGATCGCAGTGGAAAGCAGGTAAATTTAGTTTAGGATACACAAGGGTTTGCCAATTGTTTATGTGGCCCTCTCCTCCACTGAGAATGTGCTGAGCTGGCAAGGGATGTCCAGGACGAGATCGCAGTGGAAAGCAGGTAAATTTAGTTTAGGATACACAAGGTTTGCCAATTGTTTATGTGGCCCTCTCCTCCACTGAGAATGTGCTGAGCTGGCAAGGGATGTCCAGGACGAGATCGCAGTGGAAAGCAGGTAAATTTAGTTTAGGATACACAAGGGTTTGCCAATTGTTTATGTGGCCCTCTCCTCCACTGAGAATGTGCTGAGCTGGCAAGGGATGTCCAGGACGAGATCGCAGTGGAAAGCAGGTAAATTTAGTTTAGGATACACAAGGGTTTGCCAATTGTTTATGTGGCCCTCTCCTCCACTGAGAATGTGCTGAGCTGGCAAGGATGTCCAGGACGAGATCGCAGTGGAAAGCTCGACCCTCCAGCAGGTAAATTTAGTTTAGGATACACAAGGTTTGCCAATTGTTTATGTGGCCCTCTCCTCCACTGAGAATGTGCTGAGCTGGCAAGGGATGTCCAGGACGAGATCAGTATCTCAGTGGTCGCAGTGACTAGCTGGGAGTATTTCGGGTATACATCTGGCCTCACAGTTTGTCACATATCTGGATTTGTCAGGATAAGTTACCTATCTAAACGAAAACTAACATGATATTTCGTATTTCAAATATGATATAATTATAAATAATAAAATAAATAAAATACGAATGACATTTATTGAATTATTTACTTAATAAGACTATTCTAATGACTGTTATATGCCACTAGGGAATAAAGGTTTACATAGTATACAGTGTGGATAATTTGCATACTGGTGTAAAACACGGTTCAAAGTTATATATACTTGAAGTACAAGACTCCGACAAAGGTTTGATAAACACAACATTTAATATGGTACAGCACATGGATATAACAAGATACATAATACATAGGTATAACAAAGTTACATGTAGAAAGATAAACATAAAAGTACAGACATGAGACTAAGAATAGTCCATGCTGTAAATAACTTACAGTAATGTAAGGGGGGCCAAAAGCCCCAACGAGAAGGGGTAGACCGTGTCTACCCCATGTGTCTCGTGGTTACTGAAACAGGAAAAAAGAGAGAAGCGTTTGAACCAGCCGCTTAAATATAAAACGGCCCCCTAGCAGGCACCAGCAAACTAAACGGGCAGACAACTCTCCCAAGCAAATACGAAACCAACGCTACACTGGTTTTGACAAAACCTGGTTTAATAAATAATTACTTGGTGTTATTGATTTATAATATTATTGGTTTATTTTCAAACATATTAAAACCAATCCCATGTACAATTTTATATAGAAAAACAATTTTTGGAAAACTAATATCACTCCTTCCCGGTCATTTTAGGTGAAACAAAATTATGGAGTCATTTGAAATATCGTATTTCATTTTATAACAATGGAAAAGTATTTGGAACTGTACACTCATTATAAATATCTTAATTAATTATTTATTATTTTAAATTTTAATCATAACAATATTGGGTTTCATTTTAGTCCAGTTATTTTTACCCTTGATCTATGCATGCATTTACCCAACCCCTCCACACAACAGGATATGACAGGGTCCCTCCACACAAACAGGATATGACACAGGGTCAGTTTTAAGAGGAGTATCTATTTACCCAACCCTCCACACAAACAGGATATGACACAGGGTCAGTTTTTAAGAGGAGTATCTATTTACCCAACCCCTCCAACAAACAGGATATGACACAGGGTCAGTTTTTAAGAGGAGTATCTATTTACCCAACCCTCCACACAAACAGGATATGACACAGGGTCAGTTTTTAAGAGGAGTATCTATTTACCCAACCCCTACACACAAATAGGATATGACACAGGGTCAGTTTTTAAGAGGAGTATCTATTTATCAAACCTCTCCACATGATTATGAGCCATGTCTCATGCAACCCACAAAAAGTGATGCTCATGCCTATTGTATATGAATTCACCAACCACTTCCCTCTTGAGCAGGATGTGACACAAGGCCTTTCTAATTTGATATAATATTTTATTACATTAAAACTTAGATACCTGTGCCCAGCTGAGGGTGCATATGTTTGCTTGTATGAATAATAATTACAGACCATTGTATACCACTCAGTTCAGTTATAAAAGTCTTAGTAAATTTATTCACATCTATTAATAATGGAGGTGCGCTTCCGGTATTTGTCTGTAACAAAAACTACGTCACTGTTTACTTGACATTATCCAAAATCGTCATAACATAAAATAAATACACTCAAAATTTGAACATGCAACATTAGACAGTCCTCATTGTTTTTTAAAACAAGTTTTAATAAATACATGACTGGTATTATATATCTATATATAGTTTGTTTTATTTTAATACATATTTAAAGTTTACATTTCAAATTGTTTTATTTTTTTTATCCTTTAATGAATTTGATGATTTTACTTACTTAGGGTACAAACTCGCTGACATTGAATTTTTAACTCCCATCCCTCAGGTAATATGTTTCAAAAATCTATTTTTACATCGCCCGGAGGGTGTTTTTTTTTAATTTTGTACTAGTTGCAATAATTTGGTTTCTTGGGTTATTTGTTTTTTGTTTCTTGTACCATGTTTTCTTTTGGACTTTTTTATATGTGTGTCTATGAGGTTCATATATATTATATTTACTAGTAAAAAATAAAAAACGCCCTCGGGGTGATGTAAAAATAGATTTAGAAACATATTGCCTGAGGGGTGGGAGTAAAAAATTAATTTAAAAGATTGATAAACAAGGCCTATCACAGTTTTCCTCGTTATTCTGTGATAAGATTTTTTATTACTTTTCCTCATATCAACAAAAGCCCTGAAGAAGATCTACTCAACAGATTGAAACACTGCAGTGTCGGCTAATAAACTTACCACTCATTTTATTTAAACCTGTGTTTTTTCAAATTTCTCACTATACTACATACCATCGGATTCACTTCCATTTCTCTTCACACACACACACACACACTTATATATATATATATATATATATATATATATATAAATAAAAAGAGAGTTTTATAATTTGCTTGAAGCATTGTGTATATATTGGTTTAGAGGTTGATTTTGACGGCTATCACAATGCAGGTGTAAAGAATAAGGTAACAATGGTGTTGTGTGTTAACCTGTATTTTATTCGTGAATTTTCGAGATAAAATCTTTTTTTAATATTTTTTTATATATATATATATATATGAAAGTAAAATGGAAGTGAATCTGACAGTATGTATAGAAAGTTTTTAGAAAAAAAAAGATGTTATTAGTTTGCTGACAGATCTGTTTCGACCTTTTAAATAAAGCGGTCTTTTTCAAAGCAACTATATTTATGAGGAAAGACGGAATAAATAAACCGTTAATCATGAGGTACAACACACTCTTGTTCAGGGCCGGAATTTAAAAAACTTTTTGAAAATGCGTATTTTGTGTTAAAAATAAAATAAATTTTATTTTTAAAAATCAGAAGCATTTTTATCATTAGAAAAACTCAAAAGAATTAAAAGTGTATAAAAATCTTGAATATTTTTGATATTTTTATACACTTTTACTTCAAACTCTTTTGAGTTTTTCTAATGATAAAAATGCTTCTGATTTTTAGAAATAAAATTTATTTTATTTTTATCACAAAATACACATTTTCAAACATTTTAATAATTCCGGCCCTGAATGAGAGCGTTTGTTGTACCTCGTGATTAACGGTTTATTTATTCCGTCTTTCCTCATAAATATGTTGCTTTGAAAAAGACCGCTTTATTAAAAGGTCGAAACAGATCTGTCAGCAAACTAATAACATCTTTTTTTTTCTAAAAACTTTCTATACACACACACACACATATATATATATATATATATATATATATATATATATATATATATATAAAATTTCTGTCATTTTCAAAGGAACCGTTTCGTCTTACCCGATGAATGCTTTTAGCAAGAAACCGCTGGTTGTAATACCGTTCCCGTAATTAAATAAATAAAAGCAAAAACTTTTATTTGTTTTGATTTCTCATTGAACTATATATATATATATATATGAGAAGTAATATAAGAACAGAAGATGTGTTTTGATATGGCTTTTTTTAGCTGACAATTTTTGGGAGAATATGTGCTTAATCGAAGTCGTACCTAATTTTTGAAAATTAATTAATTAATAATTAATGAATTAGGCGGGAATACCTATTTAAATGTAAGTCTAAACAAATTGAGAAAAATCAATCTCTGTATGTACATTTCAGACTAATGAGGCCTAATAGGCCAAAATGTACATACAGAGATTGATTTTTCTCGATTTGTTTAGCCTTACGTTTAAATAGGTATTTCCGCCTAATTCCTTAATTATTAATTAATCAATTTTCAAAAATTAGGTACGACTTCAATTAAGCACATATTCTCCCCCCCCCAAAAAAAAATATATATATATATATATATATATATATATTCTTAATATCACTTATATATAAAAGAAGTATCCAGAAGCTAAATATGTTGAACCAGTTTTGTCATTTTATCTTTTGTCATACTTAGTTTGGTTTGGTTTCTTTATTTAATGGCATATCAACCTTCATGGGTTATCTAATGCCAAACCCATCCTTATAGAACAGTCACGGTACTATGGTACACATACTTAGGGGTATGAAGGCTTTAGACTTTCCCCAAGGGTATTAGTCTGAAAGTGAATGTAATAGCATGAACTGGAGTTTGAACCTACTATATTGTTGCAGTCCAATACGTTAGCCACTTTGTCACAGAATCTCTCCCGCTTGTTATACATAAATAATTAGCACGTTTTTATCTAGTTCTTTCTCTATTGTTGATTCTTTTGTCTATCTCCTTGTTTATTAATTAATTAAAGATTTTTTTTTTGCTCATGCAGTGCCGGATTTACATAGGTGCAAATTACCTATGATTTGCAGCCCAGAGGCCCAAAGACTAGCGATCCCTCTAGTCTTGAGCCATTGATAATTTTTTTTTAAATTAATGATTTTAGAACTTTATTCCCCCCCCCCTTTCTAGGAACCAATAATATTGTTGGAAATATTTTCAAAATTGCACAATTTAATTGCCCAAAGACTAGCGATCCCTCTAGTCTTGAGCCATTTATAATTTTTTTTAAATTAATGATTTTAAAATTTATTCCCCCCCCTTTCTAGGAACCAATAATATTGTTGGAAATATTTTCAAAATTGCACAATTCTCCATTTTTATTAATCTTTATCTTGTTTTGCACTATTTTGATTAATTCATACAATTTTGGGAAATTTTACACTTCTCTGTTCAATCAGATGTAAAACTGAACAGAAATTGAGCAAAGTAGACAACATTTTACAAAACAAAAAAAGCATAAAAAATCTATATGCATAGATAAAAGATGTATACAAATCTAAATGGGATTCCATTGAATTTAAAAGTCCCACTCTAACAAGAGGAACCCAAATGCTCTAAATTGTTTCAAATTATTTCAAAATAACCCCATTAAATCTGAAGATAAACAAATTTCACCTGTTCTTATATCTTCATTTTTATCAGGTGCCCAGGAAAGTAAATATTTTTATGTTCCCCAGCCTCATTTTTTCAATCAGTTTTTTTTTTTGGATCTCCACCAAAATGCTTCAGTCATTATTAAATTACTATCAAATATATGCACCTCCAGTGCAAGTATTTAAGTTTTAATGTAATAAAATATTATGTTAAATAAGTAAGACTAATGAAACTAAATAAGAAGGCAGATAAAAAGATTTGAAAGGGGTATAATTGAAAAATAGAACAAGTGAAACTTACTCTTACATCACTACTATCTTTCATTATGAAATTTTCCTAATTTAGCTAAATAGTTAAATTAGGAAGAATTGAATAAAACTAGTTATTTATTCCTGTCAATGGATTTCTTTTTAAGATCTATCCTCAAGATTTTTTACTCATATTCATTAAGATAAAACCAATAGTACTAAACACATATTTATTAAAATCAATTTTTTAATATCAATATGCAAATTAGCCTTCCCATTCACACTGTAAATCACTATTTTGTTGTATATATAAATACAATTGTATGTAATTAGTATGTAGATAAGGCCAACAGTATTAATAATGTTAAATAAATTTATTTATAATTGAGGTTTAAAAATAAAAATAAAATCATGGAGAATGTGATGTAAATAACTAAGGTAATTGTGACTTGAGTAGGAATAAAGTTTTGGTTGCAGACAGACATACAATCTCCATTATAATAATAGATGTGATGTTACTAATATGAAAATAGCTTAAAACATTTCATCAGAAAAGTGTTTTCTATTTCTTGTGAATGAAAACGACTAGGCTGTTCTTATTCAATGAATTTTAAATAATTTACAAGATCTTCAAATATTTGATTAACAAAATTAAAATTTAAAATCATATAAAACAATATAGTAAGTATTAAATCACATGCGATAAGGGCTTCGTAATTTATGAGATTTTTTTTAAATAAAAAAAAGTTTAATTTTTTTTATAGAGTTATTGCCCTTTGGTCACTTTTGATAGTCTTTAGGGAAATGTTTATCCAAGCGTAATATTGCATCATATCATGTTTTGTCATTGTTTCCTAGCATTCATTATTCATAAGTTCCCGAATTAAAAACACGTGTTATTTTTCTATTGTGTTAAATTTGACCAAATATGACAGATATAATAAGTTCAGGTAAATAATTAACTTTTTTCTCATTTTATATATATATATATAATATATATATATATATATATATATATATATATATATATATTTTTTTTTTCCAGAATTTCATACCCAAAAGTTATTATTACATAAATGTGTGTGTTATACACAACTAATTATTATTCGAATTCTTTTGTATTTTATTATTTTCAGAACATCATGATACTACAACTCATTTATGAAATAACATTCGATTTCCGATTGAATCAAAAATACTTGGCCATCCTTTTATATCCCCCCCCCCTGTGTTATTTAGAATACACTGACTGTATCCCCTGCAGAAGGGTACTACCCCCACTCCAAATGGGTACCCTAGGTATGAAACTAAACTGCATCTGATAGTAAGATTCCATTTCTGGAGATCTTGAGAGTGTAGAATCACCACTTCATTGTGATTACTCCCAGGTCCACTTTGATCTGGAGTGATAGTAACTGTTAGTGTCCCATCTTTGGTTCAAATAGATCTGTTTGAAAATTATTTGTACTAGCAACAGAAAACAACCTCCGGGCGTCATAAAAATTAATTTTTGAAAGACATTGCCTGAGAGGGTGGGAGTTAAAAATTCAATGTCAGAGGGTTTGTATCATAAGTAAGACAAATCCTCATATTTATTAAAGGAGTAAAAAAGAATAAAACAATTTGAAATTAAAACTGAGCCCTGTCCCTCTCAAATAAAATGTTGAATGCATGTAATAATCAAACAATTGTTTTGAATAATTTCAACATCAATTTTACACAAAATCGTAGGTATTTATTTATTTGTAAACTTTTTAGTTAACTTCTTGTTACTGTAAAAAAAAAAAAAAAGGGACGAGAGTAAAAAATAATTTTTAAATTGCTTACTCAAATTTTGGGTGTATATAGCATAAGAATATTGTGACGTAAGCTGTGACATAGAGCTATTACGTAGTTTTTGTTACAGACAGAAATACAGACAATCTCCATTAATAATAGATTAGATAGGAATACCTGATACTATATTACTGTGTGCAAAAAAACTTAGAAACATAAGAAATGTACAACATACACAATTCCTGAACCTCTATGCATAAAATAACCCCAGACAAGTTGACATGCCATTAAAACCAATCATATCAAACCAAATCTTTTATATTTTATTACAAGAACTTGTCTCTCCTAAGGCCTACTCCACATTTTATTTTTTTTAATAGTCAATAAGTTTTCAATTCTTTCATTATCTGTTCAATGATATACATCACAATATTTGAAATATGTGTATTTGGGCAGCATTCTTTCATTTATACATGTAGAATTAAACAAAAGGCACGTCTCCTGTTTAACAATTTTATTAACAATCTTTTCGAGCTTTCTGGACAACTTTTTTTTACATTTGGATGGAATCCGTAGACTAGTCCAACAAAGTTTTTATCCCAAGCACTTTCAGCACTTTGAAGTGCCATCATCAGGGGGGATGTGTTTGTGTTCCATTTTTTTTTGTTTTTATTTAAGTTACTAGTAGTGATAGTAACTAGGAGGGGAACTTGTAGAAATTATATTAAGGGATGTGGAGGCTGGAAGGAGGAGAATTGGTAGGAAAAGTGTTATAGGCATTTTAAAATGTGACTACTGTATTCAAAATTAATCTTATTTAAATATGGCTTGTATTGTTTGATGTATAAAGCTTCTAGTATTTATTTATTTTTGTACATATAAGTAAAGTCGTCAAGGTGGCCTAAAGTCGGTATCAGCTAGACAGCGAGGGAGTCTATTCCCTTTTCACTAACACTAGACCAATTAGATTGTTTTGGCATCTGAGGTGGAGCGCCACACCTATCATCAGCTCCTCACTTTACCGCACAGATCCCTGTGCTACTCATACACTGAGTTGGCGAGGGCCAGTATCGAACACGGAACCATGTGGTTCTTATATTGTGCTACCCATACATTGAGTTGATGAGGGCTGGTATCAAATGCCTAAAGTCAGTATCAGCCAGACAGCAAGGGAGTCTATCCCCTTTTCACTAGCGCTAGACCAAGGAGACTGTTTTTGCCATTTGAGGGAGAACACTACACCTACCATCAGATCCCTGGGCTACTCATACACTGAGTTGGCGAGGACCGGTCTCAAACGCGGAACCATGTGGTTTGTATTTTGTGCTACTCATACGCTGAGTTGATGTGGGCTGGTATTAAATGCAGGACCTTGTGGTCCCTAGTCCGATGCTATACCGACTAAACTAAGCCAGCTCTAAATATCTATCAACATTATTTTGAGTAAATAGTTTAGATTCCAAATAGCAGGGCTTGATATTAACGCTGTCCCGTCATCCCGGGACGATAAAAAATACATCTGGGACGACCAATACGTCATCCGGAACAGTTTGCCAGGGACGGTAAAAAATTTTCCTAAAAGTTAGTACTACATTCCAATATTGGCTGTCCAGTGATTGAATGCTGACCTCAAAAAACTGTCTTAAAATTACTAATGGCAACAACACTGAAGAAATAGACAGTCACACAGTATATATTTTTATGATTGGAAAATGTCCGTATAAAGATGGAAATAGAATAAATTTTAGTTTATAAAAATATTTATTTTATTATTCTTGATTATAAATAAATGTTTCTGTCAACTCCTTCAGCTTTTCTTAATATGTTATTATGCTACTGATGACTGACAAGATAATGCTAATGAATTAAACAAAAATATTCTGATATCGGGACGGTCCAAACCCCATTCGGGACGGTTGATAATTTTTGTTTGGGACGGTCATGAAAAATGTTAGTGTCAGGGCCTGCCACATAGTGATGGTATTTTGGTGAGTGAAAAGAGAATAATTGAAGAATGATTTCTTATGCTTAGCTGGGTATGACATTTAAGAAGGAGACCAGTCTTACCTTCATCTTCCAACCAGCAGAAACATTTGTCTAGTATTTTATAATATATGTAATAATCTTTCTGGGATATTTACTTGTTGATGTTAAATTTAAACAAAGACTTTTAGTGCTGTTCTCTCTCTCTCTCTCTCTCTCCCTCCCCCTCTCTCACTAGACATTACATATTCTCTCTCTCTCCCCCTCTCTCACTAGACATTACATATTCTCTCTCTCTCTCTAGATATTACATATTCTCTCTCTCTCTCTCTAGATATTACATATTCTCTCTCTCTCTCTCTCTCTCTCTCTCTCTCACACACACACACTATATATTACATACTCTCTCTTTAGATATTACATGCTCTTTCCCTCTCTCTCTAGATATTACATGCTCTCTCTCTCTAACTAGATATTACATACTCTCTCTCTCTCTCACTAGATATTACATACTCACTCTCTCTCTCTCTCTCTCTCACTAGATATTACATACTCTCTCTCTCTCTCACTCTAGATATTACATACTCTCTCTCATTAAAATTCAGAATTAAATGTTTAAGACAATGTCTGCATGTTTTATCTGTTTATTGCTTTTTAAAAAATAGATTATTATTTTTATTGTTATTCTACATTTATAAGGATTTTATCAATTTATATTTGTGTGTGTCTATGTGTGTATGAGGACTGGTTTAGCTCAGTCGGTAGAGTGTCCGCCTAGGAATCACAAGGTTCCTGGTTTGATACCATCCCTCACTAACTTAGCATATGAGTAGCACAGGGATCTGTTTGGTAAAGTGAGGAGCTGATGGTAGGTGTGACGCTCTACCTCAGATGCTAAAAACAATATCCTTGGTCTAGCACTAGTGAAAAGAGGATAGACTCCCTTGCTGTATGGTTGATACCAACATTAGGCCATCCTGCTCACTTTACTTTACATACATTTTTTACTTTACCTTTTTTATGCGTGTGTCTGCATGTATATATATATATATATATATATATATATATATACACTAAAGCTGAGTTAATCAACTTTTGCTTCCTAAAGGCTTTTTTACTGTTTAGTTTAATGACACGAAAATTATACTAAATTATTCCTTACTTTTAGGATTGAATTATGTTTGAAAAAAATTCTGTTTTAATTGGTCCCAATTAGTTGTAATTTGCAATTAAGTCAAAAACCGACCAATCTCTTACTTTACTCTGTGTCTATCTCTTTCTTCCCCTCTATGTATCTCTTGACTACCTCCTCGTTATATAATGTTAGTTTCTCTGAAGTGGAGAGAGAGAGAGAGAGAGAGAGAGAGAGAGAGAGAGAGAGAGAGAGAGAGAGCCAGGAGAATTTGAAATGTATTTCTATGTTAAATTTCAAAACCATCAATCTGTGGCTTAAAATGAGGTCAAACATTTACTTTCTTAGACAACTTACAAAATGATTTTAAGGTTTCGTCTGGCTGTATTTATTTAAAAACAATTTTTATTTACTTTGCTAACACCCTTTTCCCTAATCTCAATTATCTACCCAGAGCTGAATGGGTGACTCAATGGGTCACGTTTTGTCTAGTATATATATATATATATATATTCAATAAATAAAGGAAAAAACTTTAAACTTGCTTCATTACAATAATTTATTTCAACTGCATTACTGCATTACAAGAACATGTGATTACCTGAAGATGCTGCAGAAATGCGGTTGAAATAAATTATTGTAATGAAGCAAGTTTAAAGTTTTTTCCTTTATTTATTGAATATCTTGTTCTGTCCTTCCATTCACTGGCACTAGGCACATTGAGCTCTCAGTACGGTCTACCTGCATCAGCTTGGTTAAACCACACATGGAAAGATCCTAACTACAGAAAAAAAAAATATATATATATATATATATATATATATATATATATATTTTAAAAAATGAAGGTTTGCAAAAAGGATTATGTTTTTTTTTTTTTAATTTTTATTAACTTACATATGAATGCGACATGTGTTTCTGATCTGTTGTCTTCTTCAGGCATTGAATTATTATTTTCACAGAATATGTCCGATATTTGATAGGTTGTGTGTGTTTTTGTAACTTTTTTATTATAACTAGCAAATATATGCACCCTCCGGGTGCAAGTATTTAAGTTTTAATAAGATGAAATATCATTTTAAATTAGAAAGGCTAATGAAACTGGATAAGAATGCAGATAAAAAGATTTGGAACAGAGGGGGTATGATTGAAAAATAGAACAACTTTGAAACTAACTCTTCTATCAATTTCCATTACTCCCGTCTTTCATTGGTAAATTTTCCTAATTTAACTATTTAGTTAAAATATGAAGTAAAGAATAATATTACAGTTATTTCTTCTTGTTAATGGATTTCTTTTAAGATTTATTGAAGAGATGTTTGCTTATATTCATTGAAATAAAACCAAACAATTAGAAATCAATAGTACTAAACACATATTTATTAAAATCACATTTTTAATATCAATATGCAAATTAGCCTTCCCATTCACACTGTAAACCGCTATTTTGTTGTATATATAAATACAATTGCATGTTATTAGTTTGTAGATATGGTCAACAGTGTTAATAATGTAAAACAATTTTATTAATAATTGAGATTTAAATATAAATAAAATCATTGATATTGTGATGTCAATAACAAAGGGAATTGTGACTTGAGTAGTAATATAGTTTCGTTTACAGACAGAAAAACACACAATCTCCGTTATAATAAGATGGTTGTGTAATAACGGTTGAACGCTACGTTTTTTTTTTTTTTTCATATATATATATATATATATATATATATATATATATGTCCCACTAAAACTTTTGAGAATCACTGTTTGACAAAGAAATAAAAGAATTATTTTCTTACCTTGGCCAGATGTCTACTGGTGTAATACTAGCTTTATCATCATTTCCTGGAAGATCTGAGACATCAAAGACAGTTCTTTTATCCAATATAGCAGAACCGAAACCCAAAGATTCTGATTTTGTATCTGTGCGACTATTGTTCAGTTGTTTAGAGTTTCTCTCTGAATTCAAACCAGAAGACGTCTCAAAATCATCTGCGTAATCCCCATAGAAAGAATTGTCATCTTCCTTCTGTGACGTTGTCTGATAATCAAAATCTTGTGATTCTTGTCTGTATGTTTCAAACGAATCGGAGTAGCTATAATTCTTTGATGTTCTAGAAGATACTCTTGAAGACAAGGAATGGTAAGGGATCTCTTGTAGAACATCCTGAATCTCATCAATTACAGGTGAACCTGTCATTTCTGTAGAGGAAGTTCCGAATTATACTAAAGCATATGATATTTTAATCAAATCATTAACTGTACTCGCTCCAAGTAACGGAAAGTTCAAATCCAATTTGGGTAATATAATGGTCACAATCATTGGTACCCATGAAATTTCAGCACATGTTTTAGAATATCTGGAAAAAAAAAACAAAAAAAAACAACAAATAGTGATGTTGATAGCTTTTTGATTTAGTGCGTCCTGGGACGCACATATTTGCTTTGAATGAGTCCCCGGAAAAATTTATGGGTCCCAACTAAAGCCGTCTAACTCCTACCTTGTAACCTATCCTGTGTATTTCATTTCTAAGAAACTATTGAAATGTATTTACAGTTAGCTTGAAATGGTGAGGGAAGAAAAAAAGAAAACACTGGGAGGCATGGATATGATTTTACTACGTCCTTTTAGATTTTTATGCATCAGGGATGCAGGCCACATACCTATCTCTGAAATATAGTGAAACAGCTTTGATCAATCTTTCTATTTGTTCAATTCTATCTATCTATCTATCTATCTATCTATCTATCTGTCTCTCTCACTCTATATATATATATCTGCTCTACTAATATATTGAGCAGTTCATATTCTTTACAACCCTGAATTATACGGTTAATATTTATATCGACTGTCGATGTTGCGATTAACTTGACATTCTATTCTCTGGTAAGTCATCTTCTTTATCATATATATATATATATATATATATATATATATATATATATATAATATATATATGTGTGTGTGTGTGTGTGTGTGTGTGTGTATGTAAAATGAAACTGGAAGTGAATCCGACGGTATGTTGAAAAAATAAATAAAGGAAAGAAAGTATAGAATGGATAAAATAGGATATTTTAATCAATTTTACTTACACGTGTTTCGGTCAGGAGTTTATCCATGTGTACATTAGTTTGAATAATGTACACATGGATAAACTCCTGACCGAAACACGTGTAAGTAAAATTGATTAAAATATCCTATTTTATCCATTCTATACTTTCTTTCCTTTATTTATTTTTTCAAACACACACATATATATATATATATATATATATATATATATACAGTCCTGGTCACAATTATTGGCACCAATGAAATTTCAGTATATGATGTAGAATATCTACTGAAATATTTTTTCATGTTGATAAAAATTAACAGTAGTTCCTAAAAAAAGAAGAAAAAAAAAGTAAAAATTGAAATGGCCTCTTTTCTTCTTTCTCTCTTTTTTCATTTAAAATGTCCATACCAAAATGGCTGATATTTGGTTGGGGGAAGGAAGGAAAAGAAAAAGAAAATGAGGAGGAAAAAAAGCAATCCACCTATAGTGTATCTATCTATCTATATCTATGTGTGTGTGTGTGTGTGTGTGTGTGCGAAGTCAGATCTCATGAATTCAGAACCATAACCCCAGAAACAAATACTACTGACTTTGAACAACTATGAAGTGTAAGCTTGCTCTTAATTTCTAGAATCTAATTAAAAAAAACAGACTTGTGGACTTATACTAAGTTAAAACTTAGAAATTCTCAGAGATGTAATTTTTCCCACCTAGAAGGAAAACTCTACATGAGTAGAAACAGCAGGCCAGGATCAAAGAGTTCAGTCAGGAAACTACTGCTACTCATCTCGTCTATTGACGAGTTAACAAAACAGCCAATGAAAATAACCATAGCCAAAAAACAAAACAAACCTACAAGCCACATCTCTGTCATGCATCTCAACGAGAGGCACTTTCTGTATTGGTTCCAGGGGAGTAAACCCTGAAAACAAATCCGGAGCTGAAGTCGCTAAGGTGGTGTAATGCTGAATTTCAGCGCAACCCAGCAACTTCTGTGACACTGCTGCTGCCAAACTGCATTGGTTTATTAGCTTTCCTTTGGACCACAGCAGCAGCGTGGAGAGGGGGGGGATCTACTGCTTAGGCAACAGCACATCCTCCATATTAACCTGCCCAGGTTATGTAGTTTTTTTTTTACACTATGCCATTGTCTTTAGCAAAAAAACTCCAAGGTGTAGTTTTATATTGCTTTACAATTTTTTTGTCATTTTGTATATTTTTATCCTGCAATTATGGCGCCCCTCAAAAGCTTGCACCCAGGGCAATTGCCTCTCTTAACCCCGCCCGCACTATGCCATTTGGCATAACCGAGGACACCATAAAGGCCTAGGCATAACTATGTGTTAAAAAATATATATATTTCAATAGATTTTTTTTATTTTAATTATTTCATTGCCTCTCATGTAAAATAATTAAAATTGAAAAAAAAAAAAAAAAAGAAAAAAAAAAAGGATTACTGTTTACAAAAAAAAAAGAAATATAGAAAATGAATTATTTTTTTCTCAAAATATATTTGCAAATATGAAATATTACAGATATATTTTACCTTTTGTTTGAAGAAAAATAAGAAAATATCAATCAATCAATCAATCTTTCTCTCCCTCTCTCTCTCTCGTTCATGTTTATTTACTAAATAAACCTGAAATAATATCTACCCATGAAAATAGATAAGATAAAAAAAAATATTCTCTACTTTGTTTTTGTTGTATTAAGAAATATTAACAAATTGACATTCACTGAAAAAAATAATTAGAATATTTTTTTTTTTTAATTAGTTACAATTCTTATTTATCGATATTTTAATCAATCACTAAATAAATTAATTGAGTAGTATCAATTAAAAATTTATCAACAATTTTTTGAAAAATACTGATCAATCTAATCTATTAATAATGGAGATTCGTTTCCGGTTTTTGTCTGTGATAAAAACTACGTCACTGCTTACATCACATTACCCAAAATCATCATAACATAGAATAAATACTCAAAATTTGAACATGCAGCATTAGACAGTCCTCATTGTTTTTTAAAACTAGTTTTAATAAATACATGACTGGTATTATATATCTATATATAGTTTATTTTATTTTAATATATATTTAAAGTTTACATTTCAAATTGTTTTATTTTTTAATCCTTTAATGAATTTGATGATTTTACTTACTTAGGGTACACATTCGCTGACATTGAATTTTTACTCCCATCCCTCAGGCAATATGTTTCAAAAATCTATTTTTACATCGCCTGTTTGTTAACAGACGATTTTTAGAGTTTGTTTTTTTTTTTTAATTGTAAAACTAACCCCGAACAAACAAACGGATATTGACGGTGTAAACGAAAAACATGTCCTTCTGAATCGAGATTGTGGTCGAGCAGATTCCCAGCCCCCACAAACGATACGAGTCCGGATATGTTTGGCCTGTGCAAGGGGGAGGAGCGTGGCGAGTGACCATGGAAATTGAACTCGTCACCTCTTCGTTGCTGAAATGCTGGTGAAATTCCGCATGAGCAGTGCAGAGTAACCCGGATGTAAAGTTCGTCGTGAGGATTGACGCGTGCTGATGAATGTCGAATGTGCAGCACGGGCAATTGAGAGTAAGGAGCAGTTGGGCATTTAATGATCTGCCCCCCCCCCCGATCGGAGAAGAAAGACTGCAGTAGCATTTTGGCTGTCGAAACGAGTGCAAGAGAACAAAGGCAGTAGCATTTTGTTGTTGAGACGAGAGTGATACTGTTGGGAGAGCTTTAGACTGAAGACTGTCAATTGGAAGAACATTGTGTCGAACTTCACTGTGACCCCCAGAGATTACTTATGTCCTGATTAGAGAGATCAAAAAGGGGTGCCTAAAGGTCATATGGTCCGTTTTGTTTAACAAACAAAATAATAAACACTATTAGCAATTGTGCCACACTAAATGTTACCAAATATTTTTTTTTTTCACATTTTTCTAGGAAGGATTTTTAATTTCTTGTTCATTTTATTATCCGATTTATTCCTTTACTTTTTGGTAAAAAAGAACAGTTTTCTCATTTATTCCTACCATAAAATAAACCGAACCCCCATTTTATGTCCGTGTTTTTGCAATAAACGTTTTATTTTTCTTGCACCCATTATTTACAATACTAAATATATTTCCTTTATTTATTTTAATATTCACTTCAATGTGTATATTCTAAAAGTTTTTATCTTGTGAGAAAGGTTAGTTTTAAAGTCGGGGTTCGTTTTTACACTTCAACTTTTTACTCGTAAATTCCTACCATAAAATGCCCAAGCCTAATTTTATGGTAGGAATTTACGAGTAAAAAGTTGAATATTACCTTTTGTTGTTGTTATTTCTTTTCTTTTTGGCTTTGGTACTCTAAAATAAAAACATCAGATTTTAATATTTGTTGATAAAAAAAACAAAATTACGGTCATAAACGGAGGATCCAGTTTATGCCTAAATTGTAAAACAAAACCGCACTTTAAAACTAAGCATTCTCACAAAATAAAAACTTTTAGAATATACATATTGAAGTGAATATTAAAATAAATAAAGGAAGTATATTTAGTATTGTAACATAACGGATGAAAGAAAAATAAAATGTTTATTGCAAAAACACGGACATAAAATGAGGGTTCAGTTTATTTTATGGTAGGAATAAACGAGAGAGCTGTTCTTCTTTACACAACTCGCGTAAAAATAAAATAATATAATAAATAGTAATATCATTATTTATTATATTAAAGATTAACTCTACATAAGGCCAAATTAAGTGGGTAGGGATGCAAAGAAGATTATATCACGTCGTTTTTCAAGGGAGGGAGGAATAATAAATAAATAAATAAATAAATTTAATTAAATAATTAAATAAATTTAATAATTTAATATAAATAAATAAATAATGAATAAATAAATAAATATAATAAAATAATGATAATAATAAATTTATTTTCAAAAAAGTTTTCAAGGGTGGGAGGAAGAGGAACACATGATTTACTGTATATAGACCAATACATTCTTAAAGAAGTAAAAAATAGACGGAAAAATATTGCAATGGCATGGATCAATTACAGAAAAGCCTATGACATGGTCCCACATACTTGGATTTTAGAATGTCTAAAAATGTACAAATTTTCCAGCAACATCATAAACTTCATTGAAAAAGCCATGGAAAACTGGCGAGTTCAATTAAAAGCTGAAAAACAATCCCTGGCAGAAGTAAAAATCCAAAGAAGTATCTTCCAAGGAGACTCGTTATCACCACTACTGTTTATTATAGCAATGATGCCACTCAATCATATACTTAAAAAATGTACAGGGGGATACAAATTCACTAACTCACAAGAAAAGATAAACCACCTTATGTACATGGATGACATAAAAATTTTGCAAAAAATGAAAAAGAATTAGAAACCCTAGTATTAACTATTAGAATATATAGCCAGGATATAGGAATGGAATTTGGAATTTAAAAATGTGCTATTCTAGTAATAAAACAGGGTGAAAGAAAATTAATGGACGGAATACAACTGCCAAATCAGGACACTATAAAATCACTTGATGAAAATGAAAGTTACAAATACTTAGGAATTTTAGAAGCAGACAATATCAAGCAAGCAGAAATGAAAGGAAAAGTTAAAAAAGAATATCTCAGGAGAACTAGAAAACTTCTAGAAACAAAACTTAACAGCAGAAATCTGATCAAAGGAATTAATACCTGGGCTGTCCCATTATAAGATACTCATGACCATTCTTAAAATGGACAAAAGAAGAACTCAGACAGATTGACCAAAGGACGAGAAAATTAATGACCATACATAAGGCTCTCCACCCTAGAGATGATAGAGATAGATTATGTGTCAAGAAAGGAAGGGGGAAGAGGTCTTGCCAACATAGAGGACTGCGTAGAAACCACAATCCAACAACTCAAAGACTACACAAAAAAGAGCAAAAACAGATTACTTATGGTGGCCAACAATAGTAGATGTGACATAGGGACAAACAGAAAAACAACAAAGATAAAAATGGGAAGAAAAACAATTATATGGATGCTTCAAACGACAAATCGGAGAGGTTGCACATGAAAAAACCTGGACGTGGTTAAGAAAAGGAAACCTTAAAAGAGAAATTGAATCACTATTAATTGCTGCACAGAATAATGCCATTGATAAGACCCAACAAATAGTAAATGTAGACTATGCGGTAATAGAGATGAGACCGTAAACCATGTACTATGCGAATGTAGCAAACTAGCACAACGGGAGTACAAAACTAGACATGACTGGGTTGGGAAGGTGATCCACTGGGAATTATGCAAAAAATTAAATGGTATATGCATAAACCAGAATCTGTTCTTGAGAATGAAACGCATAAAATTCTCTGGGACTTTGAAATAAAAACGGATCACCTTATCTCAGCAAGAAAACCAGACCTAGTGTTGATTAACAAAAAAGAAAGAACTTGTCAACTGGTGGATTTTGCAGTTCCAGCAGATCACTGGGTGAAGCTAAAGGAAAATGAAAAAATGGACAAATATCTGGACCTTGCCAGAGAACTGAAAAAGTTATGGAATACGAAAGTGAAAGTGATACCAATTGTAGTTGGTGCACTTGGAACGGTCCCAAAAGGATTGGAAAAGGGTTTGGAAAGTCTGGAAATCAGAGGTAGGATTGATACCATCCAGAACACTTCACTGCTGCAATCTGCCAGAATACTCAGAAGAGTCCTGGAGACCTGAGGAGACTTGCTGTCACTCAGACTCCAGTGAAAGACCATCAGCTAACAGTAACACTGATGTGAAAACTCAAAAGGAGTAAATAATAATAAAAATTAATAATAATAATAATAATAATAAAATAATAACACTAAAATAACATAAAATAATGATAATAATAATAAAATAATAATAAAAATTAATAATAATAATGATGAAATAATAATAATTTTAAAAAATAATCAAATAATCAAAATTAAGTGACCTGAAAAAAATGAGAAAGTTTTGAAATAAAATAAATGATGCATTATAAAGATCATTCATTGATAAACAAACTGAAAATTTTATTAAAATCCGATAATTCCCTGGTTTTTGGTAAATTATTTTTCTGTAGGGGCGGGGGCTAAAGTCATTTTGTCAAAAAAGCATTTTAGGCCCATTTTTGGGTATAACTATATATTAAAAAATAATAAAAAAATAATAAAATAATAATAATAATAATGAAATAAATAATAATAATAATAAAATAATATTAATAATAAATGATGATGATGATACGGACTGAATTCGAAACCCTAATTTATTATGTCCTTGACTCAAACACATCAAAGTGGATTTTAAAAAAATAAATACGAAACTCCAACATAACGCAACTTATTACTGAAAAAAAAAACTATTAAAAACAGAAAAGTCAAATTCAAATATTACACAAAATAAATAAAAAATCCTATAAATAAAATATAATAAAAAAAACTATAAATAAAATAGCCCGACAACTGAAGTTGTTAATGATGATTGATGAAATAATTTTTATTTTAATTATTTTCCAAATGTAGGCAAATTATTATTATTTAAAATAATTAAAAAAAAAAAAACCCAAAAAACGAAACTTTTTTTCCTTTCACATTTTTTTGGGTCCTAAGACGAAACCCGCTAAAAAACCGCTTTGTTAAGTCAACTTAACATATTCAGTTTTACATTCGAGAAACTTTGTAGTTTTTAGGTTGACTTAAGATAAAATTAAAAAAAGGGGAAATAAAAGTAACTAACGTGAATTTTCCTCATATTTCGTATTATTTTTTTTGTTTTTGTTTTCTTTTGCGTCAATATTGCTAAAACATTTTTTAAAAACAACATCACTGTGTCGATTTGATCGTCGTAGTATTAAGTAGTCGTACTTGGAAAATTTAAAAAAAATAATGAATGGAAAGATTGAATTGAAATAGATTCAACACTACAGGGCTTTGTTTTTAATTGTATATATAATTTTTTTAAATCTTAAGATAAAAATTCACAAGTTTTAAAAAAATAAGTTAGACTGAAAAAAAGAAAGAAAACAAAATAAAATAAGAAAAAAAAAACAAAAAAAAACGAAATTAAATGACTGAACTACACGTCATTAAATAAAACGAGGAAAAAATTATTTTTATTTCTATATAATATAATTTGATATACTATTTAAAAAAATAATGATATTTCAATTTTTCTAAAAGATCTTTTTTTACGTAAATAATGACTAAACAATGTTTAGTAAACATTGTTTAGTCATTATTTACGTAAAAAAAATGACAGTTATTGGAATGTAGAATAAAGTTTAAAAAAACAACAAACGAACAAAAAAAACAACAAATTTATATGTATATATTTTAAAAAAAAACTGCTTACAATAGTAACGACACCACAGGAAGAAATACTTGACTATTTCAAATGGAAAATCAGTTATATGTTGTCATGATGACTGTACTGAAAACAACAAGTTTGCACGTTGTTTCTAACGAGGGTTGGGAATCTTGCTCATATAGTAAAGACTTACCTGATTTTCGGGCTAGGTTGGTGACAAAATAATTTTAGCTTGGTTCCAGGTGGCTTTCCTCCCACCCTCAGGTAGTACTATCACCTCGTCTAAAGGGGCTAAGAGCTTTTATTATTTTGTTACCTAGCGCCTGAGGCATCCCTGAAAAGAGGAATGCCGACGGAACTAAACAATTTTAAAAAACGGCATTTTCGCTTGGTGGTGAGCTAAAAAAAAGATTATTATCAATTGGTAAAAATCTGTGTATGAGAAAGAAAGAAAGAAAGAAGACGGTTTTTATTTTGGAGACTGGAAAAGAAAAGAAAAGAAAAGAAAAAGTGACTAGAGAAATTATGGTCTATATGGATGAATTTAAAATAACGATCGATTAAAATAGTTTTCTAACTATAAAGAAGAGAAAAAAAATAAATAAAAGAAAGAAAGATTTTATTTTGGTAAACAAACACTTAAAGATTAGTCAGAGTTATCGGAACAAACTTGTTATAGTTCGGATTGTCTTGTCATACGTGTTGACGTGGATATTTTAAAGGAAATATTTTTTTAAATTGCGATACCTAAATTTATCATCAAAGACTGAATGAATGAGGTATAGTATATATGAAACGATGATCCTTAAAAACAGAATGTGGTGACGTTACATGGATATGTTATTTGATTTAAATTAAATAAGTTATTTTGTAAAAGAATCTGTTCTTGGAATGTCGTAGTGGATTTATAAATTTGTGACCTTAACAATATTTATAAGAATAAGATACATGCGTTCCGTTCATAAAGTGAAAATAAAAAAAAATATATTTATTGAAAATTGTGGTTGAATGGAAATCGTATAAAAGACTCGTAGAAAAATAAACAGTAGTATAATAGTGTAATTAATAAATACTCCAATTAAATGAAGTCATGTTGCTTCAGTGAGCTGTACCTTTATCCTTTTTTAGCAGCATGCAGAGAAGAGAAAGAAAGGAACTATGTATGGCCAAAATTTTAGTACGACAGCACCTCTTTCCTTTTAAAGAAAAAAAAATGTAAATCGTCACTTAATTTAACTTTTTTCCTTAAAACAGAGCCTAAACTTACATATATTTTTTCTCTCTGAATTATTTAATTATAAAAATGAAATTAATCACATTTTTTTAAGGAAGTAAATAAAATAAAATAAGATAAAATTTAAAAAACAACAAAAATGCTCCATTTTGAAAGATACAGATTTCAATTTATAATTTTTTTAGGGAGCATAAAACAAATAATTTAAAAAATCCTTCCTTTTTATTAAAATAAAAAAGGAAGGATTTAAATAAAAAATTACCTTAGGTTTCATTTTCATTCATTCTTTTCCAAGTTTTATTGAATTTTAATTCATGGGTGGGACGGTACTAAAAACACATGGAATTTTGGCCATACCTAAACTTTGAACAACTATGTAGGAGATGATAAATGACAGATAGACATTTAGGTAAATCAAATAGGTTTCATTTATTTACAGTTATTTACATAACAGTGTGTATGTATGTATGTACACTGTACAGGCTGGTCCGAAATTTTTGTCACCCTTACATATTGTTTTAACTTTCATTATTATTATTTTTTTTTTTTTTTTGATAAAATAATATATTCATATACAAGTTATGTAATTATTGTAAAAAATATCTAAAAATTAAAATATTTTTATAGAATGTTGTGTTGTATGATGTAAATATTTTATCTCTAAAAATGGTTGTACTTTTTAGTACGCTTGCCGGCTTTGGTCCGGTGACGTACGTCAGCTTACGCATGCTCAGATGTCCAAACTTGGCTGTCGTACTAAAGAAAAAAAGAAGACATGTTAGCTTATTACTTAAATATGCATGCGCAGGCTTACAAATACGGCTAAAAATCTGTTCTCGATAGAGAGGGGGAAAAAAAGTATTTACATTAAAAAAAAAAAATTCTTAAAATTGGATGTGACATCCAATTTTAAGAATTTTTTTTTTTCAAATAGATTTTTTAAAATTACTTTAATTATTAATTCAATAAATTATAGGGTCAAAAGCGGAAACAAATAGAATTATTTTTAGTAAAAAATTATATGAAAAAAATATAGAATTAAATTGTTTTATTTCTGAATAAATGTAAATAAGCTTTGTCTTAGTCTTATACGATGTATTTAATCTTTATTCATTTACTGTGCAATTAGTTATACGTTGCTTAACGTTTTGCCTACTTTAATCCGCGCGCAGCGGCTCTCCAACCACCTCATATAAAGAATTGTTAGCATAAAATAGCGGACGTTGAGCGTTTGAGAGAACCGCGAATTATTGTTTTTAAATTCTTACAATTTATTTTATCTTCTTTCATTTTAGAACCAGAAACTGTTTGTGACGTGTTATCTCAGGAGTGCGAAATACTAGTATTAAAAAAATGATAATTTGGTTTGGTTTAGTTTGTTTTGTGGCATATCAACCTCAGTGGGTCATTTAATGCCGACAAAGTTGTGAAATAAATTCATTCTTAATGCATAATACAATTTTGTTTATCAACTCATGTTTTTCTATCTAACCCATAGATGGGACCCTAACAGGTACTACCACTCCGGGTCAGAGTGGACCAGGGAGCAATGGCGATGAAGGGGTGCTCCACATTCCTCAAACTCCCAAAGAACCTCACCATCAGATAGAGTTTAACGTCATTCCCAGAACATGTAGAACCTCAGTCACCACCTTCTAGCACCCATATGATAAAAAGGGATTGGGGGTTGCCATAAGGGCAATAGGGTTGAGGCAATCATATAGGTGCTAGGGCTTGACGTGACCAGCCGATTGATCGGAGGGGGCCTCTCCGACCGCCCGTCTAGCCAAAGAAAGGGCCAAAGTGGATTATTGCAAGTCATGGACTGCTCATCCACCTGGGTTCTATCCTTTTTCATCACGGGTCGCCACCCACGGCCAACAGGTGACCCCATTGGGGGAGTCTTACCCCTCTGCAGAGGTACAGTCGGTGCATTCTAACGCCCCACCGACAGGGCGGGAAATAATTTGGTTTAACAGTTTATTTCACCTAGTAAATTTAGATTACACAAGAAAGTTTTGAAATATCTAAATTTTTCGAAATTATAAAACTAGATATGAACTACTAAAAACATAGTTTTTAAAGTTCCAAATAATCTCATCTATTATTGGGCCATAACAACAACACCGTAACCAACAGTGGGTTGATCATCGTCAAAATTATTATCCATAAAAATAACAACAGAAGATTTAAACTTACCTTTGGAAGCATCAATTTTTATCTCCACAGATTTTACACACCTGCTATAGTGGGGGATCACAGGAAATTCTTCTAAAAATCATATAAATAAACTAACGATCCGATTTTAATAAAACTTTCGGTATATAAAGTAATAAAAAACGAACTTTTATTGTAAATAAATGTTTACTAAATTGAAAAGGCTAATAATTTTTTTCGTTAGTTTTTCGTTTCGCGCATTGATCCCCCGTACAAAGATCTTGGTATGTGTGTGTGTGTGTGTGTGTATATATATATATATATATATATATATATATATATATATTATATATATATGTTGTATGAAAATAAATTTAACATTTTTGGAAAGATAATTCAATGACGGAACATAATATGTAAAAAAATAAAATAAATAGATACTAGACTAACTTTGGTAATAGGGCGTCTTGAACCTTGAAACTTAAGTCTCGTAAATAAGAAAAAAATATGTATCATTTTTTTTTTCCTAAATAAATTGTTAGATTATTTTCTAAGGAATTTTATATTAAAAGTTCCTGTTTTCTACTTTTTTTCTTTTTTTTTAAGGATTTTTTTTTAATTTATAAAATGTAAAATAAATACTTTTCTTTAGTGTATAGCAAAATCGTATTTATTTGATTAAAGAAAATATTGTATTAAAAATATTTAGCTAAAAATAATGACATAATATAGTACAGTCTTAATAAAAAATTTTTTTTAAAGATAATGTTTGAATTAAAAATTATCGTCATTTTTATTAATGGAAGTGTGTAGGAGACATAATATTCTTCTTTTTTTTCTTTTTTTTTTTTTTTTTGAAAACTGTTGCTGCTGTGAATAATTTCCAAAAAGTTCAAATCCGTGACACCTGTAGAGCTCAAACAGTGTTTGTTTGGTGGAATTAATTATTTTTGAAATCAACAATAAAAGGAATTTAAAAAATTATAACGTGTATAATCCTCCATAGAAAATTAGTCGGGTTTAATTGTTCGCGCCAAGATGCAATAACTATGTCAACAAAAATTAAGAATTTACAGGAATTTAATTTAAAATTCAAAAATTTAGTTTACATGTAACAGAAGTTTATTTTTCTTTCTTTTTTTTAACACATAAACTTGGAATTGTTCTTTATATTAAACTAGGCATATGCACTTTTGTCGTCTGCTACGAGTTTTAAAAGCGAATTAAAAATAATTAAATCTATTATTTAAGGTCAAACTTTGTCTAAATCGATAAGTAGTAACATAATAACCATCATTAAAAAAAGAAAAATATCATTACAAATGCAGTTTATTTTTAAAAGATTTAAAACCATTTGTTTTGGTCAATTTCGACAATATCCGCCATTCAACCTCTTTTTCGATGGTTTAAGTGCTTGTTTACAATTTTACTGTAACATTCGCGATTGCAAAATTTTTTTTACCAAAAATCAGGTAATTATCCGATTTTAATGAAATTTTCAGTATTGATTTATCAATTAATGAATTTTATAATGCATCAGTTATTTTATTTCAAAACTTTAATTTAGTAATTTTGCTATGAAAAATCAATATATAAAATTCATTTAAAATACTTAAGCCTGATGTTAAGTTTAAAATGTTATATTTTTAGATTCCAGAAAGAAATATCTATTTAATGCAAACCTTATTTTAGATCCATAAAGTAATAAGTCTTGAAGAAAAACTCTATTGAAAATGTACCCCCTCCCCTTTTTAAGCAGAAAAAACATCGATGTATAATTTTTTTATTTTATAAAATAATAGCCAATTAAATAATTATCCAAATGAGTAAAAAAGAAATCTCCAAAAAATAAATTATTTATCATTTTTTTACATTTTATTTTTCGATTTTCGGTACTTATTTTCTCATAAAGCAACAACCGTAAATTTTTTTTTTTTTTTCTATTCATAACTTCGGTCTTTTATGTCTTTATTTATACTGTAAATAGTATCGAAAATGACCAACTCGCAAAACATTTTACGCCCCCAACATAAGGGGGGTCAAAATTAAGTGACCTGAAAAAAATGAGAAAGTTTTGAATAAAATAAATAATGTATTATAGAGATCGTTCATTGATAAATAAACACTGATAATTTCATTAAAATCCGATAATTTCCTTGATTTTTGGAAAATTATTTTCTGTAGGGGGGCTAAAGTCATTTTGTCAAACATGCATTTTAGGCTCAGTTTGCCAGTAGAACGTAAAAGAAAACATTAAAAAGTTAATTTTCCATTTTTTATTGACATTTTAAAATATTTTTTTTTACAATCTGCGCGCATTTGAGAAGGCTCAGTGTATATCTGTGTTGGTATCAGTTGTTTTAATTTGTTCAGAGATAATTTTTCGCAATTAATGATTGTGGACCTTCCAAATTCTTTCATTTATCGACATATTCTAAAAAGTGAGTTCATATTTTCACTTAAAATTATGCAATTTTGTACTTTTTCGAACAGAACATCCACATAAAGAACTTTTTTTTTTCAATGTTTACGTTTTATGTTGTCGTCTGCAATAAAGTTCGCCATTTTGTTTGTTTATTTTGTAAACGCGATTCTGATTGGTTGATTATTATTAGCTGATAAAATCAGTAATCTCATTGGCTAATCTTTTCTTTCAGAGCTTCGTATTCTTTATGAGTTAAAATACGCATAAAGAATACGAAGTGATTTAAAACTTAAATAATCATTAATTATTAAATCAAGAAACCTGCGTGTAAAAATGACTGAACACTGTGATTTTATTTTAATCATTTTGTTAAAATTATTGAGCCATCTTTTATAGCCGACAGAATTTAACGTTTCATGGTATGAGAAGCCTGTCTAATACGATCTCACACACGATATGTAGTTGGATGGGGATATTCTATACTCATCGTCGTCGTGTCATAGATATATCATAGAATTTGTTTTAAAAGTAAGGGACATAACTCTCATTACTAAATTTGAGTATCGGACGTTATTAGTAAATGACACCGGAAGTCCCGAAAAGAGTTATCGTTCTTGTCCATGTGCGCTGCCGTGTCTTCGAGTAAAGATCCAGTCTTTCTGCTAAAAGAAAGCCGAAAAGAAATTTCACAATTTTAAATTTGAAAAGGTACAATTTTATGTGTTTATTTCTTAAAACTGGAATGTACTTGAATAATTGTGTGTTTTTTTTTTTGTATTTTTTTTTTCATTGTGATTTTTTTTAAGATGATGAAAGCATCGATTTTAGGTTACCAAAAAAATGAGTGTTTCAATATGGGATTTTATTGTTACGGGATAGATTTTTCTACTTTTTAAATAAATCTTATGGGCGTGGAAGATCAAATTAATAATTAATACATTATTGTTATCCTCATCATTATTAATGTATAAAACAGAAAAAAGAATTTTAAAACAAATTTTATAAAATGTTTTTAAAAGTTTATATACCACTTTCGTAAAATGTTTGTTGCATATTCAAATACTTTGAAATAAAACCGAATTATTATTTTAATTTAATTTTTATTCTTATTTAATTTTAATATTCTAAAATTAGGTATTTGGTTTATTATTTAATATTTCATAATTTTCACTTTTAAAATTATTTTCGTCTTAAAAAAACGATTTAAAAAATGCAAGAAACTCGCTTTAAAAAGTTAACTTTAAAAGAAAAAAGTTTGTAAGCATTTTCTTTTAAAATGTTTTAACTAATTTCTTTTGAATAAAAGAATAGATTTTCAAATTAATTTTGTTTAAATCGTTATTATAACATTTTTATTAGTTGTAACTAGAATTTATTTTTATCACGAAAAGCAACAAAAAGATAAAGTAAAAGAATATGTGCGTTTTTTTTTATTTAATAATATTTTTTTTTTAAATTCTAGAATTGAATGAAATTTTTGTTTCTTATATTTGGAAGAAAAATTATTAACTAAGTAAGTTGGCATCAATATTGTTATTGACGTGGCTGCTAATAAAGTCGCAGAGATAAAGTCACAATTTATTTTACCCGGTTAGGGTTATTTTTAATTCGATTGAAACGTAAGGGATTTCATTTATATACTAAGTATATAAATGAAATCCCTTACGTTTCAATCAAATTAAAAAAGGTGTGTGTGGGGAGGGGTACCTTTTCAATAGTTTTTTTTCAAAACTTATTACGTTATGTATCTAAAATGAGGTTTTGCATTAAATAGATATTTATTTCTAGAATCTAAAATATAACATTTTAAACTTAACATCAGGCTTTTCACATTTTAAATGAATTTTATATATTATTATTATTATATATTAATTTTATTATTAATATTATTATTATTATATATTAATTTTTCATAGCAAAAATACTAAATTAAAGTTTTGAAATAAAATAACTGATGCATTATAAAATTCATTAATTGATAAATCAATACTGAAAATTTCATTAAAATCGGATAATTACCTGATTTTTGGTAAAAAATTTTGCAATCGCGAATGTTACATAAAAATTGTAAACAAGCGCGTAAAAACATTGAAAAATAGACAGAATGGCGGATCGCGTCGAAATTGACCAAAACAAATCGTTTTAAATCTATATAAAATAAACTGCATATGTATTTTTCTTTTTTTAATGATGGTTATTATATTACTATTTATCGATTTAGACAAAGTTTGACCTTAAATAATAGATTTAATTATTTTTAATTCGCTTTTAAAACTCGTAGCAGATGACAAAATTGCCAGTACCTAATATACTTTTAGTTTAAGATTCGTGTGTTTTTTTTATCTATTTATTTATTTTTTTTTTTTATTAAAATAAAAATAAATGGATTCGTTATTGAATTCGAGATTCATGTGATGTGTCATGAATTCAACGTGGAGAAAAAAGCGAGAAAAAAAAGAGGCACATAAAAAAAAAAAAAGAAACAAATAAGACAAACCATCAATTGTGGCAGGTATTTTGCCCAAGCCATTCGCCACGGGTAGGGTGTGACACCAAGCCGCAAGTATGGGTCATCCAGCGAGGATCGAACTCGCTATTCAGTAGTATCTGTATTCTTTGAGAGAATATTTAGACTTATATGTTACTTTTGTGTTGAAAATACAAAGTAAACAAATTTATTTGTTTATGCCCCCCCCCCCATGGGCATCTCCCCTTTTTACTATCTTTGCACAGAATATATACATTGTCCTCATCTTCATTGTTATCTGTACAACGTTTCGGCTGATGTGCCCTCCGGCCTTCTTCAGGTATTTCTTGTCGGACTTGGGAACCTCCTTTCAAACTCGGGAACATTCTTTTCGAACTCGGGAACCTTCTTGTCGTAATTGGGTGCCATCACGGAACTTTGAACCTAACCCTTTATTCAGTCCACAGGGTATCCTGTTCTCATTCCACTAACCATAGTTGGGGTAAAGGCGTTAAGCTGTGTTAATTATTATTGTATGATACTGCTGTCCTTGACCAGGATTGAACCTGCAGTCTAGAGATAACTGTCACTTAGAACTGTCTTAACCTAACTCTTTTATCCATTAGGCTATGTGTCCAATTGAACATTCATTCAGTTCAAATATTCTGAGAAATAGGTTAAATTCTGTTAAATATTTCTTCATGTGATAGTTTGGCATTCTGTCGGGTATGTAATTGTTAGCAAGCTAGTCTCGCAGATCCATTACTACTGTATGATTCGATCCTTGTTTGATGCCCCATACTTGTGACCTAGTTTACCTGTGGTAAACGGTCTGGGTAACTTAATTTTTTTCTACATACGATAGTTCCCAAAAATGCCATCTTGATTTATTTTTCTTATTATTTTTTAATTTGTCCAATTCAATCTTGAAATTCAGGTAAAATGAACAACATATCTATATATATATAATATAAATATATCTAACTAGAATCGGCTATCCGGCGTCGCCTCGGTAGAATCGGGGAGGAGGAGCAAAAAGCTAATCTCGCAGATCCATTACTACTGAATTGTGAGGTAGTACCTGCTAGGGTCCCATCTATGTGTTAAATAGAAAAAAATGACTTTATAAAAAAAATTGAGTACACATTAAGAATGAATTTATTTGAAAACTTTGTCGGCATTAAATGACCCACCAAGGTTGATATGCCATAAAACAAAACAAACATATGCAGAAAATCTGTTTTATTGATATTGGAGCCCACAAAATTTTTTTTTATGCATCCGGGCACCTGAATCAAACCATGTAAATCTTTTTAAATGAAATTTTTAAAAATTTAAAAAAAAATTGAAATAGATCACTAAGTAGGCCTGAGCCTATTCTAGCACACAGGGTAAACCAAAACCAAGCTTTTTTAGACCTTATTTTTTCAATGCCGATATCTTTGGGGAACGAGAAAAGTTTTGGTAAAAAGGTCAGCTTTTGGAAAAAGATAAGATAACTTGTGTGCAAATTATTTGTGTTAAGAATAGTTATTTCAAGTTATAATTGTATACAAATAATTATTATTAAATAGGAATGATTACTTAAAGCCATATAATTATGTATGAGTTTAAAAAAAAATTGAAATAGATCACTAAGTAGGCCTGAGTCTATTCTAGTAGTGACCAGGTTTGAATTCAGAGTTTTCCTTCTCCTAGACTGGTTGCCTAACCAAGGTTAAAGAACCCAGTGAAATAGATCACTAAGTAGGCCTGAGTCTATTCTAGTAGTGACCAGGTTTGAATTCAAAGTTTTTCTTCTCCTAGACTGGTTGCCTAACCAAGGTTAAAGAGCCCAGTGAAATAGATCACTAAGTAGGCCTGAGTCTATTCTAGTAGTGACCAGGTTTGAATCCAGTTTTCCTTCTCCTAGACTGGTTGTTTAACCAAGGTTAAAGAGCCCAGTCTGACCTACTATTTACCCATAGCTGAAGGGAGAATAGTTGGATTCATACCTTTCCCAAGGGTATTAGTGCTATGTGAATTATGGCTTCGTCTAGGAATTGAACTCTGGTTGACGAGTCCATTTCCTCCAACTCTAACCAGTACAACAAGAGTATTAGCGCTATGTGAATTGTGGCTTTGTCTAGGAATTGGACTCTGATTGACGAGTCCATTTCCTCCGACTCTAACCAGTACACCACTGCGCTACTCCTACATCATATGTGTCCTGGGCATGATGTCAAACTGCATCTAATGGTGAAGTTCCAAATCTGGAACTCTGGGGAATGTGGAGTACCCCTTCATCACCATTGCTCCCTGGTCCACTCTGACCCAGAGTGGTAGTACCTGTTTGTGTTCCATCTATAGGTTAAATAGAAAGAAAAATGTGTTTAAAAAAAATGAGTACCCATGAAGAATAAATAAAACATGTCTTCAGCATAAAATTTAAGTCTTTAAACTCGTATATATATATATATATATACTGTAGTGTGGGATGGTCACTATTTCAGCTTTTGCTGGAATGGTGTACCAAAGGCAGTATTAATTGGTAGAGTGCTCAATATAAAATAGAGCTGTTATATAATATAATAAGATAAATATATAGGTTTTACATATCTATTTATTGGGTGACAAAGGAACTTTTCACCCAATAAATAGATATGTAAAACCTATATATTTATCTTATTATATTATATATATATATATATATATATATATATATATATATATATATACTGTAGTGTGAGATGGTCACTATTTCAGCATCAGATAGAAAGAAAACATGCACGCACGCGCGCACACACACACACACATACATGTATAGACACGAGCGCTCGCACGTAAGCACTATTAAAATACCGCACACTAACAGATCAACGTATTATGTGTGTGACCAGCCACTACGCGTACACAACCTTTATACTGCCCATAAACACTCTCATACATTCAATTCACCTTCACATACATACAAACATCATTTTATCCAATCATACGCATCCCATGTCTATTGAATTTTTTGAAATTTTTTGAAATTTTTTCGATTTTCCTCACATTTGAAACATCTTCACCTGATGAATGCATCGCATGAAACCAATATGGTTGTGAAAAGTTCCTTTGTCACCCAATAAATAGATATGTAAAACCTATATATTTATCTTATTATATTATATATATATATATGAGTAATTGAGAAGCATGTATGAAATATCTTCACTTTTATTTGGTTTCCTCTTCCTTGAGGATAAGTTGTTTTTCCTTCATTTTTATATTACAAGTTTTTGTGGGTGAACGTTTTTATCATCAAGCAACAAAGTCATTAACTTCACAACATCGAACTACTCTTGTTTAAAACAAAACTTGATTCATCTGATTCTTTAAATAATTATTTAAAAAAAAAACTAATATAGAATTAAAACTTCTCTCAGTATTTTTGTTATGAAGTCGGATAAAGTGAATTATCTGCCCTGTCGGCTGGGGCGTTAGAATGCACCGACTGCACCTCGGCAGAGGGGTAAGACTCCCCCAATGGGGTCACCTGTTGGCCGTGGGTGGCGACCCGTGATGCTTAAGGATAGAACCCAGGTGGATGAGCAGTTCATGACCTGCAATACTCCACTTTGGCCCTATCTTGGGCTAGACGGGCGGTCGGAGAGGCCCCCTGATCAATCGGCTGGTCACGTAAAGCCCTAGCACCTATATGATTTTCCCAACCCTATTGCCCTTATGGCAAGCCCCAACCCCTTTTTATCATATGGTTGCTAGAAGGCGGTGACTGAGGGTCTACATGTCCTGGGAATGACATTAAACTCTATCTGATGGTGAGTTTCCAGTTTTGGAGATTTGGGGAATGTGGAGCACCCCTTCATCACCATTGCTCCCTGGTCCACACTGACCCGGAGTGGTAGTACCTGTTAGGGTCCCATCTATGGGTTAAATAGAAAAATGTATTTATAAAAAAATTGTATTATCCATTAAGAATTGATTTATTTCAAAACTTTATCGGCATTAAATGACCCACTGAAGTTGATATGCCGTAAAACAAAACAAACCAAACCAAACAATGTATAAAGTATAATTTCTCTTCAAAAAAAAAAAAAAAATTCAATTTATCTTTAAATCTCTGAATTGTTCTTATTAATTTGACACATCACCTTAATAATTGACGTAAGAGTTATCTCCCCTACAGTACAAAAATGGCTTCCAAAAATATTTTTTTTATTTACAACTAGCAGCAGCTACCCGGCGTCGCCTGGGTAGAAGGGGATTTTTTAAAGTTAGTCCCGCAGATCCATTATTATTGAATCATGATTTTAATCCTTGTGGGATGCCCCATTTAAATCCCTGTATAAAAAACTAAATAGACCTTGCATTGATCCAGCTACTCTGAAAAGAAATGTTATTGTCTACTATCTAAAATATTAAATTCCAAAAAAATCCATGCTGTTATCATTTAAATATAAATCAAATCTCTATTATTTTTGCTCAAAAACCAAGCCCTGGTGATATTTAATGTGTATATATATTTACTTTGTCGTTAATTGTTTTATTTATGGAGTTTCATCCGGACATACGTATACACACAACTGCCCTTTATATATGTATAGATTACGTGAGATAATAAAATTTAATGCTTATTGTCAGTTGCTTTTCTGATAATATTCACGTTCTATGTTAATCTTTCTTTTTTTCTTTTTTTAAATTTCTAGAGATGGAGAGGAAAGGAACGAAGAAATTGACAGAACTTGTCGAAATTCAAGAAATCCAACAAGCAAGATGGGAAAAGGAGAAAATATTTGAGGCTGATGCTCTGAACAAGAATGTCTCGGAGTAAGCATCCAACCTTCTCATTTCTTTTCTTAGATTTAAAAATAGTAATTTTAAAAAACAGAATTGAAAAATGTTATGTGTTTTTCATAAAAATGTATACCGTATTTGACGGCATATAAGACATACCCCCATTTCAGCAGGTCAGATTGAGGAAAAAAAGTTTTTAGTGTATATAAGTATACAGAAAACTGTCTAGCTGTGCATTACACTAGCAGAAACAGCTAAAATAAGGATGCATGAGGTTTAGGGTAGGTAAAATTACTGAGCGTAAGCTGGGTTAGTGAGCATCATAGAGAAGATTAGCCTAGGCCTACGGGAGGTCTCAAACTTCACCTATGGTGTATAAGACGCAGGGCAATTTTTTGAGCCAAAATTTTGGGAAAAAAGTGCGTCCTATATGCCGTAAAATACAGTAATTAATTTCTTTTATAAAGGCTTAGATATGATAAAATTATAAAATCACTTTTTAGACAAAGAAAATGTTTCCTAGGATTAGATGTTAACTTAGTTATGATAAATATTCATGA
Source organism: Doryteuthis pealeii (assembly GCA_023376005.1). Taxonomy (NCBI): domain Eukaryota; kingdom Metazoa; phylum Mollusca; class Cephalopoda; order Myopsida; family Loliginidae; genus Doryteuthis; species Doryteuthis pealeii. Next base: position 26,536,907 of record CM042179.1, on the reverse strand, counting down.
GTTACATTGTGTCGAGAGAAATCATGCACGTAGTAGCTCAAAGTGTGCACGAATATGTCTGGCGTGTATAATGAGATCGAGGGTGGGGTAGCTGGCGATTAGGGAGATTGAACTTGCATCCTCCTGATCATGAGTCGTGGCTTGACATCGGTCTACCTCATTGGAGTGCATGTAAATTACTACACTATGCGATTGACCAATGGGGGGAATTTAGTATGATTATTTAAGGTTTGCCTTAACACACCGGGTAGTTGCATTCCAGTCTTGCTGATGAGGGCATTGCTGTACGGCAAGGAAGAAGAGGTGAGTGAGTTTTGGCGAAGAACTGCTAGAAAAGATTGTTGCAGGCCACAAGAAATTGTTCAGGAGAAACTGGGAGAATGTCTTTTTTTCGGTGGAGAGATCCGGCTGTCCAACCTGACAGATTTTCTATTCATTTATTATTTAAAATTTTTTATATGCATACAATTAGTCAAGAATTGAAGTATAAAATGTGGGTAGTTTTTTATTCATTTATTATATGCATACAATTAGTCAAGAATTGAAGTATAAAATGTGGGTATAATCTTATAATTTTATGTATTGAGATAATCAGTGGGAAGAGCTCAGACGGCAGAGGACAGTGAGAGCATCCATAGAACCAGGTTTAAATTAGTTATACAGAAATTGCAATAGTCTGTTGCTTCAGAATTAGTCTCTACTCTCACAACTGGTTCTATGACTTCATCACAGACTAATTCTTGGTGAATATTCCATTGTCTTCTAAGACGTAAGTCCGACAATTTGATTTAAAAAAAAAAAAAAAATCTATCAGTTCATTTTAATTTGTACTTATACATTTTATACTTGTTTAAAAATAGAATTTAGTAAAAATGAATTTGTCTTGTTTGAATACAAATTTATTACATGAAGAGAAATGAGGAGAGACGTGAAAACCAATTTGGTGGAGATTTGTTTATATCTATTAATAATGGAGATTCGCTTCTGGTTTTTGTCTGTAACTTCATAAATAAAACAATTAACGACAAAGTAAATATATATACACATTAAATATCACCAGGGCTTGGTTTTTGAGTAAAAATAATAGAGATTTGATTTATATTCGTGAAGATAATTAAAAAAGAAAATTTAAATGATAACAGCATGGATTTTTTTTGCATTTAATATTTTAGATAATGCACAGCTAGACTGTTTTCAACAATATATGCTTAAATACACTAAAAACTTTTTTCCTGAATCTGACCTGCTGTAACAAAAATTATGTCACTGCTTACGTCACATTACCCAGAATCGTCATAACATAGAATAAATACACTCAAAATTTGAAAATGCAACATTAGACAGTCCTCATTGTTTTTTTAAAACAAGTTTTAATAAATACATGACTGGTATTATATATCTATATATAGTTTGTTTTATTTTAATACATATTTAAAGTTTACATTTCAAATTGTTTTATTTTTTAATCGTTTAATGAATTTGATAATTTTACTTACTTAGGGTACAAAGTCGCTGACATTGAATTTTTAACTCCCACCCCTCTGGCAATATTTTACAAAAATCTATTTTTACATCGCCTGGAGTGCATTATTTATTTTGTACTAGTCTATTAATAATGGAGATTGTCTGTACCAAAAACTATGTCATAGCTCTATATCACAGCCTATGTCACAATATTCTTATGCTATATACACCTAAAATTTGAGTAAGCAATTTTAAAAATTGTTTTTTACTCTCGTTTTTTTTTTTACAGTAACCAGAAGTTAACTAAAAAGTTTACAAATAAATAAATAAATACCTAAGATTTTGTGTCAAATTGATGTGGAAAATATTCAAAATAATTGTTTGATTATTACATGCACGCAACATTTTATTTGAGAGGGATGGGGCTTAGTTTTCATTTCAAATTGTTTTATTCTTTTTTACTCCTTTAATAAATATGAGGATTTTGCTTACTTATGATACAAACCCTCTGACATTGAATTTTTAACTCCCACCCTCTCAGGCAATGTCTTTCAAAAATTAATTTTTACATCGCCCGGAGGGTGTTTTTTTATTTTGTACTAGTATATATAATGATGTTGCACCCTATATGAGTTTCATTTTTGTTCCCTAGAATTGTGAAGATATTACAATGACTCATAAAGGTGTCATTGTACCAGAAATATCAACTTACTATTATTCTTAATATGTAATTTCCAAGTATGATTAACTTATGTTTTTTAATTGTCAACTTTTTTATTTGTCAAATTTTAAATGTTATTTTAAATGAGTAAAATAAAAATGAGTAAAAAAAAATAAAATGAGTAAAATAAAATTTATTTTATTCTAAATGTTATTTTTAATTGTCAAATTTTTTCATTGTCAACTTACTATTATTCTTAATACTAGCAAATATATGCACCCTCCGGGTGCAAGTATTTAAGTTTTAATATAGTAAGATATCATATTAAATTAGAAAGGCTAATGAAACTGAATAAGAATTCAGATAAAAATATTTGTAACAGATGGGGTATAATCGGAAAATAGAACAACCTTGAAACTAACTGTTCCACCATTTTCCCTTACTCCCGTCTTTCATTGGTAAATTTTCCTAATTTAACTATTTAGTTAAAATAGGAAGTAAAGAATAAATTTACAGTTATTTCTTCTTGTTAATGGATTTATTTTAAGATTTATCCCTGAGATTTTTGCTCATATTCAATAAGATAAAACCAAACAGTTAGAAATCAATAATACTAAGCATATATTTATTAAAATCAAATTTTTAAGATCAATATGTAAATTAGCCTTCCCGTTCACACTGTAATCCGCTATTTTGTTGTATATATAAATATAATTGCATGTTATTAGTATGTAGATATGGTCAGCAGTCTTAATGATGTAACACAATTTTATTAATAATTGAAGTTTAAATTAAAAATAAAATCATGGAGAATATGATGTAAATAACTAAAGGGAATTGTGACTTGTATAGTAATATAGTTTCGGTTACAGACAGACAAACCCACAATCTCCATTATAATAAGATGTAATTTTCAAGTATGATTAACTTATTATTTTTTTTTTTCTGTTTCAGAAAAGACAAGTATATGGTTACTTTCCCATATCCTTATATGAATGGACGATTGCATTTGGGACACACATTTTCTTTGTCAAAATGTGAGGTAAGTTTAACTCTTAAAGTCTTATACCACCTCATTCCACCTGGCCAGAATTCTCCTTCATTTTCCTAATACACCCCAAATAATAATCTTTGTTTAAATGTAATATTAAAAATATTTAGAAGTCTTTGATTTAAGGGAAATAACAGGTAACTTTAGATGCAAAGGTCATTTTTAGCCTTTTTTTTAATATATCCTTAGAGGAATGCTCTGGACTTAGAAAATTCTCAACAGGATGTTAAAAGTTAATTAAAGATTAATTATGAAAAATCATATGTTGATGTTATGGAACAAAAAAAAAGATAAATTGAGTTATTTCTGTTTAAGAGAACTCTTCTCTTTGGAGTGCTCATCCATCTTCACGGCCCTTTTTCACGTTGGAGCAAGTCGGGTGTGTTGAAATAAAAAATAAAAAAAGGCGTTGGGGTGGTCTAATGTCGAGTATCAACCAATCAGCGAGGGAGTCTATCCCCTTTTCACAAGTTCTAGACTAAGGAGATTGTTTTTGCATCATCTGAGATGGAGTGCAACACCTACCATCAGCTCCTCACTTTACCGCACAGATCCCTGTGCTACTCATACGCTGAGTTAGCGAGGGCCAGTATCAAACCAGGAACCTTGAGGCTCTACTGACTGAGCTGTTGATTGTTAAGTATCTTCTTATTGTTTAACAAATGATAGCAGAGTGTAGTGGACCACTTCCAATCAATCGGCTAGTTTCATCAAGCCCTAGCACTTATATGATTGTCTCAACCCTTTGGCTCTAATGGCAAGCCCCAACCCTTTTTTAACATATATGTGCTAGAAGGCGATTAATTGTAATCACAATTACTCCCAGGTCCACTCTGCCCTGGAGTGGTAGTCCCTGTTATGGTCTCATTTATGGGTTAAATAGAAAAAAATGTGTTTTAAGTCTTCAGCATAAAATAACCCAACAAGGGTTCACATGCTGTAAAACCCAACCAACCAGGATATATATATATATTTACCAACCCATACACACGAGCAGGATGCGACACAAGGTCAATTTCTTAAGTGGAGTTCAACAGGTTTGAATTCAGAGTTTTCCTTCTCCTAGACCGGTTGCCTAACCAAGGTTAAAGAGCCCAGTCTGCCCTACTTTTTATCCATAGCTGGAGGGAGAGTAGGATTAATACCTTTCCCAAGGGTATTAGCTCTAAGTTAAAATGCAGTTACCGCATCCAGGATTTGAACGCAGATAATACTTATATTTCTTTGTTTTATAATAATTTAGAAAGCAATAATATTGAAATTATCAGACAAATTATCTACAGCGTCTTTTGAAAGTCTTGTCATTTGTTATTTTTTTTAGAGGTAAATACATTCTGAAATTCTAGAAAATAATTTGATTTAAAAAAATTTTTTTTCTTTCAGAGGTAAAATAATTAAATAACTTATATATTATTAAATACAAAAAATAATGAAAGTTAAAATAATATGTTAGGGTGACAAGACTTTTGGACCGTGCTATACATTAATATATATATATATATATATATATATATATATTTTTTTTATCAGCCATATTTAGCCATATCAAATAAACACAGTGTTTATTTACGTACTCTCATTAATATATATGTATATTAATGTATAGCACGGTCCGAAAGTCTTGTCATCCCTACATATTCTTTTTAGAGGTAAAATAATTACATAACTCATATATTATATTGATAAAACAAAAAAATAAAGAAAGTTAAAACAATATGTAAGGGGTGACAAGACTTTTGGCCCATCCTGTAGATTATATTATTAAAAAAAGAAAACGAATGATTAAAATCTATTTTTATTATTAGTTTGCAGTTGGATTCTGGAGATTGAAAGGTAAACATTGTCTGTTTCCATTTGGCTTGCATTGCACTGGAATGCCAATCAAGGTAAGAAATATTCTTTTCTAATACTTTATTCTATGTATATTTTTATTTTTAAAAATCATTATAAACACTAGCAAAATAAAAAAAATGCCCTCTGAGCGATGTAAAAATAATTTTTTGAAAAATATTGCCTGGGGTGGATGGGAGTTAAAAATTCAATTCTATTCAGTTCAATTCTATATATATATGTATATATATATATATATATATGATGGACTCTCCCGTCGATTTTCGACGTATGAGGGTTCATACACACAATAAACTCCCACACAGGGATTTGTTTATAGTGGTGAAGGCTTGTGTTGGTCCATCCACACTTTTTGGCACAGTCGATAGGAAAGAATTGGTGCATCAAAGGTTGCCACAAACCCAATCAACGACCTACCTCAGGAATTTTGAATTCAGAGTTATCCCTCTCCTAGACTGGTTACCTACCCAAGGCTGAAGAGCCCAGTCTGCCCTACTATTTAACCCATAGCTGGAGAGAGAATATATGGATTCATACCTTTCCCAAGGGTATTAGCACTATGTGAAATGCCAACAGCTTTGTCTAGGAATTGAACTCGAACCGACAAGTCCATTTTCCACGGCTCTAACAACTAGCCCACGCGCCTCCATAATAATACGCCTATATATATATATATATATATATATATATATATATATATATATATATATATATATATATATATATATAATCAGAGGACCAATTTTGTGTAATCTTATTTTACTATTTTTATCAGAAAGCTGCTTTCTAAGAAATACAGGGTTTATATTTAACTATAGATTCTCTAAATCCTAAATTTATCAAGTTAATTTTATTATTGATAATAAATAAAAATCATTCTCTGCTATGATTGGTTACATTTTATCACAGAAGTTCAGTATTATTATTATGCCTTATAACCCTGAGCCCATCCTGGGTGGAAAAAAACACCAGAACAAAACTAGAAGGAAATGTAAAATGTTATAATCTGTAATTTAATAGTCTGATTGGATGTATTGTTGCTAGGCAAGAGCAATGTAGAAATGGGGATTCCCCCAGCCAAAATGTACTTTTAGGTAATGACGCACATACTGCCAGTACATTATATTTTTTCAACATTTTATTTTAGTTATTAACATTAGTTAAACTAGTTAAACAAAATAAAAATCACCCTCCAGGTGATGTAAAAATGAATTTTTGAAAAATATTGTCTGAAGTGGGTGGGAGTTAAAAAATTCAATTTCAATAAACTAAATTTTGTTCGGTTCAATTCCATAGAAAAATAAATTCTTTAAAAATTCTTTTCTATTGAAAAGAATTTTCAATTTATTTAAAAAAATGTTTGTACAATCAATGAATGAATGTAATATATGTTGTTGTTAGGCTCTTAATTCATTTTCTTGGAGATTTAATAAATTTCATATTTATTAAAGTAAGCATTGGATTAATAGAATAACTTTATTTAATTTTTTAAGAACAAATTTTTTTTTATATAAATCAAAATTAATAATTTAATTTTTATAGATTCTTTTTTTTTTTAATACTTCATTCTATCTATATATTTTTATTTTCAAATCATTATAAACATTTATACCTTTTAATGTTCAATTTGGCAATAATCAAATTCAATTTGAAACCAACCAAATTACAAAATGGAATAGCCAAATTCATTTTGGAATTAAACAATTTATTTTTTTTTGCTCAATAAGATTATAAAATTGAATATTTTAATAATGAATTAAAGATATTTGACTAAACTCTGTTCATTCACTATAACTTTTATGATTAAAATGACACTATAAGATTTGTCGATTTTTAAAAATCTATTCAAGCATGCATGAACTGTTGTATTACAAAATGTATCATAATCGTGACGGAGAACGAGTACCACCGTACTCATTTGAAAAAGAGTGAGAGTGTCTTGCCTGCCGGAGTTGAACCCGCGCCCCCCGGAATGCAAAAAAAAAGAGATTTAGGTGCTGGATGCACAAAGAATTGTGCATAGGCGCAAGGTTCGACTGATGTGCCCGGATGATAAGGGGAAACGGCAGTATAAGTAGAAGTGGGGTGACAGCAGTAAGGGTGTTGCGACTTCAGCTGCTGGTAAACGACAACAGTGTTGTAGCCTGCGAATAAGGCGTTTGACTCGCTTCTTTTTGCCCCCCCCCCTCCCTCAACAAAGAACATTTACTTGAAACCCCATAATTGTGCAAAGAAACCAAACCAATCTTAAACAGACTGGAGATCGAAAGACTGATCATAAGCAGAATAAACAAATATTTATTCCACCCCACCCCCCCCTTGATTTTTTTTTTTCCTTCTGTAATAATAATATAATATATAGCAATTATATACAAAATTATATTTTCTAGCAAAATAAAAAGACACCCTCCGGGCGATGTAAAAATAATTTTTTGAAAGATATTGCCTGAGATCCCCTCAGGCAATATCTTTCAAAAAATTATTATCACTGAAAATTCAATGTCATAGAGTGTGTACCATAAGTATGTAAAATCGTTAAATTTATTAAAGGAGTAAAAAGAAAGAAAGAAAGAAAGACAATTTGAAATGGAAACAGTTCCGATAACTTTAAATATTATATTAGAATAAAACAATCTATATATAAATATATAACGCAGGGCATCTATTTATTGAAACAATGAGGATTGTCTAACGTTGCATGCTCACATTTTGAGTATATTTATTCTATGTTATGACGTTGGATTATGTGTTGGGTAATGTGACGTAAGCAGTGACGCAGTTTTTGTTACAGACAAAAACCGGAAGCGAAACTCCATTATTAATAGATATATACTATTTATTATATTGTTTTAATTATTCTTCTTGAAAACTAATTTTAATGAATGGAAAATTTATTTTACATCAGCGTCTCCATTTATACTACCCGCCCTGTCAGCTGGGGGCGTTAGAATGCACCAACTGCACCTCTGCAGAGTGGTAAGACTCCCCCAATAGAGCCACCTGTTGGCCGTGGGTGGCGACCCGTGATGCTTAAGGGTAGAACCAAGGTGGGTGAGCAGTTCATGACTTGCAATATTCCACTTTAGTCCTTACTTGCGCTAGACAGGCGGTCGGGGAGGCCCCCTCCGATCGGCTGGTCATGTCAAACCCTAGCACCTATATGATTGCCCCAACCCTATTGCCCTTATGACAAGCCCCAACCCCTTTTTATCATATGGGTGCTAGAAGGTGGTAGCTGAGGGTCTTCATGTCCTGGGAATGACGTTAAACTCTATCTGATGGTGAGGTTCCAGTTTTGGAAGTTTGGTGAATGTGGAGCACCCCTTCATCACCATTGCTCCCTGGTCCACTCTGACCTGGAGTGGTCGTACCTGTTAGGGTCCCATCTATGGGTTAAATAGAAAAATATGAGTTTATAAACAAAATTGTATTATGCATTAAGAATGAATTTATTTTACAACTTTGTCGGCATTAAATGACCCACCGAGGTTGATATGCCGTAAAACAAACCAAACCAAACCAAACCAATTTATACTACGTGGTGTGTGTGTGTGTGTGTGTTTTTTAATTAATGGAAAAAATACCTTATTTAATTGAGTAAAAAAAAAAATTATAACTTGTTCCCTCACTTAGTTAATCTAGTACTTAAAGATCACAAAGTACCTTATATTTGAGCCATGATTATTTTTTTTTTACTCTATTAAATAAGGTATTTTTTCCATTAATTAAAATTTGAATAAAAACACACCCACATCACGTCATATAAATGGAGACTCCAACATAAAATAAATTTTCCATTCATTAAAATTAGTTTCCAAGAATTTTCAGGAAAAATTATGTCACATAGTTTTAAATTAAGACACCGACGTTAGTCAGTGTTTTAAAGTAAAGACACAAATTCAAATCCTGGATGGGGGATGTGAAATGCATTCACA
>CM042179.1:26488151-26522845 GCA_023376005.1 Doryteuthis pealeii | reverse complement strand
TGTTGAAAAACAGTCTAGCTGTACATAATTCTAAAATATTAAATGCAAAAAAAATCCACTGCTTTATCATTTAAATTTCTTTTTTTACATTATCTTCACAAATATAAATCAAATCTCTATTATTTTGCTCAAAACCAGCCCTGGTGAATTAATGTGTTATATTTACTTTGTCGTTACATTGATTTATATTTATGAAGTACAGACAAAAACCAGAAGCGAATCGTCCATAATTAATAGATATAAACAAACTCCACAAAAATTGGTTTACTCACTTCTCTCCTCAATTTTCTCTTCATGTAAATAAATTTGATTCGAAACAAGACAAATTCATTTTTACTTAAAATTCTATTGTTTAAAAATGTATACAGTACAAATTAAAATGAACTGATAGATTTTTTTAGATTTTTCTTAAATCAAATTGTCGGACTTACGTCTTGAAGACAATGAATATTCACCAAAGAATTTAGTCTGTGATGAGGTCAAGTCAGAACAGTGTGCGAGTAGAGACTAATATCTGAAGCACAACTTATTGCAATTTCGATAAGCTAATTTAAACCTGTCTATGGATGCTCACACTTCCCATCTGTCGTCTGAGCTCTCCACTGATTATTCAATACACAAAATTATAAGATTATACCCAAATTTTATACTTCAATTCATTGGACTAATTTGTATGCATATCATAATATAAATAAAAAACTACCCACATTTCATACTTCAATTCGACTAATTGTATGCATATGATAAATGAATAAAAACTACCCACTATAAAATACTTCAATTCTTGAACTAATTGATGCATATAATAAATTAAATTAAAAAAACTACCCACATTTATAACTTCAATTCTTGACTAATTTGTATCGAATAATAAAATAAATAAAAAACTACCCACATTCTAACTTCAATTCTAGACTAATTGTATGCATAAATAAATAAATAAAAAACTACCCACATTTTTATACTCAATTTCTTGACTATATTGTAATGCATATAATAAATAAAATAAAAAACTACCACATTTATACTTTCAATTCTTGACTAAATTGTATGCATATAATAAAATGAAGAAAAAACTGACCACATTTTATAACTTACAATTCTTGACTAATTGTATGCATATCAATAAATAAATAAAAAACTACCCACATTTATTACTTCAATTCTTGAACTTAATGATATTGCATATAATAAGAATAAAAAAACTACCCAATTAAACAATAAAAAATATATACTTCAATTCTTGACTAATTGTATCGCAATATAATAAATAAAATAAAAAACTTACCAATTTTATACTTCATTCTTGACATAATTGTATGATATAATAAATAAAAATTAAAAAAAACTACCCACATTTTATACTTTCAATTCTTGACTAATTGTAATGGCATATAATAAGATTGATAAAAAATTACCCACATTTTATACCCAATTCTTGACTAATTGTCATGCATATAAAAAAATTTTAAAAATAAAGAATAGAAAGATCTGTCAGGTTGGACAGCCGGATCTCTCCACCGAAAAAAAACATTCTCCCAGTTTTCCTGAACAATTTCTTGTGCTGCAACAATCTTTTCTAGCAGTTCGCAAAGCTCACTCACCTCTTTCTTCCTTGCCTTACATCAATGCCCTCATCAGCAAGACTGAATGCAACTACCCGTGTGTTAAGGCAAACCTAAATAAATCATACTAAAATTCCCCCATTGGTCAATCGCATAGTGTAGTAATTTACATGCACCCAACGAGGTAGACCGATGTCACCACGACTCATGATCGGAGGATGTGAGTTCAATCTCCTTAATCGCCCGCTACCCTACCCTCGATCTCATTATACACGCCAGACATATTCGTGCACGCTTTGAGCTACCACGGCATGATTTCTCTCGACACAATGTAACTCATGATATTTTCATAACTAAGTTAAATCTATCCTAGGAACCATTTTCTTTGTCTAAAAAGTGATTTATATTAATTCTCATATCTAATCCTTTATAAAAGAAATTAATTACCGTATTTTACGGCATATAGGACGCATTTTTTCCCAAATTTTTGGCTCAAAAAAATTGCCCCGTGTCTTATACACCATAGGTGAAGTTTGAGACTCCGTAGCCTAGGCTAATTTTTCTATGATTGCTCACTAACCCAGCTTACGCTCAGTAATTTTCCTACCCTAAACCTCATGCATCCTTATTTTAGCTGTTTTTGCTGTGTAATGCAAAGTAGACAGTTTTCTGTATACTTTATATACACTAAAAACTTTTTTTCCTCAATCTGACCTGCTGAAACTGGGGGTACGTCTTATATGCGTCAAACAGTAACATTTTTATGAAAAAACACATAATATTTTTTCATTCTGTTTTTAAAATTACTATTTTAATCTAAGAAAGAAATGAGAAGGTTGTGATGCTTCTCTGAGACATTTTGTTCAGAGCATCAGCCTCAAATATTTTCTCCTTTTCCATCTTGCTTGTTGGATTTCTTGAATTTCGACAAGTCTGTCAATTTCTTCGTCCTTTCCTCCATCTCTAGAAATTAAAAAAGAAAAAAGAAAGATAACATAGAACGTGATATTATCAGAAAAGCAACTGACATAAGCATTAAATTTTATATCTCACATAATCTATACATTATATAAAGGCAGTTGTGTGTATACGTATGTCGGATGAAAATCCATAAATAAAACAATTAACGACAAAGTAAAATATTATACACATTAAAATATCACCAGGCTTGGTTTTTGAGCAAAAACAAAGAGATTTGATTTATTATTTAAATGATAACAGCATGGATTTTTTTGGAATTTAATATTTTAGATATAGACAATAACATTTCTTTTCAGAGGTAGCTGGATCAATGCAAGGTCATATTTAGTTTTTATAACAGGATTGAAATGGGCATCCCACAAGGATTAAATCATGATTCAGTAATAATGGATCTGCGGGACTAACTTTAAAAAATCCCCTTCTACCAGGCGACGCCGGTAGCTGCTGCTAGTTGTAAATAAAAAAAATATTGGAAGCCATTTTTGTACTGTAGGGGAATAACTCTTACGTCAATATTAAGGTGATGTGTCAAATTAATAAGAACAATTACGAGATTTAAAAATAAATTGAATTTTTTTTTTTTTTTTAAGAGAAAATTATACTTTATTACATTGTTGGGGTTTGGTTTGGTTTGGTTTGTTTGTTTACGGATATCAATTTCAGTGGGTATTTAATGCCGATTAAAGTTTCTGAAATAAATCAATCTTAATGGATAATACAATTTTTTTATAAATACATTTTTCTATTTAACCCATAGATGGGAGCCTAACAGGTACTACCACTTTGGGTCAGAGTGGACCAGGAGCAATGGTGATGAAGGGGTGCTCCACATTCCCCAAATCTCCAAAACTGGAAACTCACCATCAGATAGAGTTTAACGTCATTCCCAGGACATGTAGACTCGCAGCACCGCCTTCTAGCACCCATATGATAAAAAGGGGTTGGGGCTTGCCATAAGGCAATAGGGCTGGGAAAATCAATAGGTGCTAGGGCTTGACGTGACCAGTTGATTGATCGGGGAGGCCTCTCCGACCGCCCGTCTAGCCCAAGATAGGCGCCAAAGTGGAGTATTGCAGGTCATGAACTGCTCACTCCACCTGGGCTCTATCTTAAGCATCACGGGTCGCCACCCAGGCCAACAGGTGACCCCATTGGGGGAGTCTTACCCTTCTGCCGAGGGCAGGCGGTGCATTCTAACGCCCCAGCCGACAGGGGCGGATAATTATTTATCCGACTTCATTAACAAAAACTGAGAAGAAGTTTTAATTCTATATAGTTTTTTTTTTTTAAATAATTATTTAAAGAATCAGATGAATCAAGTTTTGTTTTAAACAAGAGTAGTTCGATGTTTGTGAGTTAATGACTGTTGTTGCTTGATGATAAAAACGTTCACCCAAAAAACTTGTAATTAAAAATGAAAGAAAAACAAACTTACCTCAAGGAAGAGGAAACCAAAATAAATGAAGATATTTCATACAGCCTTCATTACTCATAATATATTATATAATTAATAGATAATATATAGGTTTTACATATCATTTATTGGGGACAAAGAACTTTTCACAACCATATTGGTTTCATGCATGCATCATCAGGTGAAGATGTTTCAAATGTTGAGGAAAATCGAAAAAATTTCAAAAAATTCAATAGACATGGGATGCGTATGATTGGATAAATTGATGTTTGTAGTGTATGTGAAGGTGAATTGAATGTATGAGAGTTGTTTATGGGAGTATAAAGTTGTGTACGCGTAGTGGCTGGTCACAACACATAATACGTTGATCTGTAGTGTGCGTATTTTAATAGTGCTTAGTGGCGCTCGTGTCTATACATGTATGTGTGTGTGTGTGCATGTTTTCTTATCTGTGCTGAAATAGTGACCATCTCACACTACAGTATATATATATATATATATAATATTTAAATAAATAACAAAAGACTTATAGATCTTGCATTATAGACTATTCAGGGAGCTTAGAACAAAATGTTAAATTCTCCCGACTCATCAGATGCAAATGATGATTCTTTATTTTTAAGGCGTTTTGAAAACAATTCTGTTTAAAAAAAAAAAAAAAAAAAAAAAAAAAAAAAAAAATTCTGAAGTTTTGAAAAAAGGGAGACGTTTTTGAAAAGACATCAAATATTCCATTCTATCAATATTCTATTTTAAGGTGTGGAGTATGTAGCGCTGTAAGTGTATGCATTGAAAGAAACATTGAGCGTTTATTACGTATGTAGTAGTGTGTGTATGTGTATAAATTTCAGCGGAAGTGAAACCTCAAGGTTAATGTGTTGTGTTGTGCGCGTGTGTTTGTGTATTATTAGTAAGAGGTAGGGGATGTCATTGAAAGGTGTCATGAAAAGAAGTTTCAATGTTTCATTAATAAGACGAAGAATGTAAGTCTGAGAGTGTGTGTGTGGGGGGGGATTTAAAAAAAAGAAAAGAAAAGATTTAATTAATATTTAAATTTGTTTATTTATTTTTTTTTTATTTTTAGTTATTTTTTTATTTTTTAGATTTTTTATTTTTTTATTTTTTTTATTTTTTTTTATTTTTTTTATTTTTTATTTTTGGAAAGAGTATTGTAATTTTATAGTTTAGTACTGATTATTTGACGATTAATATATTATTAATATTATTGATTATTATTACAATTACGTATAAGTGAATGAATTATAGTATATTATTATTATTTTATTATTATTATTATAGTTAGTATATTATCATATCTAAATACATTATTAATATACATAATATTATTTTATTTTATCTAAATACATTATAAAATTACAATATAATATGTATATATATATATATATATTATATATTTATAATATATAATATATATATATATTAAATATATAATATATATAAATATATATATATATATATATATATATAATAATATATAATTTATTATAATTAAAAAAAAATTAAAAAAAAAAAAAAAAAAAAAAAAATTATTTTATAATTTTATTGAAAAGTTCGTATTATTGTTATTCAATATATATTAATAAAATTATTGTATATTATAAATTTTTCTTGAATGTTTATTATTATTATTTATATTTTTTATTATTGTTAGTTGTATGATTTATAATTATTCAGTTTTAATATTATTATATAAATTATATAATATAAAAATTATTGTAATTATAATCAATAACAACTACAATAATAAAAAATATAAATAATAATTATAACATTAAGAAAAATTTATAATAACAATAATTTTATTATATATAATAATTATATAATATATATAATAATACTAATAATTATAATAATAACAACTACAATAATAAAAATATAAATAATAATTATAACATTAAGAAAAATTTATAATAACAATAATTTTATTAATATATATTGCAATAACAATAATAACAACTTTTCAATAAAAATTATAAAATAATTTTTTTTTTTTTTTTTTTTTTTTTAATTTTTTTTTAAATTAAATTTATATATATATATATTATATATATATATATATATATATATATATTATATATATATATATATATAATATATTATATATATATATATATATATATATATATATATATATATATTTATATATATACATATATATGTGTATAATTTTATAATGTATTTAGATATAATAATATAAGTATATATGTATAATTTTAAATAATGTATTTAGATATGATAATATAACTAACTATAATAATAATAATAATAATAATAATAATAATACTATAATTCATTCACTTATACGTAATTGTAATATAATAATAATAATATATATTAATCGTCAAATAATCAGTACTAACTATAAAATTACAATACTCTTTCTAAAAAATAAAAATAAAAAAAAAAAATAAAAAAAAAAAAATAAAAAAATAAAAAAATAAAAAATCTAAAAAATAAAAAAATAACTAAAAAATAAAAAAATAAATAAATAAACAAATTAAAATATAATTAAATCTTTTCTTTCTTTTTTTAAATCCCCCCCCCACACACACACTCTCAGACTTACATCTCTCTTATTATGAAACATGAAAACTTCTTTTCATGACACCTTCTTTTCATGACACCTCTCCCCTACCTCTTACTAATATACACAAACACACGCGCACACACACACACATTACCTTGAGGTTTCACTTCCGCTGAAATTTATACACATACACACACTACTACATACGTAATAAACGCTCAATGTTTCTTTCAATGCATACACTTACAGCGCTACATACTCACACCTTAAAATAGAATATTTGATAGAATGGAATATTTGATGTCATATTTCAAAACCGTCTCCTTTTTTCAAACTTCAGAATTTTTTTTTTTTTTTTTTTTTTTTTTTTTTTAAACAGAATTTGTTTTCAAACGCCTTAAAAATAAAGAATTCATCATTTGCATCTGATGAGTCGGGAGAATTAGACATTTTTGTCTAAGCTCCCTGAAATAGTCTATAATGCAAGATCTATAAGTCTTTTGTTATTTATTTAAATATATATATATATATATATATATACTGTAGTGTGAGATGGTCACTATTTCAGCATCAGATAGAAAGAAAACATGCACACACACACACACATACATGTATAGACACGAGCGCTCGCACGTAAGCACTATTAAAATACCGCACACTAACAGATCAACGTATTATGTGTGTGACCAGCCACTACGCGTACACAACCTTTATACTGCCCATAAACACTCTCATACATTCAATTCACCTTCACATACATACAAACATCATTTTATCCAATCATACGCATCCCATGTCTATTGAATTTTTTGAAATTTTTTCGATTTTCCTCACATTTGAAACATCTTCACCTGATGAATGCATCGCATGAAACCAATATGGTTGTGAAAAGTTCCTTTGTCACCCAATAAATAGATATGTAAAACCTATATATTTATCTTATTATATTATATATATATATATGAGTAATTGAGAAGCATGTATGAAATATCTTCACTTTTATTTGGTTTCCTCTTCCTTGAGGATAAGTTGTTTTTCTTTCATTTTTATATTACAAGTTTTTGTGGGTGAACGTTTTTATCATCAAGCAACAAAGTCATTAACTTCACAACATCGAACTACTCTTGTTTAAAACAAAACTTGATTCATCTGATTCTTTAAATAATTATTTAAAAAAAAAAAACTAATATAGAATTAAAACTTCTCTCAGTATTTTTGTAATGAAGTCGGATAAAGTGAATTATCCGCCCTGTCGGCTGGGGCGTTAGAATGCACCGACTGCACCTCGGCAGAGGGGTAAGACTCCCCCAATGGGGTCACCTGTTGGCCGTGGGTGGCGACCCGTGATGCTTAAGGATAGAGCCCAGGTGGATGAGCAGTTCATGACCTGCAATACTCCACTTTGGCCCTATCTTGGGCTAGACGGGCGGTCGGAGAGGCCTCCTCCGATCAATCAACTGGTCACGTCAAGCCCTAGCACCTATATGATTTTCCCAGCCCTATTGCCTTATGGCAAGCCCCAACCCCTTTTTATCATATGGGTGCTAGAAGGCGGTGGCTGCGAGTCTACATGTCCTGGGAATGACGTTAAACTCTATCTGATGGTGAGTTTCCAGTTTTGGAGATTTGGGGAATGTGGAGCACCCCTTCATCACCATTGCTCCCTGGTCCACTCTGACCCAGAGTGGTAGTACCTGTTAGGCTCCCATCTATGGGTTAAATAGAAAAATGTATTTATAAAAAAATTGTATTATCCATTAAGAATTGATTTATTTCAAAACTTTATCGGCATTAAATGACCCACTGAAATTGATATGCCGTAAAACAAAACAAACCAAACCAAACCAAACCAAACAATGTATAAAGTATAATTTTCTCTTCAAAAAAAAAAAAAAAAAATTCAATTTATTTTTAAATCTCTGAATTGTTCTTATTAATTTGACACATCACCTTAATAATTGACGTAAGAGTTATCTCCCCTACAGTACAAAAATGGCTTCCAAAAATATTTTTTTTATTTACAACTAGCAGCAGCTACCCGGCGTCGCCTGGGTAGAAGGGGATTTTTTAAAGTTAGTCCCGCAGATCCATTATTACTGAATCATGATTTTAATCCTTGTGGGATGCCCCATTTCAATCCCTGTATAAAAAACTAAATAGACCTTGCATTGATCCAGCTACTCTGAAAAGAAATGTTATTGTCTACTATCTAAAATATTAAATTCCAAAAAAAATCCATGCTGTTATCATTTAAATATAAATCAAATCTCTATTATTTTTGCTCAAAAACCAAGCCCTGGTGATATTTAATGTGTATATATATTTACTTTGTCGTTAATTGTTTTATTTATGGAGTTTCATCCGGACATACGTATACACACAACTGCCCTTTATATATGTATAGATTATGTGAGATAATAAAATTTAATGCTTATTGTCAGTTGCTTTTCTGATAATATTCACGTTCTATGTTAATCTTTCTTTTTTTCTTTTTTTAAATTTCTAGAGATGGAGAGGAAAGGAACGAAGAAATTGACAGAACTTGTCGAAATTCAAGAAATCCAACAAGCAAGATGGGAAAAGGAGAAAATATTTGAGGCTGATGCTCTGAACAAGAATGTCTCAGAGTAAGCATCCAACCTTCTCATTTCTTTTCTTAGATTTAAAAATAGTAATTTTAAAAAACAGAATTGAAAAATATTATGTGTTTTTCATAAAAATGTATACTGTATTTGACGGCATATAAGACGTACCCCCATTTCAGCAGGTCAGATTGAGGAAAAAAAGTTTTTAGTGTATATAAGTATACAGAAAACTGTCTAGCTGTGCATTACACAAGCAGAAACAGCTAAAATAAGGATGCATGAGGTTTAGGGTAGGTAAAATTACTGAGCGTAAGCTGGGTTAGTGAGCATCATAGAGAAGATTAGCCTAGGCCTACGGGAGGTCTCAAACTTCACCTATGGTGTATAAGACACGGGGCAATTTTTTTGAGCCAAAATTTTGGGAAAAAAGTGCGTCCTATATGCCGTAAAATACGGTAATTAATTTCTTTTATAAAGGATTAGATATGATAGAATTATAAAATCACTTTTTAGACAAAGAAAATGTTTCCTAGGATTAGATGTTAACTTAGTTATGATAAATATTCATGAGTTACATTGTGTCGAGAGAAATCATGCACGTGGTAGCTCAAAGCGTGCACGAATATGTCTGGCGTGTATAATGAGATCGAGGGTAGGGGTAGCGGGCGATTAAGGAGATTGAACTCACATCCTCCCGATCATGAGTCGTGGCTTGACATCGGTCTACCTCGTTGGAGTGCATGTAAATTACTACACTATGCGATTGACCAATGGGGGGAATTTAGTATGATTATTTAAGGTTTGCCTTAACACACCGGGTAGTTGCATTCCAGTCTTGCTGATGAGGGCATTGATGTACGGCAAGGAAGAAGAGGTGAGTGAGCTTTGGCGAAGAACTGCTAGAAAAGATTGTTGCAGGCCACAAGAAATTGTTCAGGAGAAACTGGGAGAATGTCTTTTTTTCGGTGGAGAGATCCGGCTGTCCAACCTGACAGATTTTCTATTCATTTATTATTTAAAATTTTTTTATATGCATACAATTAGTCAAGAATTGGAGTATAAAATGTGGGTAGTTTTTTATTCATTTATTATATGCATACAATTAGTCAAGAATTGAAGTATAAAATGTGGGTAGTTTTTATTTATTTATTATATGCATACAATTAGTCAAGAATTGAAGTATAAAATGTGGGTAGTTTTTTATTTATTTATTATATGCATACAATTAGTCAAGAATTGAAGTATAAAATGTGGGTAGTTTTTTATTCATTTATTATATGCACAATAGTCAAGAATTGAAGTATAAAATGTGGGTAGTTTTTTATTTATTTATTATATGCATACAATTAGTCAAGAATTGAAGTATAAAATGTGGGTAGTTTTTTATTCATTTATATATGCATACAATTAGTCAAGAATTGAAGTATAAAATGTGGGTAGTTTTTTTATTTATTTATATATGCATACAATTAGTCAAGAATTGAAGTATAAAATGTGGGTAGTTTTTATTTATTTATATGCATACAATTAGTCAAGAATTGAAGTATAAATGTGGGTAGTTTTTTATTTATTTATTATATGCATACAATTAGTCAAGAATTGAAGTATAAAATGTGGGTAGTTTTTTATTTATTTATTATATGCATACAATTAGTCAAGAATTGAAGTATAAAATGTGGGTAGTTTTTTATTCATTTATCATATGCATACAATTAGTCAAGAATTGAAGTATAAAATGTGGGTAGTTTTTTATTTATTTATTATATGCATACAATTAGTCAAGAATTGAAGTATAAAATGTGGGTATAATCTTATAATTTTGTGTATTGAGATAATCAGTGGGAAGAGCTCAGACGACAGAGGACAGTGAGAGCATCCATAGAACCAGGTTTAAATTAGTTATACAGAAATTGCAATAGTCTGTTGCTTCAGAATTAGTCTCTACTCTCACAACTGTTTCTATGACTTCATCACAGACTAATTCTTGGTGAATATTCCATTGTCTTCTAAGACGTAAGTCCGACAATTTGATTTAAAAAATCTAAAAAATCTATCAGTTCATTTTAATTTGTACTTATACATTTTATACTTGTTTAAAAATAGAATTTAGTAAAAATGAATTTGTCTTGTTTGAATACAAATTTATTACATGAAGAGAAATGAGGAGAGACGTGAAAACCAATTTGGTGGAGATTTGTTTATATCTATTAATAATGGAGATTCGCTTCTGGTTTTTGTCTGTAACTTCATAAATAAAACAATTAACGACAAAGTAAATATACACATTAAATATCACCAGGGCTTGGTTTTTGAGCAAAAATAATAGAGATTTGATTTATATTTGTGAAGATAATTAAAAAAGAAAATTTAAATGATAACAGCATGGATTTTTTTTGCATTTAATATTTTAGATAATGTACAGCTAGACTGTTTTCAACAATATATGCTTAAATACACTAAAAACTTTTTTCCTGAATCTGACCTGCTGTAACAAAAATTATGTCACTGCTTACGTCACATTACCCAGAATCGTCATAACATAGAATAAATACACTCAAAATTTGAACATGCAACATTAGACAGTCCTCATTGTTTTTTTAAAACAAGTTTTAATAAATACATGACTGGTATTATATATCTATATATAGTTTGTTTTATTTTAATACATATTTAAAGTTTACATTTCAAATTGTTTTATTTTTTAATCCTTTAATGAATTTGATGATTTTACTTACTTAGGGTACAAACTCGCTGACATTGAATTTTTAACTCCCACCCCTCTGGCAATATTTTACAAAAATCTATTTTTACATCGCCCGGAGTGCGTTTTTTATTTTGTACTAGTTTATTAATAATGGAGATTGTCTGTACCAAAAACTATGTCATAGCTCTATATCACAGCCTACGTCACAATATTCTTATGCTATATACACCCAAAATTTGAGTAAGCAATTTTAAAAATTGTTTTTTACTCTTGTCTTTTTTTTTTACAGTAACAAGAAATTAACTAAAAAGTTTACAAATAAATAAATAAAGACCTACGATTTTGTGTAAAATTGATGTGGAAAATATTCAAAACAATTGTTTGATTATTACATGCACGCAACATTTTATTTGAGAGGGACGGGGCTCAGTTTTCATTTCAAATTGTTTTATTCTTTTTTACTCCTTTAATAAATATGAGGATTTTGTTTACTTATGATACAAACCCTCTGACATTGAATTTTTAACTCCCACCCTCTCAGGCAATGTCTTTCAAAAATTAATTTTTACATCGCCCGGAGGGTGTTTTTTTATTTTGTACTAGTATATATAATGATGTTGCACCCTATATGAGTTTCATTTTTGTTCCCTAAAATTGTGAAGATATTACAATGACTCCTAAAGGTGTCATTGTACCAGAAATATCAACTTACTATTATTCTTAATATGTAATTTTCAAGTATGATTAACATGTTTTTTAATTGTCAACTTTTTTATTTGTCAAATTTTAAATGTTATTTTAAATGAGTAAAATAAAAATAAAATGAGTAAAATAAAATTTATTTTATTCTAAATGTTATTTTTAATTGTCAAATTTTTTCATTGTCAACTTACTATTATTCTTAATATGTAATTTTCAAGTATGATGAACTTATTTATTTATTTTTTTTCTGTTTCAGAAAAGACAAGTATATGGTTACTTTCCCGTATCCTTATATGAATGGACGATTGCATTTGGGACACACATTTTCTTTGTCAAAATGTGAGGTAAGTTTAACTCTTAAAGTCCTATACCACCTCATTCCACCTGGCCAGAATTCTCCTTCATTTTCCTAATACACCCCAAATAATAATCTTTGTTTAAATGTAATATTAAACATATTTAGCAGTCTTTAATTTAAGGGAAATAACAGGTAACTTTAGATGCAACGGTCATTTTTAGCCATTTTTTTATATATCCTTATAGGAATGGGGATCTGGACTTAAAAAATTCTCAACAGGATGTTAAGAGTTAAAGATTAATTATGAAAAATCATATGTTGATGTTATGGAACAAAAAAAAAGATAAATTGAGTTATTTCTGTTTAAGAGAACTTTCCTCTTTGGAGTGCTCATCCATCTTCACGGCCCTTTTTCACGTTGGAGCAAGTCGGGTGTGTTGAAATAAAAAATAAAAAAAAGGCGTTGGGGTGGCCTAATGTCGAGTATCAGCCAATCAGCGAGGGAGTCTATCCCCTTTTCACAAGTTCTAGACCAAGGAGATTGTTTTTGCGTCGTCTGAGATGGAGTGCCACACCTACCATCAGCTCCTCACTTTACCGCACAGATCCCTGTGCTACTCATACGCTGAGTTAGCGAAGGCCAGTATCGAACCAGGAACCTTGAGGCTCTACTGACTGAGCTGTTGATTGTTAAGTATCTTCTTATTGTTTAACAAATGATAGCAGAGTGTAGTGGACCACTTCCAATCAATCGGCTAGTTTCATCAAGCCCTAGCACTTATATGATTGTCTCAACCCTTTTTTAACATATATGTGCTAGAAGGCGATTAATTGTAATCATAATTACTCCCAGGTCCACTCTGCCCTGGAGTGGTAGTCCCTGTTATGGTCTCATTTATGGGTTAAATAGAAAAAAATGTGTTTTAAGTCTTCAGCATAAAATAACCCAACAAGGGTTCACATGCTGTAAAACCCAACCAACCAGGATATATATATATATATTTACCAACCCATACGCACGAGCAGGATACAACACAAGGTCAATTTCTTAAGTGGAGTTCAACAGGTTTGAATTCAGAGTTTTCCTTCTCCTAGACCGGTTGCCTAACCAAGGTTAAAGAGCCCAGTCTGCCCTACTTTTTATCCATAGCTGGAGGGAGAGTAGGATTAATACCTTTCCCAAGGGTATTAGCTCTAAGTTAAAATGCAGTCACCGCATCCAGGATTTGAACTCGTGGCGACAAGTCCATTTCCCATGACTTTAACCATTACACCACACGCTTCCGTAACCAACCAGGATATAGAGTTGGCCTAACAGTTATAGTTTTAGGAAATTGACCTATTGACCTGAGGACTGTTTATGTTTTGCTTTCATCCTAATAATTTTATCAAAGACATCTCTTCTCCCTGAAGCTATGGGAAAATAGTAGGACAGGCCGGGTTCTTTATCTGGTAATCTGAACATTAGCTACATAAATGAGACTTAATTGTGCTTGCACGTTATTTGAAATGAACTTAATTGTTATTAAGAACACATTTTATTATATTTTTGTGTTAAAACATGCAGTTGTATTGATTCAAACAAATTCATATTTTCAATGTAGATTAATGGTGAAATGAAAATCTCCGACCAAAACAAACGGTTTCCTCAAAGTGAAACAAACAAGGGGAGATTACTCTCATTTATGTAACTAATGTTCATATTACCCTTTATCCTTGGTTAACCAACTGGTTCAAGAGGAGGATATTTCTGATTTCAAACCTGTTGTACTTCAATTATAAACAAAATTGACACACCTACATGTGGCGGAGGAGTTGTTTACATATATACTCTACCAAGAGTATGAAGTGCGTGGTGTAATGGTTAAAGTCTTGGGAAATGGAGTCGTCGCCCCGAGTTCAAATCCTGGACGTGGTAATTGCATTTCACTTAGTGCTAATATCCTTGGGAAAGGTATGAATCCTACTCTCCCTCCAGTTATGGATAAATAGTAGGGCAGGCTGGGCTCTTTAACCTTGATTAGGCAACTGGTCTAGGAGAAGGAAAACTCTGAATTCAAACCTGCTGAACTCCACTTAAGAAATTGACCTTGTGTCGCATCCTGCTTGTGCGGAGGGGTTGGTATATATATATATATACTCTACCAAATCATTTACCTTTCTTTTTCTTTCATAACATCTCTTGTACATTTTCTTGAATGAACAAATAACAGTGTAAAATAAAGACAAATTATATTTCTTTTTCTCTGAATGTTTGAGATGAACTTTGAACCTAACCCTTTATTTTAGTCTACGGGGGTATCCTGTTCTCATTCCGCTAACCATAGTTGGGGTAGGAGTTGTGTTAATTATTTTTCTATGTTACTGCCTCTACTCATGATTGAACCCGGAATCCAGAGATAAATGTCATGTAGAACTGTCTTAACCTAACTACCTTATCGACTAGGCCATGTGTCCAATTGGATGGCTCCCAATTACGACAAGAAAGTTCCTGAGTTCGAAAAGAAGGTTCCTGAGTCCGACAAGAAATACCTGAAGAAGGCCGGAGGGCATATCGGCCGAAATGTTGTACAAATAACAATGAAAATGGGGACAATAGTCGGAATAACGCAGATAATACTTATATTTCTTTGTTTTATAATCATTTAGAAAGCAATAATATTGAAATTATCAGACAAATTATCTACAGCATCTTTTGAAAGTCTTGTCACTTGTTATTTCTTTTAGAGGTAAATACATTCTGAAATTCTAGAAAATAATTTGATTTAAAAAAAATTTTTTTCTTTTCTTTTCTTTTTTTTTTTTTTTTTTTTTTTTCAGAGGTAAAATAATTAAATAACTTATATATTATTAAATACAAAAAATAATGAAAGTTAAAATAATATGTTAGGGTGACAAGACTTTCGGACCGCGCTATACATTAATATATATATATATATTTTTTTATTTTTTTATCAGCCATATTTAGCCATATCAAATAAACACAGTGTTTATTTACGTACTCTCATTAATATATATGTATATTAATGTATAGCGCGGTCCGAAAGTCTTGTCATCCCTACATATTCTTTTTAGAGGTAAAATAATTACATAACTCATATATTATATTGATAAAACAAAAAAATAATGAAAATTAAAACAATATGTAAAGGGGTGACAAGACTTTCGGACCACCCTGTAGATTAATGTACAGCATGGTCGGAAAGTCTTGTCACCCCTAAATATTGCTCTTTTTACAGGTAAAATAATTACATAACTCATATTATATTATTAAAACATTAATATATATTAGGTTAAAAAAAATAATGAAAATTAAAACAATACGTTAGGATGACACGACTTTCGGACCATTCTGTAGATTAATGTACAGCGTGGTCGGAAAGTCTTGTCATCCCTACATATTCTTTTTAGAGGTAAAATAATTCCATAACTCATATATTATATTAATAAAACAAAAAATAAAGAAAGTTAAAACAATATGTAAAGGGGTGACAAGACTTTTGGACCATCCTGTAGATTATATTATTAAAAAAAGAAAACGAATGATTAAAATCTATTTTTATTATTAGTTTGCAGTTGGATTCTGGAGATTGAAAGGTAAACATTGTCTGTTTCCATTTGGCTTGCATTGCACTGGAATGCCAATCAAGGTAAGAAATATTCTTTTCTAATACTTTATTCTATGTATATTTTTATTTTTAAAAATCATTATAAACACTAACAAAATAAAAAAAAAATGCCCTCTGAGCGATGTAAAAATAATTTTTTGAAAAATATTGCCTGGGGTGGATGGGAGTTAAAAATTCAATTCTATTCAGTTCAATTCTATTCAGTTCAATTATATATACTAGCAAATATATGCACCCTCCGGGTGCAAGTATTTAAGTTTTAGTATAATAAAATATCATATTAAATTAGAAAGGCTAATAAAACTGAATAAGAATGCAGATAAAAAGATTTGGAACAGAGGGGTATGATTGAAAAATAGAACAACTTTGAAACTAACTCTTCCATCATTTTTCATTACTCCCGCCTTTCTTTGGTAAATTTTCCTAATTTAACTATTTAGTTAAAATAGGAAGTAAAGAATAAATAAGTTATTTTTTCTTGTTAATGGATTTCTTTTAAGATTTATCCCCGAGATGTTTGCTCATATTGATTAAGATAAAACCAAACAATTAGAAATCAATGATACTAAGCGTATATTTATTAAAATCAAATTTTTAAGATCAATATTCAAATTAGCCTTCCCATTCACACTGTAATCCGCTATTTTGTTGTATATATAAATACAATTGCATGTTATTAGTATGTAGATATGGTCAACAGTATTAATGATGTAAAACAATTTTATTAATAATTGAAGTTTAAATTAAAAATAAAATCATGGAGAATATGATGTAAATAACACAGGGAATTGTGACTTGTATAGTAATATAGTTTCGGTTACAGACAGACAAACCCACAATCTCCATTATAATAAGATATATATATATATATATATATATGATGGACTCTCCCGTCGATTTTCGACGTATGAGGGTTCATACACACAATGAACTCCCACACAGTGATTTGTTTATAGTGGTGAAGGCTTGTGTTGGACCATCCACACTTTTTGTCACAGTCGATAGGAAAGAATTGGTGCATAAAAGGTTGCCACAAACCCAATCAACGACCGACCTCAGGAATTTTGAATTTAGAGTTATCCCTCTCCTAGACTGGTTACCTACCCAAGGCTAAAGAGCCCAGTCTGCCCTACTATTTAACCCATAGCTGGAGGGAGAATACATGGATTCATACCTTTCCCAAGGGTATTAGCGCTATGTGAAATGCCAACAGCTTCGTCTAGGAATTGAACTAGAACCGACAAGTCCATTTTCCATGACTCTAACAACTAGCCCACGCGCCTCCATAATAATACGCCTATATATATATATATATATATATATATATATATATATATATATATATATATATATATATATATATATATATATATAAAATCAGAGGACCAATTTTGTGTAATCTTATTTTACTATTTTTATCAGAAAGCTGCTTTCTAAGAAATACAGGGTTTATATTTAACTATAGATTCTCTAAATCCTAAATTTATCAAGTTAATTTTATTATTGATAATAAATAAAAATCATTCTCTGCTATGATTGGTTACATTTTATCATGGAAGTTCAGTATTATTATTATTGTTATGCCTTATAACCCTGAGCCCATCCTGGGTGAAAAAAACACCAGAACAAAACTAGAAGGAAATGTAAAATGTTATAATCTGTAATTTAATAGTCTGATTGGCTGTATTGTTGCTAGGCAAGAGCAATGTAGAAATGGGGATTCCCCCAGCCAAAATGTACTTTTAGGTAATGACGCACATACTGCCAGTACATTATATTTTTTTCAACATTTTATTTTAGTTATTAACATTAGTTAAACTAGTTAAATAAAATAAAAATCACCCTCCAGGTGATGTAAAAATGAATTTTTGAAAAATATTGTCTGAAGTGGGTGGGAGTTAAAAAATTCAATTTCAATAAACTAAATTTTGTTTGGTTCAATTCCATAGAAAAATAAATTCTTTAAAAATTCTTTTCAATAAATAAAATTTATTTTTAAAAATGTTTGTACAATGAATGAATGAATGTAATATATGTTGTTGTTAGGCTCTTAATTCATTTTCTTGGAGATTTAATAAATTTCATATTTATTAAAGTAAGCATTAGATTAATAGAATAACTTTATTTAATTTTTTAAGAACAAATTTTTTTTTATATAATCAAAATTAATAATTTAATTTTTATAGATTCTTTTTTTTTTTTTTTAATACTTCAATCTATCTATATATTTTTATTTTCAAATCATTATAAACATTTATACCTTTTAATGTTCAATTTGGCAATAATCAAATTCAATTTGAAACCAACCAAATTACAAAATGGAATAGCCAAATTCATTTTGGAATTAAACAATTTATTTTTTTTTGCTCAATAAGATTATAAAATTGAATATTTTAATAATGAATTAAAGATATTTGACTAAACTCTGTTCATTCACTATAACTTTTATGATTAAAATGACACTATAAGATTTGTCGATTTTTAAAAATCTATTCAAGCATGTATGAACTGTCGTATTACAAAATGTATCATAATCGTGACGGAGAACGAGTACCACCGTACTCATTTGAAAAAGAGTGAGAGTGTCTTGCCTGCCGGAGTTGAACCCGCGCCCTCCGGAATGCAAAAAAATGAGATTTAGGTGCTGGATTCACAAAGAATTGTGCATAGGCACGAGGTTCGACTGATGTGCCCGGATGATAAGGGGAAACGGCAGTATAAGTAGAAGTGGGGTGACAGCAGTAAGGGTGTTGCGACTTCAGCTGCTGGTAAACGACGACAGTGTTGTAGCCTGTGAATAAGGCGTTTGACTCGCTTCTTTTTGCAGAGTGGTAAGACTCCCCCAATAGGGCCACCTGTTGGCTGTGGGTGGCAACCCGTGATGCTTAAGGATAGAACCCAGGTGGATGAGCAGTTCATGACTTGCAATATTCCACTTTAGTCCTTACTTGGGCTAGACAAGCAGTCGGGGAGGCCCCCTCCGATCAATCGGCTGGTCATGTCAAGCCTTAGCACCTATATGATTGCCCCAACCCTATTGCCCTTATGACAAGCCTCAACCCCTTTTTATCATATGGGTGCTAGAAGGCGGTAACTGAGGTTCTACATGTCCTGGGAATGACGTTAAACTCTATCTGATGGTGAGGTTCCAGTTCTGGAAGTTTGGGGAATGTGGAGCACCCCTTCATCACCATTGCTCCCTGGTACACTCTGACCTGGAGTGGTAGTACCTGTTAGGGTCCCATCTATGGGTTAAATAGAAAAACATGAGTTTATAAACAAAATTGTATTATGCATTAAGAATGAATTTATTTTACAACTTTGTCGGCAATAAATGACCCACTGAGGTTGATATGCCGTAAAACAAAACAAACCAAACCAAACCAATTTATACTACGTGGTATGTGTGTGTGTGTGTATCTGTGTTTTTTAATTAATGGAAAAAATACCTTATTTAATTGAGTAAAAAAAAAAATTATAACTTGTTCCCTCACTTAGTTAATCTAGTACTTAAAGATCACAAAGTACCTTATATTTGAGCCATGATTATTTTTATTTTACTCTATTAAATAAGGTATTTTTTCCATTAATTAAAATTTGAATAAAAACACACACACATCACGTCATATAAATGGAGACTCCAACATAAAATAAATTTTCCATTCATTAAAATTAGTTTCCAAGAATTTTCGGGAAAAATTACGTCACATAGTTTTAAATTAAGACACCGACGTTAGTCAGTGTTTTAAAGTAAAGACACAGATTCAAATCCTGGATGGGGGATGTGAAATGCATTCACATAGTGCCAATACCCTTGGGAAAGGTATGCCTCCCATTATTATCCCTCCAATAATAGTTGAGCAGACTGGGCTCTTTAACTTTGGTTAGGAACTAGTCTAAGAGAAAGAAAACTCTGAATTCAAACCTGTTAAACTCGGCTAAGTGATTGACCTTGTGTCACATTCTGCTGGTATGGAGGGGGCTGGTAAATACATAAAACAATGGCTTTGGCATTAAGTAACCCATGAAGGTTGATATACCATTAAACAAAAAAAATTAAAATAAAACAAGCTAAATCAAACCAAACATCAAACTTTAAAAATGTATAATAGAATATGAAGTAAAGTTAATGCATATAAAAAAAAAAAAAAATTGAAAATTTCTCCAAACTTATAGATGTTCTATTTAAAAAAATCTTTTATTCATTCATTTATTTATTTATTTCTATCTTTTATTCTTTAGGCTTGTGCTGATAAGTTGAAGAGGGAAATAGAAGTTTATGGCCTGCCTCCAAAATTTCCTGTTGAAGACACCACCCCAGAGGAACCTGAAGATGTCAACCCAGCATCTGTTGATAAAACTAAAGGCAAAAAGGTTTGTTTTACTTATATACTTGTTTTACTTATATACTTGTTTTACTTATACTTACTTATACTTATTTTTTTGGAGATTATGTGTTTAATTGAAGTCATACCTAATTTTGTAAATTGATTAGTTATAATTAAATGAATTAGGCGTGCATATCGGTTTAAATGTAAGCCGTAAACAAATCGAGAAAAAGTAAATCTCTGTATGTACATTTCAGCCTATTAGGCCTCATCAGCAGAGTTATAGACAGGGCAGTGATTTGTACATGATTCAAACCCTACCTGTCAGGCTGACAGGCGGGACTCTAACCATTACACTAGCTGGCTTAACCAAATTTCTCTTTTAATCAATTTTACTTACACGTGTTTCAGTCAGGAGTTTATCAATGTGTACATTATTCAAACTATTATTATTTTTAAATAACCAAATGAAATAATAATAATAGAAAAAATAGAAATGTTCCGCACACAAAGAAAATTCGACCTTCATCAGAGTAAATCCTTATTTGAAATGAAATTCGTTGGAAAACGATGTATGTATGCATATATATATATATATATTATATATATATATATATATATATATTATGTGCCAACATTGCACAGAGCTCATGAATGATTTTTTTTCTCTCTTTTTTTAAAAATTCTTAAAGGTATGATCCACAGTTACCAAATTTTATTGGGTGCAAAACACATCTGACTAGAATCTAAAATTATATATGTATATATATATATATATGAGAAGTAAACAAACAATGTGTTTGATATGGCCTTAGCCGACAATTTTTGGGAGAATATGTGCTTAATTGAAGTCATACCTAATTTTGCAAATTAATTAATTGATAATTAATAAATTATGCGGGCGTATCTGTTCAAATTTAGCCTTACATTTGAACAGATATGCCCGCCTAATTCATTAATTATCAATTAATTAATTTGCAAAATTAGGTATGACTTCAATTAAGCACATAATCTCCCCAATATATAT
Organism: Doryteuthis pealeii; assembly: GCA_023376005.1. NCBI lineage: Eukaryota > Metazoa > Mollusca > Cephalopoda > Myopsida > Loliginidae > Doryteuthis > Doryteuthis pealeii. The sequence continues at coordinate 26,501,064 of CM042179.1, read as the reverse complement.
ATATATATATATATATATGTAAGCACTGTTAAAATACCACACACTCACAGATCAACGTATTATGTGTGTGACCAGTTACATACACATCATTTTATCCAATCATACGCATCCCATGTCTATTGAATTTTTTGAAATTTTTTGTAATTTTTTCGATTTCCCTTACATTTGAAACATCTTCACCTGATGATTGCATCACATGAAACCAATATGGTTGTGATTGTTCCTTTGTCACCTAATAAATAGATATGTAAAACCTTTATATATTTATCTTATTATATTTATATATATAAGTCATCGGGGTGGCCTAAAGTCGGTATCAGCCAGTAAGCGAGGGAGTCTATCCCCTTTTCAATAGCGCTAGACCAAGGAGATTGATTTTAGCATCTGAGGTGGAGCGCCACACCTTCCATCAGATCCTTACTTTACCGCACAGATCCCTGTGCTACTCATACGCTGAGTTGGCAGGGACCGGTATCGAACTAGGAACCTTGTGGTTTCTAGCCGAACGCTCTACCAACTGAGCTAACCCGGCCCCTATATATATAATATATAAATCATGTTGTATAAAATGAAAATTTTGCCATAAAATAATGAATGAACTTGATTGAACATTTACAAATATGCTTTTAAATTTAAAGATGTTTTCTTTTTATTATTATTATTATTTTGTTATCAGAGCAAAGCTGTTGCCAAAACTGGAGGTTTGAAATACCAGTGGCAGATTATGGCTTCCATGGGTTTGAAGGATGAAGAAATTGTAAAATTTGCAGATCCTGCTTATTGGTTGCGCTACTTCCCACCTCATACAATTACGGATTTGAAGAAAATGGGTGTAAAGGTAAGTAACAAAGAAAATAATTTGGTTTTAAAAGTTAATATTCTAAATATTCATATTAAACCCTCTTGAAAATTGAGCAGAAGGACTCAGATTACAACAATAATAGGACTTTATTTGAATAGTGAAGAATAATCAAAGTTCCAATTACCGTCGAAAGGAACTAATTCCCCCTTAAAGGCCACTACGCCCGCACAATGGGGGGGAGGAGAGATGAAGAATAATCAAAGTTCCAATTACCGTCGAATTGGGAAGTCATGGCGACAAACGGTTGTAACCCAATACAAACCCGAATAGTCTCAAAGTCTACTGCAGATTATTTGAAGTGAGCACATACGTGCACTCACTCCAAACAAACTTTTTCTTTATTTGGAAATGAGATACAGCGCATGTGCACACAACTCGGCATATAGCCGGAAGTTTGGTTTTGGGGGAGAGGTAATAAAACTGGTCATATCACTACACGGATCTATCTAGCTAGGCTCACTCACCGACCGATTCATTCAAAAATAAAAATAAAATTCTTGCATTCTCCCCTTGCGCAGCTCCCTTTCACCAAAATACCTCATTCGCTCTATGCATATATCCTACTTAAAAATTTCCCAATATTGATGATTGGCGATGAAGGGGGTGGGAAAAAATTGAAAATAAAAACTCCAAGAAACTGAAAAACACATGTAAGCAAAACAAAAATTGTGGGTCATTTTGGTTTCCCCCTTTCCCTCAGCTATTGTGTAGGCCCGCCTACTGTCTTCCGCACTTTGTTGTTTGAAAGCAAGCCGGTCAGTGCCTCTAATATGGGGGTGGGTGTCCTTAGTGGTGGTCGGTAAAAAAATTGGGATTCTGTAGGCCAGGCGGGTTGGGTTACTAGAAAAATTGACTTTCCAGGGAAAATATTAGGGTGACTCAGGTGGTTTTATAAAAAACTTGGGATTGGGGTCCTGGATATGTCCTATAAGAAAAAAATGGGGTTGATGATCATTCAGCCTCCTAACTAAAAGGATCTATGGTGTATGCAGTTTTGGCTTTTTCTTGTTTTTTCTTTTGTTTATTTTACAGACTTTGTTTGTCTATCTAAGGGATGGGGTCCCGAGACAGGATCCCCGTCAGTGCTGGCCATGATGGGCAGGCAACAATGTCTCTACTCCTGTCCCCGTTCTTACACACAAGCTTGCGGCATTTATCCACCTTTAGTTGAATGTCGTGGGTTCGAGCATCCTCCTATTGCACCTAATCCTTACCTTAAGCTGATGCTTAAAATAACAGATCAGATTCTGACAGGAAAATTCCTCGTCCTCATGCAATCCCTTGTTTCGCGTTGACCATATCACCATTCTAGCTACGGCTAGTATAGCGAAAAACACCTTTCGTTTTTCTCCGACGAACTGACATTGTCCACGACGTAACCAACGTCAAGCTGATTGGGTGCGATACGGGCCGTAACCTCGTTCACGTAATTCCAAAATGAACGTACCCCGTTACAGTGGTAGAAGGCGTGCTCAGCCATTTCTTCTAAGCCACTGTTGCAACGGGTGCAAGATTGAAAATCAGCAGTGTGCGCTTTGTATTGTATGCTTGCGAGCGGCAACGCATTCTGAACGAGTTGCCAGGTGAGGGAGAACTCGGAGTTGTTCATGAACCCAGCAACTGGCGCCCAATTCCACTGTGACCGGACCTCCTCTAATGACGAGCCGTGCCGCTCCACGAGCGGATCCGAGACGTACCCCTCCACTAATGCCCGATACAGTGCCCTCCAAGGCCATGAGACATCACTAGACTCAGGTAGTCTTCGAAGGGCTTCACGACACTCGAACAGAAACCGCTCTTTCCGTCGAATTTTATGGAGCCGTAGCTGCCAGTCTGGGAAGATGTCCTGGATTCGCCACAACCAAGCGGTTTCAGTTTGCAACGATCGATTCAGAAATGCCAGCCTCTCAGCGTCGCGATGAGCCGCCAAGTTCGGCATCCCCAAACCTCCATTACAAGGCCGCTGGAAATAAATCTGCCTGCGAGCCATTGGCTGGCGCCCTCTCCACAAAAAGCGGAAAAGGGCCCGTTCTAACGCCAATAACCGAGCCGCGAGCAGAGGAAGTACAGACAATCGGTAAAGGATCAGAGGGAAGATGTAGGTAGCATAAACCTCCGCCCTGCCCTTTAAGGACAACCTCCTTGGAAACCATTTTCGGATCCGAGCTTCCACCTTTGACTGTACTTCCGACCAATTTTTCTCGACTTGGAGATCGGGCCCAAACCACACGCCAAGGATTTTGATGGGACCGTCACTCCAGCGGAAGGGGCAGGGTATCGGATCCTGCCCAGGCTCCCAACCGCAGACCTTCGCTCTTTTCTAAATTGATCTTTGCCCCAGTGATTTGTTCGTACCTTGCAAGCACCTTCTTTACTGCTTCTATGTCCGAAACGCATGACGCGAACATGGTGATATCATCGGCGTACGCGGATACCTTGGCTTTCACGGGGCCAGGGACAACAATTCCGTGCAAGACTGGACATGCCTCTCCGTCTCTAAGCCTACGGAGCAAAGGCTCCAAAGCGAGGACATAGAGAAGAGGAGACAGGGGGCAACCCTGTAGCACAGATCGCTCAATCGGAAAGACAGCTGAGCGCTTCCCATTTACTTGTACCACTGCCGTAGGAGATTGGTACAGCATCTTGATCCATTTGCGGAACTCCGGTTTGAATCCGGTGGTCTCCAAAACAGTCTCCAGGAACCGGTGGTCTACCCTGTCGAATGCCTTGGACTGATCTAAATTGATCAGCGCGGCACATTTGTCGTCTTTTATCCCCTCTAGGATCATGCGAACCAAATGCAAATTGTTTTGGATCAATCTTCCTTTCACAGCGTAGTTCTGTTCTAGTCCGATCAGATCACCGACAACTACTGCAGAATGACAGGGTATTTATAAAACTCCACAATATCATTCAAATTAAGCAGCCAATCAGAACTCAAGGAATGGAATCACCCAAATTCATGAATGGATCATTCTTGATTTCTATAAATACCAACTGTCTTGGACACTGCTTCAGTTGTACTTAGTTAGCTGCTGTTATTCAAACCAACAGTAGACTAACTGACTTCAATAAATAAAAGGACCATATGACCTTTAGGCACCCGTTTTTGATATCGATTAAGAAAGGACATGTTTTTCATTTACACTGTCAATATCCGGTGGTTTGTTAGGGTTAGGGGTTTTATAATTTTTTAAAAAAATCTAAAAATCGTCTGTTAAAACAACTGGATATTGACAGTGTAAATGATAAACATGTCCTTTCTTATTGAGATCAAAAAGGGGTGCCTAAAGGTCATATGGTTCGAATAGAATGAGTTCTAACATGAATAGTGAACTTTGAAGTATCACATCATACAGGTAAAAAGTACCAAGAAAATTTGGTACAGCCGTGGGGGAAATTTGGTCGGCAAAAAGTCAAGCCGCTCACAGCAGCTCTTCTACCACTTCAAAGCAAATTTACAAAAACTAATAGTTAGTTCATTATAATTGAGCAGAAGGACTCCAATTACAATAATAATTGGACTATATAATAGGACAGAATGAGTTCTGAGATGAATAGATAATGAACATTGAAATATCCCATCATACAGGTAAAATATTGGGGGAGGTTTGGTTGGCAAAGAGTTAACAGCATGTCCACCCTTGGGTTGTTTTATGTTGAAGATGTTTTTGTTTAACTCTTTGCCTACTTTCTTAATTCTTTGCCTACTTTAATCCAATTACAGTGGCTCTCCAACCACTGCAATCCTACCCTAAGCCACTGGTAGCAGCTCCTGCATATGTCACTTATAATTGATCAAAAGGACTCCGATTACAATAATAATATGACTTTATTTGAATAGAATAAATTCTCAGGTGAATAGTGAACTTTGAAACATCCCATTATACAGGTAAAAAATACCAATAAAATTTGGTACAGCCATGTATTGTATATCTGTCTTTTTACATAGATGGTATATACGTATGCCCGTCTGAACATACAGACATATCTATATTATGAAGTATACCCGTGGTTGTGTCCCTCATACTTAATCTTAATATCTTTGATCTGTTACTTGTCAGAGTTAATACTTCATTTGGCTGAGTAGTGACTTTCTTTATGGCTTGGTCTCTAGATGTTATATACTTCTTACGTCTTACTCTGGTCTATTCTTCCGGCCGTCTTCTGATCGTCTAGTCTTCTGGCCTGTATATCTTCTAAGGTCTCGTCTGGTCTTCTATTGAGGGTTCCGTGTCTGGTTCTGTTGGGGATCATTTCTTATCAGAAGCCTTGTGCCATTGTTAGCTTTTAGTAATAACAACAAGACTTCGATTTACTTTTGATGTTACTTTATTCCAGAACCCCAGACCAGACAATGCACGCGGAGAGTCACATCTTGCTAGCTTCCTTCTAAGTTCTAACTCTCCAACTCTGCAACTGACTAACACCAACTGTAACTGCAACTAACTGAGTTGCTTACACCTTAAACCGGAAGGGCTTCTATTGACTTCCGTTCTCACGTTCCATCCCCAGAACGCAAGGTGAGAGTGAGGTCAAGCATTGTCACTCACTCTTAAGGCCATCAGCTGTACTGATCGCCATAAGGATTTCTATACTACCTTAAAAAGTAATAGGGATCCAATTAATATGTAACATAGATTTCTCTCTATCGGTCGGGTTTTGACTGTCTTCTTGACTGGTTATCTGGTTGGCTTTTCATCAACTTCTTAAGATCTTCTCTTTAAGATGCTGGTTGAAAATTCCTTGGTTGTTGGTTTGTTTTGTGACCAACTCAAGGAATTTATTCAAATGTGTCAGTAGAAAAACTGAGAGCTTCATATACCTCTCAAAACAGTGAAAGGATTTTGTTTAATTTAAAAAAATGTTTTTCAATTAAATTAGAAAATATTAAAGTTGTATTTCTCTTATGATTATTTTAATCAATATTAATTTAAAAAAATGTTTTTCTATTAATTCTTCTAAAAATCTTAGAAAATCTTAAAATTGTATTATCATAATTTTTTTAATTAATATTAATTTAAAAAAATGTTTTTCAATTAATTCTGAAAATCTTACAAAATATTAAAATTTTATTATTATAATTTTTTTATTAATATTAATTTAAAAAAATGTTTTTCAATTAATTTTTCTAAAAATCTTAGAATTTATTTTAATTAATATTTTTTTATTTAATATTATTTATTAATTCCTTGTTTATTCAGATTGATTGGCGTCGGTCATTTATTACAACTGATGCAAACCCATTTTATGATTCGTTTGTCCGATGGCAATTCCTTAGACTCCGTGATGCTGGAAAAATCAAATTTGGAAAAAGGTAATTTTTTTTTTCTTCTTTTAGTAAATGACGTTTTATTATATTATTATTAATTAGTATTTTATTTATTTGTGAATTTTGACATGAAAAGTTGGCAACACTGTTAAGTTTTTAAATGCCATCCTTGGAAACTTAAAAAGGGCTTAAAGTAAGTAAGTCCTGAGTTATGGAATCCTTTGGTAAGCGAATAAGTCCTATCCTGCGTATTGTTAAAGGTCCAGTGATTTAATCCTATGTCCGTCGTCCACGAAAGTCGCAGTAGTTATGAGTAGTTATGGCCAGTACTGCCGGTATAAGTATTGTATCAGCAGCAGAGTACTGCCAGCGATTGGCCAAGAGTATGATCACATGGTTATCGCCGAGTCTATAAATAGGAGCGGGCATCTAGCACACACCTTTATATAGCAAAATAAGTCAGCAGACACAAGCTCAAATTCAACACTGTTGACCTCATGTCACACTACCATAACAAATCCAACTCTTCTCCCTCCAGCTATGGGTAAATAGTAGGACAGACTGGGCTCTTTAACTTTGATTGGGCAACAAGTCTAGAAGAAGGAAAACTTTGAATTCAAACCTGTTAAACTCCACTTAAGAAATTGACCTTGTGTCACATCCTACTCGAATAGAATAGCCACCTCTTAGATATAATCGGCTGGGGTGTTAGAATGCACCGACTGCACCTCTGCAGAGGGGTAAGACTCCCCCAATGGGGCCACCTGTTGGCTGTGGGTGGTGACCCATGATGCTTTAGGATAGAGCCCAGGTGGATGAGCAGTTCATGACATGCAATACTCCACATTGGCCCTATCTTGGGCTAGACGGGCGGTCGGAAAGGCCCCCTCCGATCAATCGGCTGGTCACGTCAAGCCCTAGCACCTATATGATTTTCCCAACCCTATTGCCCTTATGGCAAGCCCCAACACCTTTTTATTATATGGGTGCTAGAAGGCGGTGACTGAGGGTCTACATATCCTGGAAATGACGTTAAACTGTATCCGATGGTGAGGTTCCAGGTTTGGGTAATGTGGAGCACCCCTTCATCACCATTGCTCCCAGGTCCACTCAGACCCGGAGTGGTAGTACCTGTTAGGGTCCCATCTATGGTTTAAATAGAAAAATGTATTTATAAAAAAATTGTATTATCCATTAAGAATTGATTTATTTCAAAACTTTATCGGCATTAAATGACCCACTGAGGTTGATATGCCGTAAAACAAACCAAACCAATCTTAGATATAAAAAGAAACATGATCTAATATATTTGTCACATTTCACTTGACTGACAAAGTTTTAAAGTACATTTTCATTGAATGTTCATTTTGATTACAATTATTTATCATTAGCTTTATTGATTGTTTATTGATTTCTGAAATCAATGATGAGATTTTGTCACAGATGAAATAAACATGAATTATTCATTTGATAAGTAGTGACAACACACAACACCAAAATTGAGCAGTCATTATTATTATTGCTCTATTGTATTTGTTTTTAAATATTTACTACATATTCTTATTGACTTTCCAATTCCTTTGGCCTCACTAGTTAGAGAACTGGGCAGAGACATAGAGGAGTAGAAAGATGATATAAATGGAGAGAAAGTTGAGAAAGATAGATAGTGGTAGAGAAAGAGATGGTGGTAGAGAAAGTAGGGATAGAGGTAGAGAAAGAGTGGTAGAAAGAGTAGAGAAAGTGATGATGATGGTGGTAGAAAGAGTAGAGAAAGTGATGGTGGTAGAAAGAGTAGAGAAAGTGATGGTGGTAGAAAAGAGTAGAGAAGTGATGGTGGTAGAAAGAGTAGAGAAAGTGATGGTGGTAGAAAGAGTAGAGAAAGTGATGGTGGTAGAAAGAGTGAGAAAGTGAAAGAGTGGTAGAAAGAGTAGAGAAAGAGGGGTAGAAAAAGTAGAGAAAGAGAAAGAGTGGTAGAAAAAGTAGATAGTGGTAGAGAAAGAGATTGAGAAAGTGAGAGAAAGAGATTGAGAAAGTGAGAGAAAGAGATTGAGAAAGTGGTAGAGAAAGAGATAGAGATATTTTAGTTGATTTCTGAATCCAGCTAGTGACTTGCACACCATTCCACAAGTTTAATTTTCAAGTCCTTCTCCTGTTACTTTGGATGACATGACTTAAAACAATGGCTTCTTTCACTGGCCAGTTGATACTCTTTGTTACACAAGGTACTATATTATATTGTACATTAAAAAAAATTTTTTTTTTTAATAAAAATTTTAATATATAAATTAAATATTTATTAAACAATAAACTTATAGTGTTCTGTGTTTTTATTGGTCAGTCTGGTTATGCTAATTTAAATGACTACTGTGGTTAGTACTATTTATTTGTCTTGCTCCTTATCTCTATAGTCAGATTTTAGCCCTGAAGAGCTTTATGCGAAACTAATAGTAGGTTCGTCTAACTCATTAGATTATCTTTATTTATATATATATATATATATATATATATATATATGGAAGATGAGGAAATTAATCCAACAGTATGTGGAAATTTTTTTTAAAGAAAACAAACACAGTGTCATGAACGATGGAAACTCTTTATGTCGATACTTAAGTATTTCGATTTAAAAAAAAAAAAAAAAAAAAAAAAACCTCCTTCAGGACACTGAATATTTGTATGAGTAAAAGATGAAAGATGTTCAGTGTATGTTGAATGTGTGATAAAAGGTTATTATTTGGCGTTTATATATGAAAGCCAATGATGCAATCATTGCATGTGAAAGCGAAAATTAATTAGAAACCGTCGCATATTGAATAACCCCATAACCTTATTTAACATTTACTCGTGGAAAATTCATGTTCGACATATGACGGTTTCTGATCATTAATTTTTTTATTTTTAAAAAACTGAAATACTTAAGTATCAACATAAAGAGTTTCCATCGTTCACCCTGTGTTTGTTTTCTTGAAAAATTTTCTCCACACACACACACACACACACACAAATACACACACACTCACACACACATACATACATACATACATATATATATATATATATATATATATATATGAGGAAGAATGAATAAAGAAAAGAAAGTAGAGAATGGATAATAAAGGATGAATTTAATCAATATCACTTACACATGTGTTTCGGTCAGTTTATCTATGTGTACACGATTCAAACTATTATTATTAAATAAACAAATGAAATGAAATAATAATAATAGAAAAATGTAAAAATATTCTGTACACAGAGAAAATTCGACCTTCATCAGAGGGAAATTTTATTTTGAATAAAAAAAATTTGTTGGAGAAAAACAGAGAATTTTTAAAAATGTTCGAAGAGAATTTTTAAAATTCACTTTCAGGACGCCGAATGATATAGAGCCGTTAGCAAATCTTGAGAATTTGAATATTTGATTTTTTCTAGGATATATATATATTTTTCTAGGATGTATATATACTGCATATTGTATTGGTATTTGGTATCCCTCTTAGAGCAATGCTATCAGCGACATTTAAAAAAATTATTTTTTGTTGCATAAATTAATTTTGTTAAGATTTCATTATTTCTTTCATTCAGGTATACAATCTTTTCTCCTAAAGATGGTCAACCCTGTATGGATCACGACAGGAGCAGTGGAGAGGTAAAAAGAAAAAAAGGATATTTATAATTTCTTTACAGATATTTACATAAATTTGATTTTTCAGACTGTTGTCCTCATCTTTATTATCGTATATAAAATCACGTTTCGGACACTATATCCCCCAGGCCTTCCTCAGCTGTTTTCTCTATATCCGAGCATAGCAATAACCCAACCTGGGAAATCATTTTCCTATGTTTGGATACACAGGAAATACCTGAGGAAGGCTTGGGGATATAGCGGCTGAAGTGTGATTTTAAGTACCCCAATAAAGATGAGAACAACAGTCTGAAAAATCAAAATTATACACATCAAGCCTCATTTTCCTGACATTCGTACATTATTCTATGAATGCACCTTTGATGAGTTGTAAATACTAATTATCTGGTGTCACTTAATCACCAAATTCTTATTTCTTATGAATGTTGTCACCTCAGATAGATAATAGACCATTTTCCTGAACATTTTTATACCTGCACCTTTGATGAGTTGTAGTGCACCTGAGCACTATATGGAGTAATTTTATTATTATTTACACATAATTATTTAATTATAATTTAATCTTATTGTTATACTCAGCTAATTGTGAGATGAGAGTAATATATCATCTATGCTATTACAAAATAAAAAATTTTGAAACATATTGCCTGAGGGGTGGGAGTAAAAAATTCAATGTCAGCGAGTTTGTACCCTAAGTAAGTAAAATTATCAAATTCATTAAAGGATTAGAAATAAAAAACAATTTGAAATGTAAACTTTAAATATGTATTAAAATAAAACAAACTATATATAGATATATAATACCAGTCATGTATTTATTAAAACTTGTTTTAAAAAAACAATGAGGACTGTGGTCTAATGTTGCATGTTCAAATTTTCAGTGTATTTATTCTGTTATGACGATTTTGGATAATGTGACTTAAGCAGTGATGTAGTTTTTGTTACAGACAAAAACCGGAAGCGAATCTCTATTATTAATAGATTTACATTTTTATTTATGGTCTTTTATTCTGCTTTATTTGTCTAGGGTGTTGGCCCACAGGAATATACTCTGATTAAGATGGCTCTTATGGAACCATTACCCAGCAAACTAAGGTAAATATTGAATTTACTTTTCTGGAATATAAATTGAAACTATTTCTAAAACAAGCATTTATTTTTTTTATTCTTGTTATTTTGCAGAAGATAAAAAAAAAAATGTCAATAACTTTCTGTTGTAATGGGGCGTTAGAATGCATCGACTGCACCTCTGCAGAGGGTAAGACTCCCCCAATGGGGCCGTATGTTGGCCATGGGTGGCGACCCGTGATGCTTAAGGATAGAACCCAGGTGGATGAGCAGTTCATGACTTGCAATACTCCACTTTAGCCCTATCTTGGGCTAGGCGGGCAGTCGATCAATCGGCTGTCATGTCAAGCCCTAGCACCTATATGATTTTCCCAACCCTATTGCCCTTATGGCAAGCCCCAACCCCTTTTTATCATATGGGTGCTAGAAGGTGGTGACTGAGGGTCTACATGTCCTGGGAATGATGTTAAACTCTATCTGATGGTGAGGTTCCAGTTTTGGAGGTTTGGGTAATGTGGAGCACCCCTTCATCACCATTGCTCCCTGGTCCACTCTGACCCGGAGTGGTAGTACCTGTTAGGGTCCTATCTATGGGTTAAATAGAAAACATGAGTTTATATACAAAATTGTATTATCCATCAAAAATGAAATTATTTCAAAACTTTGTTGGCATTAAACATTTTTTTTTTTACCAATAGAAGTATTCAGCATAAAATAACCCAAGGGGTTTGACATGCCTTTAAAACCCAACCAACCAACAGATGTTTAAAAATTATATTTTGTTATAATTACTAGCAAATATATGCACCCTCCGTAGGGTGCAAGTATTTAAGTTTTAATGTAATGAACTATCGTATTAAATTAGAAACGCTAATGAAACTAAATAACAATGCAGATAAAAAGATTTGAAACAGAGGGGGTATAATCGAAAAATAGAACAACTGAAACTTACTCTTTCATCACTCGTCTTTCATTGTTTTATTTTTTTTAAATTTAAGTATTTAGTTAAAATAGGAAGTAAAGAATAAAATGACAGTTATCTTTTCTTGTTAATGGATTTCATTTAAGATTCATTGAAGAGATTTTTGCTTATATTCATTAAAATAAAACCAAACAGTTAGAAACCAATAATACTAAGCATATATTTATTAAAATTACATTTTTAATATCAATATGCAAATTGGCCTTCCCGTTCACACTGTAAACCGCTATTTTGTTGTATATATAAATACAATTGCATGTTATTAGTATGTAGATATGGTTAACAGTATTAATAACATAAAACAATTTTATTAATAATTGATGTTAAAATAACGATAAATTCATGGTGAATGTGACATCAATAACTAAGGGAATTGTGACTTGAGTAGTCATTTAGTTTCGGTTACAGACAGAAAAACATACAATCTCCATTATAATAAGATTATAAAATCCAGAATTAATTTCCCACCTCTATTTATTTTGTGTCATGAGTGAGGCGACCAATTTACTCACACACAAAGAGAAGTAAGAGATATGTAAGTGAGTAAGACACAAGTAGTATATTTATTCGCTCATATATATATATATATATATATATATATATATATATATATATATATATATATAAATTATTATTATAGTGTGTACAGAAATAACCTACTCGAGTTTCACCATAAGGATCTTCAGGGTTAAATCCACTGAATTAATCAAGATATTGAATACTTAAAGATAACTACATCATGAACTCCTGCACTTAGCTGTAATCAATCAATATCTTGATTATTTCAGTGGATTTAACCCTTAGTATCCTTATGGTGAAACTTTAGTGGGTTATTTCTGTACACTATAATAATAAATCTGCTCTACTTACGTATTGAGCATTTTATATTTGTTATAACGCTGACTTATCCGGGTAAAACTTGTACCAACTAAATATTGATACCAACCCAATATTTTCACCGGTAAGTCATTTTTTTTCATATATATATATATATATATATATATATATATATATATATATATATATTCATTTATGGGTACTACTATGTGAACATAGCGTAAGTAGTTAATCCAATAGGGCTCA
>CM042179.1:26363151-26483151 GCA_023376005.1 Doryteuthis pealeii | reverse complement strand
TATTTATTCGCTCATATATATATATATATATATATATATATATATATATATATATATATATATATATTTATTATTATAGTTGTACAGAAATAACCTACTCGAGTTTCACCATAAGGATCTTCAGGGTTAAATCCACTGAATTAATCAAGATATTGAATACTTAAGATAACTACATCATGAACTCCTGCACTTAGCTGTAATCAATCAATATCTTGATTATTTCAGTGGATTTAACCCTTAGTATCCTTATGGTGAAATCTTAGATGGGTTATTTCTGTACACTATAATAATAAATCTGCTCTACTTACGTATTGAGCATTTTATATATTGTTATAACGCTGACTTATCCGGGTAAAACTTTGTACCAACTAAATATTGATACCAACCCAATATTTTCACCGGTAAATCATATATATATATATTATCATATATATATATATATATATTCATTTATGGTACTTACATATGTGAACATAGCGTAAGTAGTTAATCCAATAGGGCTCAAATATATTGTGAATATAGAGCATTAATAGTCGTAGAAAAAGTTATTTCCCGAACGCCAATAGCAATTCCCCTGATGAAGGTGTTAGAGTAACACCGAAACCGGGTCAGGAAATAACTTCTTCTATGATATATATAATATATATATATATATATAGGTTAAATGAAAGGAAATGAATCCGACAGTATGAGTATGAAAAGGTGGAATGAAAACATCACAAAATGCTGTTAAGAGAAAACAATTTTAATATAATCATAGCTGATATGATCAATATTTCGATTTTACAAAAATCATCATCAGAGCTCATTTACTCCGTAATAACAAATCATCAGAGCTCATTTACTCCATAATAACAAATTCCGTCCATAACTTTTTTACTTTATATATAAAAAACAAAATATAATAAATAATTAATCATTTATGAAATACAGAACATAAAAAATAATTAATCATAAAAATTCCTTTTCTAAAAATACTTTTGAATTCCAACCGTCAAATTTTTTATACCCATCCCCTTTCTTTGATTAAGTTAATTCGTCTTGTTGCCAACATCTCAAAATCCGCTACATGGAGAGTTTACCGACAAAAAAGGTATTACATATCGCCATGACCACAAAAAATATGGCACAAATCCCACATTGGTGAATAATGTAACAACTTTCGTTTCTTTTTTGCAAAATTAAGGTTTTTTGTTTTTGTGACTGATTTGACATTTTCTCCGACCCAAACACCACGGAGTAAATGAGCTCTGATGATGATTTGTAAAATCGAAATATCGATCAATATCAGCTATGATTATATTATAAATTGTTTTCTCTTTAACAGCATTGTGTGAGTTTTCATTCCACTTTTCTATATATATATATATATATATATATATATATGGCAATAGCATAATCTTTACAGATCATTGCCGTCCCTCACAATCCCACAACTCCACCACAGAACCCTTCCTTGCATGAGCCCTCTGATAGATGAAAGAAAGAAAGAAAGGAACATTTGTACATCATGATATTATAGTGGTAAAACGCTTGTACAACACGAATACCACTCTCTAAATTTTCATGATTGTTGTCCAGTGACAAGCCTAAGCAAGATAACTGGCAATCATGTCAAACGCAGGTGTTAAATCAGAGTTGTCCTTCTCCTAGATGGATAACCTAACAAGGAATAAGGGGTCCAACACTCCCCCCAAAAAAAAAGTTCTAGATGCCGTTGAGCTAATAGCTTCCTCCCTTTGAACAGGTCTTGTTTTTCGTCCTGCAGGATGTCTAGCCACCTCTCTCATCAGATAAAATCTGTGGGTTACCGGTTTAGTCGCCGATGACCCGACTATGAAACAGGTTCTACTGGATTACATAGTACCAGTAGCGCATCAAGCGACCTGACTAATAATATATATAATATATATATATAATATATAACAATACTATCAACTAAATCCCTGTCTCGTCTGTCTAACCTATTTATCAGACAGATGCAACCATTATTTTATGTTATGGGGGGTAGCTAATCCTATACAACAATTTATTTATTTATTTTTTATTTGTTCCTTTAGTTCCTGAATGGAAAAAAAGGTGTTTTGGTAGCAGCACTCTACGTCCTGAAACAATGTATGGACAGACAAATTGTTGGATTCGTCCTGATATGAAATACATTGCCTTTGAAACAATTTTTGAATAAGGAAGTTTTGTTTGCACACATCGTGCAGCTAAAAATATGAGCTATCAAGGAATTCACCTATAAATGAAGAGTGAATGTTCTCTTGGAATTTACTGGAGCAGGTAAGATTTATATTATTTATTTAAAAAAAAAGTTAAAATATACCCAGAATTTTATTGTTTCTTTTCACTTCACAATTGAGAATTTGCACTTTTTAAATTTTAAACGAGCTGTCATTTTATCTTATAGTAGCTTTATCTTCAATTAATTATTAATTATTGGTTATTTTCTATAACTCCAACCTAAAAAAGGGAGAACCACTCTGATTAACTGATAAATTATTTTATTTATTTATTTATGATCTCATAGGAAAAAAAGAAAAGGGGGTAAGGTTAGTTTAATGGAGAAATAGGGTAGATTAATTAACAAATAAAATTCATTCAGAGTGGTTCCCCTAATTTTTAGGTTGGAGTTAATAATAATAACCATTATTGTTTTGTCCAAATTTTTTAATTATATCAAGACATATATTATTTCTTTCTAATTTATTTCCAGGATATTATGGGTTGCAAACTGAAGACTCCTTTGACCAGTTATGAACTTTTTACACTCTTCCAATGCTTACAATTAAAGAAGACAAAGGTTATTTTTTTGTTTTTGTTTTTTAAGAGAAATCAACCTTTCTTGGTTTTCTAACTTGTGTAAAGTGGTGTGTGGTTAGCAAGCTAGATTAGCAAACACTATGTTAGTGAGTTCAATTCTCATTGGGTGCCCCATACTTATGACCTTAGTAAATATATTATAAATATATATATATATATAATTGTGATATATAATTGTATCAGACTATATATAAATTATTATATTATTATAGAATATATATAATATATTATAATATATATATATATGAAAGATAAATGCTAAATGAATCCGACGAACCTACTAATTAGTTTCGCATAAAGCTTTTCAGGGCTAAAAGAAGCTGACTTAGAGTCAGATTTTAGCCCTGAAGAGCTTATATGCATAAACTAATAGTAGGTTCGTCTGACTACATGTAGATTATCTTTATTATTGGCTCTACTTAGTATCGAGCACTTTTTACAATATTAGCTTATCTCCTTAGCAGTATATGAATATAATATATAATATATATATTATTACATAATATATATCATATAAGAATTGTTTTTCTTTTGGCCAAATACTAGTACCAATAGATTATTTCTTTTGGTCGAATATCTTGGTCCTTTCTTTTTTTCAAAAATTTTTTTCCTCTGGTTAGAATGATTTGCGTAGTATATTTTTACAATCAAACTTTCTGCTGGGTTTTTCTTCCGCAAGATCTACCAACACGCTTGTATCATTAATATAGTATATATATATATATATTATATATATAATTATATATATATATATATAATCTTTCGATTAAGTTGTGTAATGGTTAGCAAGCTAGATTAGCAAACCATTGTTAGTGAGTTCAATTCTCATTGGGTGTTCTTGATTATTTAATGCCATGTTACAAGTGAGTTTTCAAGAGTTTAATAAAAAGGGAAAGTTTTTATTTATAGATGTATGCTTTGTAACGAAACGTTTTGGATAGCTTTTAGAAACTTCTTTTTTACTTTTTTATTCATGTGGAAGTGTGATTATGCCAAAGAAACTGCTTCCTTCAGGTTATCGGACAGTCGTAGTAGTTGTGACGTAATCGCTTGACTCTCCCAGCAGTTCTAGTCTTCTCACTAGCACTATCCAAATATATGTTCTTTTCCACTCGTTTTCGACAGCCAAAATGCTACTGCAGTCTTTCCCCCCCCCCCCGATCTGGGAGGGCAGGTCCTTAAATACCCAATTACTGTGTTCATCCGGGCTCCTTACTCTGAATTTCCTGTGCCGCCACGTTCGATCATTCATCAGCACACGTCAATCCTCATGATGAGACTTTACATCCGGGTTACTCTGCCACTGCTCGTGCGTAATTTCACCAGCATTTCAGCAATAAAGAGGTGAAAGTTCAATTTCCGTGGTCACTCACCACACTCCTTCCCCTCGGATATATTCCGGACTCGTTTCGTTTGTTGGGGCTGGGAATCTGCTCGTTCCACACTTTTTTAAATATAAAAAATAACAATATTTTAAGTAAAAAGTTACATGAAAAGGGAAATTTCAGGCTGACATCCAGTCAACGTCCAATAATCAAATCATCTATTTTGACCAGTCCACTCTTAGGGTCAACACCTAGTTTCCTATAAACTCAGGAAAAATTTTTAAAATCTAAATTTGCTAAACTTTATTGTTTGCCATAATCAAATTCAATCTCAGATTCCATAAAATGAGTGATGTTTAACTTTTAATACTCTGTATTGTTCACTGGTATTATTATTATTATTACTAGCCCCCCAAAATGTGCCGCCCCCCCCATCCTCTGGGCATAAATATTTAAGTTTTAATATAATTAAATACAATATTGAATTAGAAAGACTAATGAAATTAAATATCTTATTAAATAATGGAGATTCCTTCCGGTTTTTGTCTGTAACAAAAAACTACGTCACTGCTTATCGTCAGATTACCAAAATCGTCATAACATAGAATAATACACTCAAAATTTGAACATGCAACATTAGACAGCTCATTGTTTTTTAAACAAGTTTTAATAAATACATGACTGGTATTATATATCTATATAGCTTGTTTTATTTTAATACATATTTAAAATTTACATTTCAAATTGTTTTATTTTTTAATCCTTTAATGAATTTGATGATTTTACTTACTTAGGGAACAAAGTCGCTGACATTGAATTTTTTACTCCCACCCTCAGGCAATATGTTTCAAAAATCTACTTTTACATCGCCCGGAGGGGTTTTTTTATTTTGCTAGTGAATACAAAAAAGATTACATTTATTTTTACTTTATTCTAATGGATTTCAATATAAAATTATACACAGGATTTCTTTTAATATGTTTGAAATAAAACATTTATCTTTTTTCTTCTCTTCTCGGGGGCGCGCTAATGTCGGTATCAGCCATGCAGCGAGGGAGTCTATCCCTTTTCACTAGCGCTAGACCAAGGAGATTATTTTAGTGTCTGAGGTGGAGCGCCACACCTACCATCAGCTTCCTTACTTTTCCGCACAGATCCCTGTGCTACTCATACGCTGAGTTGGCGAGGGCGGGTATCGAACTAGGAACCTTGTGGTTTCTAGCCGAACGCTCTACCGACTGAGCTACCTGGCCTTACAGTTATAATAGAAATCAATAACACCAAGTATTATTTGTCAAACACATTTTTATTAAAATGGCTAAGCAAATTATTCAAACCATTTACTATGAAAACATTTATTTTTAATGATATATTACACACATTACAAGATTTTAAACACATTAATGATATGGACTGTTTTGAGGCAAATCTATCTCAGCTAGACCTTTATAGAGATATTGTTAATAATAAGATACTAATTAAGATTAAATAGTGATTAATATTTAATAACCATTGAGAATATAACGTAAATAACTAAGGTAATTGTAATGTTGGTGGTGACAGTATTGGTTACAGACACACACACACACACAATCTCCTTTATAATAAGATTATTATTATATTAAATCGCTCCTTGCGATGTCATAAAAAGATGATTTTGCTCAGCAGATGAAGTTGTCTACAGAGTGCAAAAGATTAAATTATTCTTACAATTAAATTAAAAATGATGTTTTATTGATTATTACCATATTTGACTTTTTTTCAAAAATTTTGGCTCAAAAAATTGTCCTGTGTTTTATCACACCGTAGTGTGAAGTTTGAGACTTCCCCTAGGCCTATAGGCTAATCTTCTCTTGATGCTCACTAACCAGTTTACGCTCAGTACTTTTACCTACCCTAAACTTCATGCATCCTTATTTTATTGCTGGTATTGTTTTTATACAGCTATGTTTCTGCTTGTGTAATGCACAGCTAGACTGTTTTCAACAATATATGCTTAAATACACTAAAAACTTTTCTTCCTGAATCTGATCTGCTGAAATGGAGGTGCATCTTATATGCCATCAAATAATCTTAATTAGTATCTTATCAGCACTAATACCTGTGGGAAAGGTATGAATCCTACTCTCCCTCCAGCTATGGGTAAATAGTAGGGCAGACCAGGCTCTTTAACCTTGGTTTGGCAACCAGTCTAGGAGAAGGAAAACTCTGAATTCGAACGTGTTAAACTCCACTTAAGAAATTGACCTTGTGTCACATCCTGCTTGTGAGGTGGGATTGGTAAATATATATATGCCGTCAAATATGGTAATTAATTTGAAATGATAATCAGATAAAAAAAAAGGTCAATGAAAAATAGGTTTCCTTCTCATCCTTTATTTTTTATCTGGAATAATCTATTAATAATGGAGATTTGCTTCTGGTTTTTGTCTGTAACAAAAATTACGTCACTGCTTACGTCACATTACCCAACACATAATCCAACTTCATAACTCAAAATGTGAGCATGCAACGTTAGATAATCCTCATTGTTTCAATAATATTGTTTATATATAGATTGTTTTATTCTAATATAATATTTAAAGTTATCGGAACTGTTTCCATTTCAAATTGTCTTTCTTTCTTTTTTTTTTTTTACTCCTTTCATAAATTTGACGATTTTACATACTTATGGTACACACTCTATGACATTGAATTTTCAGCTCCCATCCCTTCAAAACAAATTATTATAAAATTATACCCCCCAAAATATAAAAGTAACCCTGATCAATACCATACAATTCTTGATGATGCTAATATATCATTTAAAATATTAACTACAAAAAACTAACAAAAAGATCTATTTGAAAAAGTCACTATAGATAACATTCAGTCCTTTTTGAAAGAAACAAATTATACCCCCAAAAATATAAAAGTAATATTAACTACAAAAACTAACAAAAAGATCTATTTGAAAAAGTCAACATAGATAACATTCAGTCCTTTTTGAAAGAAACAAATTATACCCCCAAAAATATAAAAGTAATATTAACTACAAAAGACTAACAAAAAGATCTATTTGAAAAATGTCAACATAGATAACATTCAGTCCTTTTGAAAGAAACAAAATTATACCCCCAAAATATTAAAAGTAATATTAACTACAAAAGACTAACAAAAAGATCTATTTGAAAAAGTCAGCATAGATAACATTCAGTCCTTTTTGAAAGAAACAAAATTATACCCCCAAAAATATAAATATAAACCTGATCAATACCATCCAAAAGTAACCCTACAACACAATCTCTGATGATGCTAATAAAATATATCATTTAAAATATTAACTACAAAAGACTAACAAAAAGCTTCATTTGAAAAAAATCAACATTCTGTCCTTTTTGAGAGTATTAAAATCATACCTAAAGATATAAACGTAAACCTGATCAATATCCCCTCAAGATAATCCCTGATGATGCTAACATATTGTTAAAACCATAGACACTTTATACCTAATTGCAATTTCAACACTTCCTCATAGAATATGGAGCTTTTGCTCTCATCAGAAAATGTTTCTTTTAACACAAATAATATGAAAAAAAATCTATTTAAAAATGTCAACATAGATGACATTTTATCCTTTTTGAGAAATCAGAAAAATAGTTTGTAAGTTGTTGTTTTTCTAGTATTTGGTTTTGTATTACTGAATATTTTTTTTATACCTACCTTTTTGTTTGTTTGTTTACAATCTTTTATTATTACATTTCTGAAGAAAATTTTTAAAAAACGGACATAAATGGACTATAAAACAAATCGGCTTGTTAGAAATCTGCCTCTTTATGTGACAAGCTGATTTGTATATAATATTGGACTGTGTGTTATTATTATCTTAAGGTGACATAACAAATATTTTGTATGTATGCATTGATTGAGTTTGAGTTAACGGCATATCAACCTCTGTGGGTCATTTAATGCCAAAAAGGTTATTTTGGATTTCAGACTTTAAGGTAGTGGTTCTATGGAGATATTGGTTATGTTATGTTATATTTTGTTGAAAAGGTTGCTTTTTTTAATAAAATTTAAAATGTTTTCAGGGTTTGTATTCTTGAAGATGTTTTTCAGGTTTCTAGCTTGATAGTAATTTGCGCGGATATGTTTAAGTCTGTTACAATTTAGAAGGATATGCTTGGTTGTAAGTTGTACTTTGCATGTTGGGCACACTGGGGTAAATAGTAATTTCATCTTCATTGATTTTATTTAAAATTGATTTAATGATTTCTCTGAATGTTTGAAATGAGGCTTAAAGGTTCAAAGTTCCATGATGGCTCCCGAATACGACAAGAAAGTTCCGAGTTCGAAAAGAAGGTTCCCGAGTTCCGGCAAGAAATACCTGAAGAAGGCCGGAGGGTATATCGGCCGAAACGTTGTACAAATAACAATGAAGATGGGGACAATACTCCGAATAACACTAATAATACTAATTTAATGATATTGATTTTTTTTAATAGGAACTGGTGTTGTTACTAGTGTTCCTTCAGATTCACCAGATGATTTTGTTGCACTGAGAGATTTAAAAAACAAACAAGTAAGTATATTTCTTCATTTGATAATCCAAAAGGTTTTTTTTATATTATTAGTCCAGGGGGTTAAAAGCTTGGTAAGCGTAATTCAAAACCAAACTTTTTTTTTTTTTTTAGACTTTATTCTTCCAATGCAGGTATCATCAAGAATGAGAAAAGTTTTGGTAAACAAACCAAAGCCATTGTTTTTACGAATTAGTAAGAGTGTTATACCTATGGCAGGCCGAAGGCATCTCTGCACGTCTCTGCTGCATATCCTATTGTATATTTCTGTACAGTTGTCTTCCTCATCTTGCTGCAAAATATATATATATATACATATATATATATATGTATATATATATAATCAATAGTAATGGTATTATGGATGATTTGGACTCATAACTTTCATGGTTATGCAATCCTCAGATGAGTCAAATGGTTGAGATCTTAAAAACCAGTATATATATATATATATTATATATATATATATATATATATATATATATATATACACATGCACACACATTATCCACTACCTCCAATCTACACACACACATATATATATACCTACATGTGGCTTGTCTTACTCTCATACTACTTATTTGTATAACACTACCTCTATATATTTACACACTTGCTCACTTCCTATTGCATTCGTGCAGCATAAGGGTAATCTGAAGCCAGAATTTTTTTAGACCTTATTCTTCCAATGCAGGTGTCATTGGGGAATGGGCAAGGTTTTGGCAAATAGGCCATTCTTTGGCTTGTTTATCAAAACTTTTCCCATTCCCCAATGATACTTACATCAGAAAAATAAAGTCTAAACATTTTTGGCTTTGTGTTATCCTTACCAATTAGTAAACATGGCAGCTTTGACCTGTTTCCAAAAACTTTTCCCATTCCCCAATGATACCTGCATCAGAAAAGTAAGATCTAAAATAGTTCAGCTCCAGGTTACTCTTACTGTACTTTTTACCTGGACTGTACATAATTAATTCATTTGATAGTTTACTAAGCCTTTTCCTATATATTATTTATAAGTTTGACTAAATGAAAGTATTTTTTAAAATGCTTGTTATATGTCATACTTTCACCATCAGTTTATTAGGGAAAGTGGTCCACTAAGTCTATTAGGGAAAGTGGTCCACTAAGTCTATTAGGGAAAGTGGTCCAGATAACCTCAATTCAATACTATAATATGCATCAATCATTATATTCAGTAAATGTTTAATAAGTGATCTTTCAGATCAAGAATTGATATATTTTTTTTTTACATTTATGATGTTTATAATTTGTAAACCAAATGTTAATAACAATGTAAAAAATATGGATTCTTATTTTGCTAAAAAAAAATGGTATTGAAAATTTGTCTCTTCTGTAAATTGGTTTTGAGTATTAAAAATTCAAGCTTTTTGAATATCTTGTTTTTTCTTTTATTTATTTATTTATTTTAATTTTTTTTCATGTAAGAAACTGCCTTTCTTTTTTTTTTCTTTTTTTTTTTTTTTTCTCTTTTTATCTAAGAAAAAATTGTTGTTTTTTTTGTTTTTTTTTTCATCTTTATTTTATTTTTTTCTCTTTCATCTAAGAAAAAACTGCTTTTTTTCTCTTTTTTTTTTTTTTTTCAAATTTTATTTTAGCTTAATGATATTTCTTTTTCTTTGTAGCCTCTTCGAGAAAAGTATGGTATTGAAGACCACATGGTTTTTAATTTTGAACCAGTAAGTTAAAATTCTTTTTATATTGTGACCAATTTAGGTTTTGAAATTAGAAGAAAGGAAAAAAAACGGAAATATAATTCACCGGCTGACCTCGGCTGTAGATTCAAAACAGATGGGCGATCCAGAAATGACCTCGACTGGGAGTCGAGGCAGATGGTGGCCGGGATAGGGCTGACCATATCAGTAGTAAAATCTCAAGTAGGTCGGAACTCCCAGAAGCGAGAATCGGCGGTGATGGAGACGGTCCTTTTGAAGTGACCAAGACTGATGTCGCATGGAAAAAGATAAATCCTGTTTTATAGATTACCGGAAAATGAAAAACCGGAATTAAAGAGAATCTTTTGTTTATTGTTTCCTTAACACTTAAGAATGGAGATAAACCCTTGTTGAAAATCGAAATTAAAAGAAAGTCAAATGTATTTAAAAAAACACTCAAAGTAGCCGGAAGAACAGAGGCCACTGTCAATTTGGCGGAAGTGAATTCGATTGGCTGGGTTGAACTAGAAGGAGGCGGTGCCTTTCCAGAATAAGATGTCCAGAGAGGGATACTAATATCTTCATGCCGGCCGGAAATAAAATTGTTCCGATTGAAATATTATTTAACTCAGACATTTTTGGCTTGAGAAGCAGATGAAGCCACGCCGGGCTTGAAAGAGGACATTGTGATTGCTTGAGGATCACATGAGCTGACCAGGCTAGCTGACAAGATTAACGCAATACTGAAAGCGAGAGTAACTGACTTCAGCTAAGACCATTTTGAAAACTTAGTCAACTTACGAACTGTTTTGCACAATACTTTGCAGAAGACCAGAAGTATTTAATTACGGGTACATCACTCCCACAAGCCTTGAGAAATAATTGTTTGTATTCTTTTGTTATTTGAATATAAATTTTATTAAGTTTGAAGAAAAAGAGTCGTTTTTTTTTATGTGACCACTAGGCCGCCATTAACCTTGGACATCAGTTTCTATAGCAGATTTCTAGTCGTTTGAGATTTTAACACAGCGTGGGCATTCGGCTAGACTTCCAGCAAATATAGAGACCCTGCAATCCTTGGTTGATGCAGAAAATCTGATCTTGACGGCCAATTTTGGAGATTCTGTGAGCCCTTTAGCTCGGTAGCAACCGGCGGGTTATAATATGATTTGAATCTGATAATTAAAAGTTTTACTAATTAATTTGGTTGCTTTAATTAATACGTCCGGTAAAATATATCATTGGTAAATTCATTGTATGAGAGTAATCCCAAAAATGAGGTCTCCAAAGCATTGGGGGCACAGGGAAACATTTTGTGCAGCTATTAGCAACACTGTTGTGTTTATGTATGCATCAGCACATGCCACATTCAGACTCTTAATAGTTATTATCATAGGAAATAGACATATGCGAACTGAATTCAAATCCTGGACAAGGTTGATTGCATTTCTCATAGCACTAATACCCTTCGAAAGGTATGAATCCAATTATTTTCCCTCCAGCTTTAGATAAATAGTATCGCAGTCTGGGCTGTTTGACCTTGGTTAACCTGTCTAGGAGAATCTACCCATCTATCAGTCTGTTTTTGTTTTTTTTTTCTTCCTTTTTATAAAACAATCATATTTTTTTCTTCCTTTTTATTAAAACAATCACTAAAAACAATCTTTGTTTCTTTTTTCTTCCTTGTTATTAAAACAATCATCTCAATTTCTATCTTTCTAAACACTAAAAACAATCTTTGTTTCTTTTTTCTTCCTTGTTATTAAAACAATCATCTCAATTTCTATCTTTCTAAACACTAAAAACAATCTTTGTTTCTTTTTTCTTCCTTGTTATTAAAACAATCATCTCAATTTCTATCTTTCTAAACATTAAAAACAATCTTTATTTCTTTTTTCTTCCTTGTTATTAAAACAATCATTTCAATTTCTATCTTTCTAAACATTAAAAAACAATCTTTATTTTTTTTTCTTCCTTGTTATTAAACAATCATCTCAATTTCTATCTTTCTAAACACTAAAAACAATCTTTGTTTCTTTTTTTCTTCCTTGTTATTAAAACAATCATCTC
The DNA here is from genome assembly GCA_023376005.1 of Doryteuthis pealeii. Classification (NCBI taxonomy): domain Eukaryota; kingdom Metazoa; phylum Mollusca; class Cephalopoda; order Myopsida; family Loliginidae; genus Doryteuthis; species Doryteuthis pealeii. The sequence continues at coordinate 26,470,695 of CM042179.1, read as the reverse complement.
AATTTCTATCTTTCTAAACACTAAAAACAATCTTGTTTCTTTTTTTCTTCCTTGTTATTAAAACAATCATCTCAATTTCTATCTTTCTAAACACTAAAAACAATCTTTGTTTCTTTTTTTTCCTTGTTATTAAAACAATCATCTCAATTTCTATCTTTCTAAACATTAAAAACAATCTTTATTCTTTTTTCTTCCTTGTTATTAAAACAATCATTTCAATTTCTATCTTTCTAAACATTAAAAACAATCTTTATTTCTTTTTTCTTCCTTGTTATTAAAACAATCATCTCAATTTCTATCTTTCTAAACACTAAAAACAATCTTTGTTTCTTTTTTCTTCCTTGTTATTAAAACAATCATCTCAATTTCTATCTTTCTAAACATTAAAAACAATCTTTGTTTCTTTTTTCTTCCTTGTTATTAAAACAATCATCTCAATTTCTATCTTTCTAAACATTAAAAACAATCTTTGTTTCTTTTTTCTTCCTTGTTATTAAACAATCATCTCAATTTCTATCTTTCTAAACATTAAAAACAATCTTATTTCTTTTTTCTTCCTTTTATTAAAACAATCATTTCAATTTCTATCTTTCTAAACACTAAAAACAATCTTTATTTCTTTTTTCTTCCTTGTTATTAAACAATCATCTCAATTTCTATCTTTCTAAACACTAAAAACAATCTTTGTTTCTTTTTTCTTCCTTGTTATTAAAACAATCATCTCAATTTCTATCTTTCTAAACACTAAAAACAATCTTTGTTTTTTTTTCTTCCTTGTTATTAAAACAATCATCTCAATTTCTATCTTTCTAAACATTAAAAACAATCTTTATTTCTTTTTTCTTCCTTGTTATTAAAACAATCATTTCAATTTCTATCTTTCTAAACATTAAAAACAATCTTTATTTCTTTTTTCTTCCTTGTTATTAAAACAATCATCTCAATTTCTATCTTTCTAAACACTAAAAACAATCTTTGTTCTTTTTTCTTCCTTGTTATTAAAACAATCATCTCAATTTCTATCTTTCTAAACATTAAAAACAATCTTTGTTTCTTTTTTCTTCCTTGTTATTAAAACAATCATCTCAATTTCTATCTTTCTAAACATTAAAAACAATCTTTGTTTTTTTTTTCTTCCTTGTTATTAAAACAATCATCTCAATTTCTATCTTTCTAAACATTAAAACAATCTTTATTTCTTTTTTCTTCCTTGTTATTAAAACAATCATTTCAATTTCTATCTTTCTAAACACTAAAAACAATCTTTATTTCTTTTTTCTTCCTTGTTATTAAAACAATCATCTCAATTTCTATCTTTCTAAACACTAAAAACAATCTTTGTTTCTTTTTTCTTCCTTGTTATTAAAACAATCATCTCAATTTCTATCTTTCTAAACACTAAAAACAATCTTTGTTTCTTTTTTCTTCCTTGTTATTTAAACAATCATCTCAATTCTATCTTTCTAAACATTTAAAAACAATCTTTATTTCTTTTTTCTTCCTTGTTATTAAAACAATCATTTCAATTTCTATCTTTCTAAACATTAAAAAAAATCTTTATTTCTTTTTCTTCCTTGTTATTAAAACAATCATCTCAATTTCTATCTTTCTAAACACTAAAAACAATCTTTGTTTCTTTTTCTTCCTTGTTATTAAAACAATCATCTCAATTTCTATCTTTCTAAACATTAAAAACAATCTTTGTTTCTTTTTTCTTCCTTGTTATTAAAACAATCATCTCAATTTCTATCTTTCTAAACATTAAAAAACAATCTTTTCTTTTTTCTTCCTGTTATTAAAACAATCATCTCAATTTCTATCTTTCTAAACATTAAAAACAATCTTTATTTCTTTTTCTTCCTTGTTATTAAAACAATCATTTCAATTTCTATCTTTCTAAACACTAAAAACAATCTTATTTCTTTTTTCTTCCTTGTTATTAAAACAATCATCTCAATTTCTATCTTTCTAAACACTAAAAACAATCTTTGTTTCTTTTTTCTTCCTTGTTATTAAAACAATCATCTCAATTTCTATCTTTCTAAACACTAAAAACAATCTTTATTTCTTTTCTTCCTTGTTATTAAAACAATCATCTCAATTTCTATCTTTCTAAACACTAAAAACAATCTTTGTTCTTTTTTCTTCCTTGTTATTAAAACAATCATCTCAATTTCTATCTTTCTAAACACTAAAACAATCTTTTTCTTTTTTTCTTCCTTGTTATTAAAACAATCATTTCAATTTCTATCTTTCTAAACACTAAAAACAATCTTTATTCTTTTTTTCTTCCTTGTTATTAAAACAATCATCTCAATTTCTATCTTTCTAAACACTAAAAACAATCTTTTTTCTTTTCTTCCTTGTTATTAAAACAATCATCTCAATTTCTATCTTCTAAACACTAAAAACAATCTTTATTTCTTTTTTCTTCCTTGTTATTAAAACAATCATCTCAATTTCTATCTTCTAAACACTAAAAACAATCTTTGTTTCTTTTTTCTTCCTTGTTATTAAACAATCATTCAATTTCTATCTTTCTAAACATTAAAAACAATCTTGTTTCTTTTTCTTCCTTGTTATTAAACAATTCATTTCAATTTCTAATCTTTCTAAACATTTAAAACAATCTTTATTTCTTTTCTTCCTTGTTATTAAAACAATCATCTCAATTTCTATCTTTCTAAACATTAAAAACAATCTTTGTTCTTTTTTCTTCCTTGTTATTAAAACAATCATCTCAATTCTATCTTTCTAAACATTAAAAACAATCTTTATTTCTTTTTCTTCCTTGTTATTAAAACAATCATTTCAATTTCTATCTTTCTAAACATTAAAAACAATCTTTATTCTTTTTTCTTCCTTGTTATAAAACAATCATCTCAATTTCTATCTTTCTAAACACTAAAAACAATCTTTGTTTCTTTTTTCTTCCTTGTTATTAAAACAATCATCTCAATTTCTATCTTCTAAACATTAAAAACAATCTTGTTTCTTTTTCTTCCTTGTTATTAAAACAATCATCTCAATTTCTATCTTTCTAAACACTAAAAACAATCTTTGTCTTTTTTCTTCCCTTGTTATTAAAACAATCATCTCAATTTCTATCTTTCTAAACATTAAAAACAATCTTTGTTTTCTTTTTTCTTCCTTGTTATTAAAACAATCATCTCAATTTCTATCTTTCTAAACACTAAAAACAATCTTTGTTTCTTTTTCTTCCTTGTTATTAAAACAATCATTTCAATTTCTATCTTTCTAAACACTAAAAACATTCTTTGTTTTCTTTTTTCTCCTTGTTATTAAAACAATTATCTCAATTCTATCTTTCTAAACACTAAAAACAATCTTTGTTTCTTTTTTCTTCCTTGTTATTAAAACAATCATCTCAATTTCTATCTTTCTAAACATTAAAAACAATCTTTGTTTCTTTTTTCTTCCTTGTTATTAAAACAATCATCTCAATTTCTATCTTTCTAAACACTAAAAACAATCTTTATTTCTTTTTTCTTCCTTGTTATTAAAACAATCATCTCAATTTCTATCTTTCTAAACACTAAAAACAATCTTTGTTTCTTTTTTCTTTCTTTTTAATTAAAACAATCTATGTAATTTTTTCTTTCTTTCAAATTAAAGCTACCTATAGAAATGTCTTTCTCTCTAATTAAACTATCTATCTATTTATCTATCAAAATTTTTTTCTTTTTTTTTTCCTTTCACTCTAAGAAAGTTGATTTAACTTTCTAATTTAATAATTTCATGCTAAATACATGGATGCAACTGACTCGTTAATGGTGATTTTTTTTTTTCTTTTTCCATTTTATTTCCAGATTTCTATTATCAATATTCCTGGAGATGATGATTTCTCTGTGGAAGCAGTTTGTAAACAACTGAAGATTCAAAGTCAAAATGACAAAGATAAATTAACTGAAGCAAAAGAAATTGTTTACCGTAAAGGATTTTATGAGGGGGTAAGAAAACACTTCTTGCAAAATTCTTTTTTTATTGTTCATCTAATTCATAAGATTTGTAGCAAATGAATATTTGATTAACAATCAAGTCTCCTTGATTTTGTTAATATTTCCATGTTTATTGCCATCATCCTCACAATATTATCTACATATTGAAAGGATGAAAGCAACTGAAAAACATCCTTGTAGCTAATGAATATTGATTAACAATCAAGTCTCCTTGATTTTGTTAATATTTCCATGTTTATTGCCATCATCCTCACAATATTATCTACATATAGAAAGGATGAAAGCACTGAAAAACATCCTTGTAGCTAATGAATATTTGATTAACAATCAAGTCTCCTTGATTTTGTTAATATTTCCATGTTTATTGCCATCATCCTCACAATATTATCTACATATAGAAAGGATGAAAGCAACTGAAAAACATCCTTGTAGCTAATGAATATTTGATTAACAATCAAGTCTCCTTGATTTTGTTAATATTTCCATGTTTATTGCCATCATCCTCACAATATTATCTACATATAGAAAGGATGAAAGTAACTGTGAAAAACATCCTTGTAGCTAATGAATATTTGATTAACAATCAAGTCTCCTTGATTTTGTTAATATTTCCATGTTTATTGCCATCATCCTCACAATATTATCTACATATAGAAAGGATGAAAGTAACTGTGAAAAACATCCTTGTAGCTAATGAATATTTGATTAACAATCAAGTCTCCTTGATTTTGTTAATATTTCCATGTTTATTGCCATTATCCTCACAATATTATCTACATATAGAAAGGATGAAAGCAAATTAAATGGCTTCTTCAAAAATACACTGGTTTTCTCATGCAACTTAATATCTCTAAAAGGATGTATATTTCTAATAAGGGAATTTTTTTGTTGATTTTTATTTATTCATTTATTTTCAGGTCCTTAAAGTTGGTGAATACAGTGGACAAAGAGTACAGGATGTTAAAAAAGTTATCCAAGATCTTATGATTAAGACGGTTTGTACATCTTATTATAATGGAGATTGTGTGTTTGTGTGTCTGTAACCGAAACTAAATCACTACTCAAGTCACAATTGCCTTAGTTATTGACGTCACATTCACCATGAATTTATTTTTATTTAAACTTCAATTATTGATAAAATTGCTATACCTTATTAATACTGTTGGATTAATCTACATACTAATAACATGCAAGTATATTTATATATTCAACAAAATAGCAGTTTACAGTGTGAACGAGAAGGCTAATTTGCATATTGATATTAAGAATTTGATTTTAATAAATCAATGCTTAGTGTTATTGATTTCTAATTGTTTGGTTTTCTCTTAATGAATCTGAGCAAAAATCTCGGGAATAAATCTTGAAAGAAATCCATAAAAAAGACGAAAGAACTGTAATTTTATTAAATACTTCATAATCTAACTAAATAGATAAATTATGAAAAATGAAAGACGGGAGTGACGGAAAATGATGGAAGAGTTAGATTTAAAGCTGTTCTATTTTTTGATCATACCCCCTCAAATAGTTTCTAATTTGATACAATATTTTATTCCATCAAAACCTAAATACTTGCACCCGAAGGTTGCATATATTTGCTAGTTTTCATAATTGAATCATATGAATGTTTATTCCCCTCTCTCCTGCAACTAGGGTGAGTCAAAAGTTTTGCAATATTTGTACTTCAACAGCAGAGACGTGTTGGAAGCTTCAATGAAGGAATTGTTCACCTAAAAAAAACTAGAATTAGTATCAACATAAGATCAAAGAACTGGCAGAATAGTGTTTCAGACAGTGCAACATGGTAGCCTATAAAGCAAATGAGTTACCAAAATATTGCAAAACATTTGACTCACCTTAGTATTTCATTAATTTAAAATAGGTTTTTGCTTTACTTTAGATGCTAGGCTGCTTTTGTTTTAAATTGAATAATAAAGCAAATAAGTTACCAAAATATTGCAAAACTTTTGACTCACCCTAGTATTTCATTAATTTAAAATAGGTTTTTGCTTTACTTTAGATGCTAGGCTGCTTTTGTTTTAAATTGAATAATAAAGCAAATAAGTTAGCAAAATATTGCAAAACTTTTGACTCACCTTAGTATTTCATTAATTTAAAATAGGTTTTTGCTTTACTTTAGATGCTAGGCTGCTTTTGTTTAAATTGAATAATAAAGCAAATAAGTTACCAAAATATTGCAAAACTTTTGACTCACCTTAGTATTTCATTAATTTAAAATAGGTTTTTGCTTTACTTTAGATGCTAGGCTGCTTTTGTTTTAAATTGAATAATAAAGCAAATAAGTTAGCAAAATATTGCAAAACTTTTGACTCACCTTAGTATTTCATTAATTTAAAATAGGTTTTTGCTTTACTTTAGATGCTAGGCTGCTTTTTGTTTTAAATTGAATAATAAAGCAAATAAGTTAGCAAAATATTGCAAAACTTTTGACTCACCTTAGTATTTCATTAATTTAAAATAGGTTTTTGCTTTACTTTAGATGCTAGGCTGCTTTTGTTTTAAATTGAAAATAAAGCAAATAAGTTAGCAAAATATTGCAAAACTTTTGACTCACCTTAGTATTTCATTAATTTAAAATAGGTTTTTGCTTTACTTTAGATGCTAGGCTGCTTTTGTTTTTAAATTGAATAATAAAGCAAATAAGTTAGCAAAATATTGCAAAACTTTTGACTCACCTTAGTATTTTTCTATAAATCTATTTGTTAACTAACCAAATAGAAAACATGGATGAAGTTCCAGTAAAATTTTATGTATCATCCAAAATTCTCAACTGAAATGCTGTCCATTTAATGACATATCAACCTTTATGAGTTATTTAATGCCAGCATGTTCTTCATTCTCTGTGAGAGGCACCATCATTGGCTTGGACATGTCAGGAGAATGGAAAATGGACAAATCCCAAAAGATCTTTTGTATGGCGAATTAGCAAAAGGCTCCCGATGGGTTGGTAGACCACGCCTACGATTTAAAGATGTCTGCAGAAGAGCTATGAGGATATGCCATATTGACACAAACACGTGGGAGGTAGATGAAAAAAATAGAGCGGCCTGGCGCTTCAACGTTAAGCAAGGCACGGAGTGGGGTGAGGCAGAGAGGAGAGAAGCCTCAACAGAAAAGAGAGCCAGAAAGAAAGAGAAAAGCCAGCAGACCCAGAATGCATCACAGTTTGTGTACATTCAGTGCACCAAAGACTGTCATTCGAGAATTGGCCTGCAGAGTCACTTGTGCAGATGCAGATAAAAAAAAATTATTTTTTATTTTGGACACTATGCCATCGTCCTTAGTGGACAGAAAGGATAAAAAAAAAAAAAATAATACCAAAGCCATCCTTGTAGACGATGGGATGAGGGAGTTCATACCTTTCCCAAGGGTATTAGTATGAAAGGGAATGTAATAGCACTACTAGATTTCAAACTCACTCACAACAATGTTGCAGTCCAACATGTTAGCCACTATACAATGTGGACTCAATCCCTTGTAGATTAACAGTAGTGGTACTATTAAACCCATAGCTGGGGAATGAGGTGATTCATACCTTTCCCAAGGGTATTAGTTTGAAAGTGAACATAGTAGCATGACTGAATTTCAAACTTGCTAACTATTATGTCACATCCAACACGTTAGCCACTATACAATGTGAACTCAATCCCTTGTAGATTAACAGTAGTGATATTATTAAACCCATAGCTGGGGAATGAGGTGATTCATACCTTTCCCAAGGGTATTAGTTTGAAAGTGAACATAGTAGCATGACTGAATTTCAAACTTGCTAACTATTATGTCACATCCCAACACGTTAGCCACTATACAATGTGAACTCAATCCCTTGTAGATTAACAGTAGTGATATATTAAACCCATAGCTGGGGAATGAGGTGATTCATTTCCCAAGGGTATTAGTTTGAAAGTGAACATAGTAGCATGACTGAATTTCAAACTTGCTAACTATTATGTCACATCCCAACACGTTAGCCACTATGCAATGTGAACTCAATCCCTTGTAGATTAACAGTAGTGATATTATTAAACCCATAGCTGGGGAATGAGGTGATTCATACCTTTCCCAAGGGTATTAGTTTGAAAGTGAACATAGTAGCATGACTGAATTTCAAACTTGCTAACTATTATGTCACATCCCAACACGTTAGCCACTATGCAATGTGGACTCAACCCCTTGTAGATTAACAGTAGTGATATTATTAAACCCATAGCTGGGGAATGAGGTGATTCATACCTTTCCCAAGGGTATTAGTTTGAAAGTGAACATAGTAGCATGACTGAATTTCAAACTTGCTAACTATTATGTCACATCCCAACACGTTAGCCACTATACAATGTGAACTCAATCCCTTGTAGATTAACAGTAGTGATATTATTAAACCCATAGCTGGGGAATGAGGTGATTCATACCTTTCCAAGGGTATTAGTTTGAAAGTGAACATAGTAGCATGACTGAATTTCAAACTTGCTAACTATTATGTCACATCCCAACACGTTAGCCACTATACAATGTGAACTCAATCCCTTGTAGATTAACAGTAGTGATATTATTAAACCCATAGCTGGGGAATGAGGTGATTCATACCTTTCCCAAGGGTATTAGTTTGAAAGTGAACATAGTAGCATGACTGAATTTCAAACTTGCTAACTATTATGTCACATCCCAACACGTTAGCCACTATACAATGTGGACTCAACCCCTTGTAGATTAACAGTAGTGATATTATTAAACCCATAGCTGGGGAATGAGGTGATTCATACCTTTCCCAAGGGTATTAGTTTGAAAGTGAACATAGTAGCATGACTGAATTTCAAACTTGCTAACTATTATGTCACATCCCAACACGTTAGCCACTATACAATGTGGACTCAACCCCTTGTAGATTAACAGTAGTGATATTATTAAAACCCATAGCTGGGGAATGAGGTGATTCATACCTTTCCCAAGGGTATTAGTTTGAAAGTGAACATAGTAGCATGACTGAATTTCAAACTTGCTAACTATTATGTCACATCCCCAACACGTTAGCCACTATACAATGTGGACTCAACCCCTTGTAGCTTAACAGTAGTGATATTATTAAACCCATAGCTGGGGAATGAGGTGATTTACCTTTCCCAAGGGTATTAGTTTGAAAGTGAACATAGTAGCATGACTGAATTTCAAACTTGCTAACTATTATGTCACATCCCAACACGTTAGCCACTATACAATGTGGACTCAACCCCTTGTAGATTAACAGTAGTGATATTATTAAACCCATAGCTGGGGAATGAGGTGATTCATACCTTTCCCAAGGGTATTAGTTTGAAAGTGAACATAGTAGCATGACTGAATTTCAAACTTGCTAACTATTATGTCACATCCCAACACGTTAGCCACTATGCAATGTGAACTCAATCCCTTGTAGATTAACAGTAGTGATATTATTAAACCCATAGCTGGGGAATGAGGTGATTCATACCTTTCCCAAGGGTATTAGTTTGAAAGTGAACATAGTAGCATGACTGAATTTCAAACTTGCTAACTATTATGTCACAACCCAACACGTTAGCCACTATACAATGTGAACTCAATCCCTTGTAGATTAACAGTAGTGATATTATTAAACCCATAGCTGGGGAATGAGGTGATTCATACCTTTCCCAAGGGTATTAGTTTGAAAGTGAACATAGTAGCATGACTGAATTTCAAACTTGCTAACTATTATGTCACATCCCAACACGTTAGCCACTATGCAATGTGAACTCAATCCCTTGTAGATTAACAGTAGTGATATTATTAAACCCATAGCTGGGGAATGAGGTGATTCATACCTTTCCCAAGGGTATTAGTTTGAAAGTGAACATAGTAGCATGACTGAATTTCAAACTTGCTAACTATTATGTCACATCCCAACACGTTAGCCACTATGCAATGTGAACTCAATCCCTTGTAGATTAACAGTAGTGATATTATTAAACCCATAGCTGGGGAATGAGGTGATTCATACCTTTCCAAGGGTATTAGTTTGAAAGTGAACATAGTAGCATGACTGAATTTCAAACTTGCTAACTATTATGTCACATCCCAACACGTTAGCCACTATACAATGTGAACTCAATCCCTTGTAGATTAACAGTAGTGATATTATTAAACCCATAGCTGGGGAATGAGGTGATTCATACCTTTCCCAAGGGTATTTAGTTTGAAGTGAACATAGTAGCATGACTGAATTTCAAACTTGCTAACTATTATGTCACATCCCAACACGTTAGCCACTATACAATGTGAACTCAATCCCTTGTAGATTAACAGTAGTGATATTATTAAACCCATAGCTGGGGAATGAGGTGATTCATACCTTTCCAAGGGTATTAGTTTGAAAGTGAACATAGTAGCATGACTGAATTTCAAACTTGCTAACTATTATGTCACATCCCAACACGTTAAGCCACTATGCAATGTGGACTCAACCCTTGTAGATTAACAGTAGTGATATTATTAAACCCATAGCTGGGGAATGAGGTGATTCATACCTTTCCCAAGGGTATTAGTTTGAAAGTGAACATAGTAGCATGACTGAATTTCAAACTTGCTAACTATTATGTCACATCCCAACACGTTAGCCACTATGCAATGTGGAACTCAACCCCTTGTAGATTAACAGTAGTGATATTATTAAACCCATAGCTGGGGAATGAGGTGATTCATACCTTTCCAAGGGTATTAGTTTGAAAGTGAACATAGTAGCATGACTGAATTTCAAACTTGCTAACTATTATGTCACATCCCAACACGTTAGCCACTATGCAATGTGACTCAATCCCTTGTAGATTAACAGTAGTGATATTATTAAACCCATAGCTGGGGAATGAGGTGATTCATACCTTTCCAAGGTATTAGTTTGAAAGTGAACATAGTAGCATGACTGAATTTCAAAACTTGCTAACTATTATGTCACATCCCAACACGTTAGCCACTATACAATGTGAACTCAATCCCTTGTAGATTAACAGTAGTGATATTATTAAACCCATAGCTGGGGAATGAGGTGATTCATACCTTTCCCAAGGGTATTAGTTTGAAAGTGAACATAGTAGCATGACTGAATTTCAACTTGCTAACTATTATGTCACATCCCAACACGTTAGCCACTATGCAATGTGAACTCAATCCTTGTAGATTAACAGTAGTGATATTATTAAACCCATAGCTGGGGAATGAGGTGATTCATACCTTTCCCAAGGGTATTAGTTTGAAAGTGAACATAGTAGCATGACTGAATTTCAAACTTGCTAACTATTATGTCACATCCCAACACGTTAGCCACTATGCAATGTGAACTCAATCCCTTGTAGATTACAGTAGTGATATTATTAAACCATAGCTGGGGAATGAGGTGATTCATACCTTTCCCAAGGGTATTAGTTTGAAAGTGAACATAGTAGCATGACTGAATTTCAAACTTGCTAACTATTATGTCACATCCCAACACGTTAGCCACTATACAATGTGAACTCAATCCCTTGTAGATTAACAGTAGTGATATTATTAAACCCATAGCTGGGGAATGAGGTGATTCATACCTTTCCCAAGGGTATTAGTTTGAAAGTGAACATAGTAGCATGACTGAATTTCAAACTTGCTAACTATTATGTCACATCCCAACACGTTAGCCACTATACAATGTGACTCAATCCCTTGTAGATTAACAGTAGTGATATTATTAAACCCATAGCTGGGAATGAGGTGATTCATACTTTCCCAAGGGTATTAGTTTGAAAGTGAACATAGTAGCATGACTGAATTTCAAACTTGCTAACTATTATGTCACATCCCAACACGTTAGCCACTATGCAATGTGGACTCAACCCCTTGTAGATTAACAGTAGTGATATTATTAAACCCATAGCTGGGGAATGAGGTGATTCATACCTTCCCAAGGGTATTAGTTTGAAAGTGAACATAGTAGCATGACTGAATTTCAAACTTGCTAACTATTATGTCACATCCCAACACGTTAGCCACTATGCAATGTGGACTCAAACCCCTTGTAGATTAACAGTAGTGATATTATTAAACCCATAGCTGGGGAATGAGGTGATTCATACCTTTCCCAAGGGTATTAGTTTGAAAGTGAACATAGTAGCATGACTGAATTTCAAACTTGCTAAACTATTATGTCACATCCCAACACGTTAGCCACTATGCAATGTGAACTCAATCCCCTTGTAGATTAACAGTAGTGATATTATTAAACCCATAGCTGGGGAATGAGGTGATTCATACCTTTCCCAAGGGTATTAGTTTGAAAGTGAACATAGTAGCATGACTGAATTTCAAACTTGCTAACTATTATGTCACATCCCAACACGTTAGCCACTATACAATGTGAACTCAATCCCTTGTAGATTAACAGTAGTGGATATTATTAAACCCATAGCTGGGGAATGAGGTGATTCATACCTTTCCCAAGGGTATTAGTTTGAAAGTGAACATAGTAGCATGACTGAATTTCAAACTTGCTAACTATTATGTCACATCCCAACACGTTAGCCACTATACAATGTGAACTCAATCCCTTGTAGATTAACAGTAGTGATATTATTAAACCCATAGCTGGGGAATGAGGTGATTCATACCTTTCCCAAGGGTATTAGTTTGAAAGTGAACATAGTAGCATGACTGAATTTCAAACTTGCTAACTATTATGTCACATCCCAACACGTTAGCCACTATGCAATGTGGACTCAACCCTTGTAGATTAACAGTAGTGATATTATTAAACCCATAGCTGGGGAATGAGGTGATTCATACCTTTCCCAAGGGTATTAGTTTTGAAAGTGAACATAGTAGCATGACTGAATTTCAAACTTGCTAACTATTATGTCACATCCAACACGTTAGCCACTAATGCAATGTGGACTCAACCCCTTGTAGATTAACAGTAGTGATATTATTAACCCATAGCTGGGGAATGAGGTGATTCATACCTTTCCCAAGGGTATTAGTTTGAAAGTGAACATAGTAGCATGACTGAATTTCAAACTTGCTAACTATTATGTCACATCCCAACACGTTAGCCACTATACAATGTGAACTCAATCCCTTGTAGATTAACAGTAGTGATATTATTTAAAAAACCCCAATACAGCTGAATTGAGGATTCATACCTTTCCAAGGGTTATTTAGTTTGAAAGTGAACATAGTAGCATGACTGAATTTCAAACTTGCTAACTATTATGTCACATCCCAACACGTTAGCCACTATACAATGTGGACTCAACCCCTTGTAGATTAACAGTAGTGATATTATTAAACCCATAGCTGGGGAATGAGGTTTCATACCTTTCCCAAGGGTATTAGTTTGGAAAGTGAACATAGTAGCATGACTGAATTTCAAACTTGCTAACTATTATGTCACATCCCAACACGTTAGCCACTATACAATGGGACTCAACCCCTTGTAGATTAACAGTAGTGATATTATTAAACCCATAGCTGGGGAATGAGGTGATTCATACCTTTCCCAAGGGTATTAGTTTGAAAGTGAACATAGTAGCATGACTGAATTTCAAAACTTGCTAACTATTATGTCACATCCCAACACGTTAGCCACTATACAATGTGAACTCAATCCCTTGTAGATTAACAGTAGTGATATTATTAAACCTTAGCTGGGGAATGAGGTGATTCATACCTTTCCAAGGGTATTAGTTTGAAAGTGAACATAGTAGCATGACTGCTGAATTTCAAACTTGCTAACTATTAGTCACATCCCAACACGTTAGCCACTATGCAATGTGGACTCAACCCTTGTAGATTAACAGTAGTGATATTATTAAACCCATAGCTGGGGAATGAGGTGATTCATACCTTTCCCAAGGGTATTAGTTTGAAAGTGAACATAGTAGCATGACTGAATTTTCAAACTTGCTAACTATTATGTCACATCCCAACACGTTAGCCACTATGCAATGTGGATCAACCCCTTGTAGATTAACAGTAGTGATATTATTAACCCATAGCTGGGGAATGAGGTGATTCATACCTTTCCCAAGGGTATTAGTTTGAAAGTGAACATAGTAGCATGACTGAATTTCAAACTTGCTAACTATTATGTCACATCCCAACATGTTAGCCACTATGCAATGTGAACTCAACCCCTTGTAGAAGAACAGTAGTGGTACTATTTAACCCATAGCTGGGAGGATGAAGTGATTCATACCTTTCCCAAGAGTATTAGTATGAAAGTGAACATAGTAGAATAACTGGAATTCAAACTCACTCACTACGATGTTGCAGTCCAGCATGGGACTTTCCCTGGGTGTGGGTCAGATATGACTAGTTTTTATAAACCCTCAAATATTTAACCCATAGCTGGAGGGATGAGAGGGTTCATACCTTTCCCAAGAGTATTAGTATGAAAGTGAATGTAATAGCAAGACTGGAGGTTGAACATGCTTACAACAATATTGCAGTCCAGCATGTTAGCCACTATGCCAGTGTCCCAAGATATATACATAGATATTCATATACATGGTTTTTGTTTTTTTTGTTTAATGGCATATTAACATGTAAGCTACTATGCCATGGGACTTCCCCAGGTGTGGATCTTATATGACTAGTTTTTATATACCCTCAAATATGTATACTAAATGAATATTTTTTTGTTCATATTTTTCAAGTTAGAAATATTTTCTTTTTTCTTTTTAGAAAGAAGCTGTTGTATATAAAGAACCTGAAAAGAAGGTAATTTCCCGTTCTGGTGATGAATGCGTTGTTGCCTTGTGTGACCAATGGTAAGTAAAACTTTCTTATTTCTTGTTATAGAAACTATTATTATTATTTACTAGCAAAAAAAAAAAAAATGCCCCCAAGCAGTGTAAAAATAAGTTTTTGAAAGATATTGCCTGAAGGTAGTGGGAAAATTAAATAAACAAAATAAAACGTTTGATATTTAAAAAAAATTAATTTCTCACTTAAAAAGCATCATATTAACTCCACTCCACTGAGATATTTGTTTTGTTTTACAACACCTCCAAAATGTTTTACAACACCTCCCACTGAGATATTTGTTTTGTTTTACAACACCTCCAAAATGTTTTACAACACCTCCCACTGAGATATTTGTTTTGTTTTACAACACCTCCAAAATGTTTTACAACACCTCCAAAATTAATTATTTGCTTAAAAAGCATCATATTCACTCCACTCCACTGAGATATTTGTTTTGTTTTACAACACCTCCAAAATGTTTTACAACACCTCCCACTGAGATATTTGTTTTGTTTTACAACACCTCCAAAATGTTTTACAACACCTCCAAAATGAATTATTTGCTTAAAAAGCATCATATTAACTCCACTCCACTGAGATATTTGTTTTGTTTGTAGGGGACCTCTAAAACGTTTCTAAAAATTTCTGATGTAATTATTCAGACTCTTATCTTTAGAGAAAAATTAAAAAATTGTACGAGTAAAATATATTTTGTTTGGATTTCATAAAATTAAATAGTGTGGGGGGGGGGGTCTACCTAGTAAAAAAAAATATTTCCCTTATTATATTTTAGGAAAAAACTATTTTAAACATAAATTCATCTAAAGCTGAATAAGTATCAACATTTTTTGTGAAAATTTGACAGTTGAATTTTCATAGAATTTTCATATTTTTATGTAGTAATGATACTGATTATAAATGAAATATTCATTGATAAACTTACTTAATTCCTGAAATGACTGACATAAGCAGTGATGTACTTTGGGTTACAGACAAATAGAGAAAAAATCTCTATTATTATTTACTAGTACAAAATAAAAAAACACCCTCCGGGCGATGTAAAAATAGATTTTTGAAACATTGCCTGAGGAGTGGGAGTAAAAAATTCAATGTCAGCGAGTTTGTACCCTAAGTAAGTAAAATCATCAAATTCATTAAAGGATTAAAAAATAAAACAATTTGAAATGTAAACTTTAAATATGTATTAAAATAAAACAATCTATATATAGATATATAATACCAGTCATGTATTTAAAAAAAAGCAATGAGGACTGTCTAATGTTGCATGTTCAAATTTTGAGTGTATTTATTCTATGTTATGACAAATTTGGGTAATGTGACGTAAGCAGTGATGTAGTTTTTGTTACAGACAAAAACCGGAAGCGAATCTCCATTATTAATAGATGAATCTTATAATAAATTCTGATTTTAGTATCATCATTTTCAAGGGACACACCAAATAAAATAAGTACAGGATTTTATTCCTACAAATTATTTTACAGGTAACAAAATAAAACTAGCAAAAAAAAAAAAAGCACCTTTTGATTTAATTAATTTTTGAAAGATTTTACCTGAGGGTGTGGGAGTTAAAAATTCAATGTTAGAGAGTTTATATCATAAGTAAAATCATCAAATTTCATCTCTTTTCTCTTTCTAACTTTAATTATTGTCTGAATTTTTATTTATTTAATCATTAACTTTTTAATTTTATTTGTTTATTTTTTTAATTTTTTTTAATTTTGTATTTGGATTATGGTGAGCCAAATTGGAGAGACATTAAATTTATTTATTTTTTTGTTTTGTTTTTTTAGATATTTGGATTATGGTGAGCTAAATTGGAGAGACATTAAATTTATTTATTTTTTTTTTTTTTTTGTTTTTTTAGGTATTTGGATTATGGTGAGCCAATTTGGAGAGACATTACTGAAAAATCCTTGGAAAATATTGAAACTTTCCACAATGAAGTAAGACAAAATTTCCTTGCAACTCTAAATTGGCTCAAAGAACATGCATGTTCTCGATCTTACGGTCTAGGTAAGTTACATTTCATGTTACTGCAATTTAAATAACAATCTTTAAAAATTAGATTATTTTCTAGAATTTTGGGTTGTATCGTTTAGGTGGTAAAAGATACACAGAGAAATAGTGTGCTTGATATATATTTTATTCAGCACTTGTATCTGGTGCTAACAGATACTTATTACATTTCCAATGCATTTTTATAGTAAAAATCATTTCTAATGCATTTTTATACTTGTATCGTTGAGGTGATAAAAGATACACAGAGAAATAGTGTGCTTGATATATATTTTATTCAGCACTTGTATCTGGTGCTAACAGATACTTATTACATTTCCAATGCATTTTTATAGTAAAAATCATTTCTAATGCATTTTTATACTTGTATCGTTGAGGTGATAAAAGATACACAGAGAAATAGTGTGCTTGATATATATTTTATTCAGCACTTGTATCTGGTGCTAACAGATACTTATTACATTTCCAATGCATTTTTATAGTAAAAATCATTTCTAATGCATTTTTATACTTGTATCGTTGAGGTGATAAAAGAGACACAGAGAAATAGTGTGCTTGATATATATTTTATTCAGCACTTGTATCTGGTGCTAACAGATACTTATTACATTTCCAATGCATTTTTATAGTAAAAATCATTTCTAATGCATTTTTATACTTGTATCGTTGAGGTGATAAAAGATACACAGAGAAATAGTGTGCTTGATATATATTTTATTCAGCACTTGTATCTGGTGCTAACAGATACTTATTACATTTCCAATGCATTTTTATAGTAAAAATCATTTCTAATGCATTTTTATACTTGTATCGTTGAGGTGATAAAAGATACACAGAGAAATAGTGTGCTTGATATATATTTTATTCAGCACTTGTATCTGGTGCTAACAGATACTTATTACATTTCCAATGCATTTTTATAGTAAAAATCATTTCTAATGCATTTTTATACTTGTATCGTTGAGGTGATAAAAGATACACAGAGAAATAGTGTGCTTGATATATATTTTATTCAGCACTTGTATCTGGTGCTAACAGATACTTATTACATTTCCAATGCATTTTATAGTAAAAATCATTTCTAATGCATTTTTATACTTGTATCGTTGAGGTGATAAAAGAGACACAGAGAAATAGTGTGCTTGATATATATTTTATTCAGCACTTGTATCTGGTGCTAATAGATACTATACATAAAACAAGAAGTAGTACAATCACAAGACAAGCGTACAAGAATGAGAAGGGTCAAACGCAGTGATTTTGTCCGAATATATTTTTCCCAATTTTACCAATGCTACGTCGACTCTTATGAGGCTATGAGCCAGTCCATCTTGTAGGGGGTGTTAACTCCTCTACAACAATAAGGCTATGAGCCAGTCCATCTTGTAGGGGTGTTAACTCCTCTACAACAATAAGGCTATGAGCCAGTTGAGCCAGTCCATCTTGTAGGGGTGTTAACTCCTCTACAACAATTATGTAATTATTTTACTTCTAAAATAACAAATATGTAGGAAGTGACAAAACTTTCAGACCACCCTAAAAAATGCTTTTCCGTACACATCACACCTTCTTCTGTAAATTTCTCATGGTTTGCACTTCTCTGCCATCATAAATCAGATGAAAGACCTCTGTTCAAGTCTGGTGCATTCTGTTTTAAATATTAAGTTAAAAAAAATGAATTATCTTTTATCTTGTAAGAAAAATTTTCTAAAACTAACATATTAAAATTTGGTTGTTATAATTCAATCTATAATCAAATATTTCAATTTATAAAATCATCTTCAGAGCTTGTTTATACTCTGGTTATAAATCGAAATATTGTTTAATATTAGCTATGAATATGATATAAAATCTTTTCACTTTAACAGCATATCGTGTTGTTTTCATATCCTTTTATCTATACTCATATAATTTTATATAGAAATCAATTAAAATAGGATTAAAATAAGTGTGATATTTTTATATTCATTCTTATTTAATTTTGTTAGTCTTTCTAATTTAATATAGAAGTATTGATACGCTTATAAAAATAATACAAATAAAACAGGAGACAGTATTATTAAACAAATACACACATTTAAAGAAGAAAATGAAAAAATAAATAAAGAGGAGTTGAATATTTTCCAATAGCCCTAGGGTAAAAAAAAGATTATGAGAATGTCTCTTTCAAGAGACATGTTAATGTCTGTCTCTTGTGTTTACATCAAAGAAACTTGGAAAAGTTTTGAATAAACTGCAAAATAAATAATGCAGTGCCAGGTGGCTTTCATTGTTTTAAATGCAGGCACATTTTTCACACACAGGATGGTCCGAAAGTTTTGTCACACCCTTACATATTTATTTTAGAAGTAAAATAATTACATAATACAACCTTCCATGTACATTCATTCCATTCATTCAAAAAAATCATTTCTTTTTTATACTTAAATAAAATACCTGATACTTTTCATATTCAAATATGCTAATATTGAACAATATTTCGATTTATAACCGGAGTATAAACAAGTTCTAAAGATGATTTTATAAATTGAAATATTGTTCAATATCAGCTATGAATATGATATAAAATGTTTTCACTTTAACAGCATATTGTTGTTTTCATATCCTTTTATTTATACTCATACCGTCAGATTCATTTCCTTTCTCTTAACTTATATAAAATTATATATAGGATTGTTCTTAATGTTTGAGAATAACATGATAGTATTAGAAATTATTAACAGCAAATAATTATCTATAAATCTTCATTTCTTAGAGATATATGACACATATTTCAGGATTTCAAATGCATTAATAATAACGGCAGTTTTGCGAAAAAAATCTAACACAGCTGGACTTTAATAGCGCCATCATTATTTGGTCAGGTCTGATTTTTAAGATGTGCTTCAATACTTTACAAAAATTGGACATAATAGTAACACTTATGCAAATGTTTGTGGCCTCTACTTGTCACAAATAAATAGTTATATCACTGTTCCGTACATTTCAAGAGCTTGAAAGTTCAGCACTTGTATCTGGTGCTAACAGATACTTATACATAAAACAAGAAGTAAAACAAAACAAGCTCAAGAGCTTGTATCTTAGAAAAAAATTAGTGTGATTTTTGGATTCAGCCTAAAAAACTGCCTTAAAAATCAACTGTTCAGACCAGTGTAATCGTTGACAATATAACTTAAATAATTAAAGAAATTCTGGCGTCAGTGATGACATAGTTTTGGTTACAGACAAACAGATACATAATCTCCATTATGATAATAAAAATATTGTTTTATATTCCTTTATCACCATTTCATTAAGCTATTGCCCAATTCTTCACACATGTGAAAATAGTTTTAAAATTAAAAAAAAAATAGATTAATGTTTATTTTTATGAATTTGCTTTATTCCTTCAGGAACAAAAATGCCTTGGGACGAACAATACTTAATAGAATCTTTATCTGACTCAACAATTTATATGGCATTCTACACCGTTGCCCATCTTCTACAAGGAGGAGTTGTTGATGGAAGCAAATTGGGACCAGCAAATATCAAGTAAGTAAAGAGTGGTCTATTGTATTGTTACTATAGAATTTTTCATATTGTAAATTATACAGAGTGGCCTATTGTATGCAGGTTATAATAGCAGTATGCAGAGTGGCCTATTGTATGCAGTTTATGATAGCAGTAGCAGTATGCAGAGTGGCCTATTGTATGCAGTTTATGATAGCAGTATGCAGAGTGGCCTATTGTATGCAGTTTATGATAGCAGTATGCAGAGTGGCCTATTGTATGCAGTTTATGATAGCAGTATGCAGAGTGGCCTATTGTATGCAGTTTATGATAGCAGTATGCAGAGTGGCCTATTGTATGCAGTTTATGATAGCAGAGTGGCCTATTGTCAGTATCAGCTAGGCAGCAAGGGAGTCTATCCTCTTTTCACTAGTGCTAGACTAGAGAAATTGTTTTTCTGCCTGAGGTGGCGCACCACATCTACCATTAGCTCCCCACTTTACTGCACAGATCCAAGCTGTGGTACTTATGTGTTTTGTTTGCAATGATCGGTATTGATTGATCCCAGTATCTTGTGGTTTTGAGGCAGATACTCCATGGACTGAGCTAAATTGGCCCCTGTAAAATACATTTTCTTTTCTTTGTTCTATTTTTGATTTTGGATGTGGAGTTTAGAAAAAGAAATTTAAAAAAATATGTTTAAATATTTTCTCATGTAAATCTGAGCTTTTTTACTTTCATATTTGTTCCTCTTAAATCATAATGAATGTACAGCCAAATTACTCTTTTTGCTCTGTCAGTGGGGCTTAGAATACACTGACTGCATCCTCTGCAGAGGGGTAAGACCCCCTTCTCAAGTGGTGTGCAGTCCCCAACCACCGGGTTGCGGGCCATCAGGTACCGGGCTGCACAGAACGTTTTTATTATAATTATTTCTCATTAGAAAGGATTTTCATTCTAAAATAAATATTTTCGTTTACAGAGATGTTGTTGATAATTTATGAACAAAAGGTTGTTTATTGTCTGTTGATGTTTGCATTTGACATAAGACCACTGCGGATGATTTATTATTAGATTACGTCATTAGCGATTATTGAGCAAATGGGGCCCATCCCAAACCTGCCCCCTTGGTTTAAAGGGGCAGGACTGGGTTTATTGCCCAGTGCCTGAGGTGACCCCTTAAGGGGGAATGTCCAATGGATCAACGCATTTTTTGCACCTGCCTTCCATGAGCTTCGGTTCTTGGCTGGTCCCACATTTAATATGACCTTGTGCCTAACATGGGGTATGTGGTAAATACCATAGTGGCTTAAGTACTGGACTGCAACGTCGTTGTGAGCAAGTTCAAACTCCAGTTGTGCTATTTTGTTCACTTTTAGATTAATACCTTTAAGAAAGGCATGAACCCCACATCCCTTCAGCTTAGGGTTAAATAGTACCACTACTGTTCTTCTACAAGGATGGCTTTGGTATTAAATAATCTATGATGGTTGATATGCTATTAAACAACTAGCTAAGCCCAACTGAAGCAGTGTCCAAGACAGTTGGTATTTATAGAAATCAAGAATAGTCCATTCATGCATTTGGGTGATTCCATTCCTTGAGTTCTGATTGGCTGCTTGGTTTCAATGATATTGTGGAGTTCTATAAATACCCTGTCAGTCTGCAGTGGAATTGCGACAGGACGGGATTGTATTAAGTTACAATTGCTTGTTGCCGTGTCTTACCAATTCGACAGTGATTGGAACTTAGCTTGATTATTCTTCAAAACCAACCAACCAAAATCTCAGACAAATGTTAATATTTAAAATAAAATATTCTAGTTGATTGGTTGATTGGGTTTTATGGCATGACAACCCAAGTTGGGTTATTTTATGCTGAAGACATTTTCTTTTATTCATTCTTGTTGGGTATCTAATCTTTCCACACAATTTTTGAAACACATTTTTTCATCTAATTAATCCATAGATGGGACCTTAGCAGGTACTACCACTCTGTGCCAGGGTGGACCTGGGAGTAATGGTGATAAAGGGGTACTCCACATTCCCCAGAGTTCCAGATTTTAAACTTCATTAGATGTGGTTTAACATCAAATATATCCATATTTTTAAAATGTGCCTATGTAATTAATCTACCATTTAAAAATAAAGAAATTTATTTTAATTAAGATAATGTTATAAATTATAACAATTTACATTTGTCAATTTTTCTTCTTTTAAATTTCAGACCTGATCAACTAACACCAGAAGTGTGGGACTACATTTTCTACAAGAACGCTCCATTTCCAAAGACTGACATTGCCAAAGACATTCTTGACAAACTTAAAAAAGAATTTGAATATTGGTATCCAGTGGATCTTCGTGTGTCTGGCAAAGATTTGGTTCCAAACCATTTGACATATTATCTGTATAATCATTGTGCTATATGGAAAGATGACAGGTAAGTCAAAATATGACTTTCTTCCCTAATATTTGTTGATTTTTTTTTTTTAATCAAGAACTAATTTCTTTTCTGTAAAATAAATTCTTGAATTTTTTAATGTAAAAGTTCAGTAGTAGGTATGGCCAAAATTTCACTTTTTTTTTTTTTTTTTTAACTCCTCATGAATTAAAAAATTTAAAAAAACTCAGGAAAAGAAAAATGAGTGAAACTTAATGTCATTATTGGTGTTTTATAAAAGAGGAAGGGTTGTTTTTTTGTTTTTTTTAAATCACCTGTAAAAATTATTATTTTTTTTTACAGTCTTTAAGATGGGAGAATTTTATTAATGAAAATTTGTATCTGTCGTAATGGTGCATTTTTGCCATTCTCTCTCCCTCTCTCTCTCTCTCTCTCTCGCCCACTCTCTCTCTCTCTCTCTCGCCCCGCTCTCTCTCTCTCTCGCCCCTCTCTCTCCCTCTCTCTCTCTCTCTTCCCCTCTCTCTCTCTCTCTCTCTCTACCCTCTCTCTCTCTCTCTCTCTCAACCCTCTCTCTCTCTCTCTCTCTCAACCCTCTCTCTCTCTCTCTCTCTCAACCCTCTCTCTCTCTCTCTCTCTCTCTCTCACCCAAAAGATTTGCTCTTTTTAACTTAATTTATTTCATTGTTGTAATTAAGAAATTCAAATTTATTTTTTTGTGTAAATTTTAGAATCTGTTCTTAGGGAGAAAAGAATTAAAAATAAGTAACAATCTACAATTTAAAAAATTTTTTTTTTTAATAAAAGTTTAAAGAAAGGGGTATGTACTGTCATACTGAAATTTTGACCATTTTAACAGACAGAAAAAAATGGTGTGTGTGTAGGGGGTGGGGTGGGGGTCCAGCCTTTTAATGGGGGAAAAAATATATGTATCAATTTGCATGTTTTAAAAAAAAAATTTTCATGAGTTTTTAATTTAAAAAAAAAAATGTTTTTCCCCTGGATTTCTTCAGAAACAGTATTTTTAACTTATAAATTGTATATTTGCTAAAAAATATCTAAAACCTCTTTTTTTCTTTCTTTTCAAAGTACAAAATGGCCACAAAGCATACGAGCAAATGGTCATTTGCTGTTGAATTCTGAAAAGGTAAATAAAAATTATTATTATTATTATTATTATTATTATTATCAGTTTGTATTTTTTTAACAGGTAATAAGTTTAGTACCTTTTTTTTCTTCTTTTTTTTTCTCTCATATTCATGAAAAGCTTGCAAATTGAATTTTTAATGAAAAAAAAAAAAAAAAAAAAAAAAAGACCAAATTTATCTGTCTTAATAAATATAATTGATAAGAAAAAGAAACTCATTTTTATAAAAAAACAAAAATACATTCTGCATATTTTTACGCAATAACATCTCTTAGAATATATGATAAAAATAATTCAGTTGGCTTGTTGGTCTAGGGGTATGATTTTCGCTTAGGGTACGAGAGGTCCCTGGTTCAAATCCCGGACGAGCCCAATCTGTTGTTTTGAGGGCCCGGGTTAGCTCAGTCGGTAGAACGTTCGGCTAGAAACCACAAGGTTCCTAGTTCGATGCCGGTCCTCGCCAACTCAGCGTATGAGTAGCACAGGGTTCTGTTCGGTAAAGTAAGGAGCTGATGGTAGGTGTGGCGCTCCACCTCAGATGCCAAAACATTGAAAAGGGGATAGACTCCCTCACTGACTTGTGGGGTGTTGTACCGATACCTGAGATGATTGGGCCTAGAGGGATGTTTGTTTTATGTGTTTTGGGTAGGCCATATATTGAGGGAATGATGGGGTGGTAATTAATGAGAGTGTGCCAGAATTTGTCTTCAATGGATGTTATTTTTTTTATATGTCTTATTGAAAATATCTGTGTTTTTGTTGATGGTATTTATGGAGATGGGTTGGTATGTATTAGTGTCATTAAGTAAGTCCATAATTTTGTTGTTGTAATCTATTGTTTAGTATGATGATTCCTCCATCTATAAGATGAGGACACCCGTAAAAAAAAATCTCAATAATGCAAATTATCAAGCCTCATCTAAAAGTTTTGTATTAGATTTTTCTAGCTGTTGTCTTAATCTTTGTTATGTACACTATGTTTCAGCTGATGTGACCTTCTGCCTTCTTCAGGTGTTTTCATCAAACTCGAGAGCCTTCATAGAATGTTGAACCAAACCCTTTATTTAATCCATTTGGGATAGATTTTTCTCATTTCACTAACAATGACTGGGTACAATAAAGTTCCTGTGTTATACAAGGTTCCTGACATGAAACACCTGAAGAAGCCGGAGGGCACAGCGGCCAAAACGTTCTGTATATAACAATAATGCAAATTATCAAGCCTCATCTAAAAGTTTCAGACAAATAATACTTTAAATTTATTTTGTGAAAAATAAATAAAATAAAAAGGAAATTCTTTATCAGTTTTTCTTTCTTTTTCTTTCAGATGTCGAAATCAACTGGAAATTTCTTAACACTTGAGGAAGCCCTAAATAAATACTCTGCTGATGGTAAGTAAAAAAAAAAAAAAAAAATAGAGAAAGGGAGAAGTAGGAGGAAGAGGAAAATGATTTAAGTAAATTCCTAATCAGAATTTGCTAAGAATTTGCATACAGCCTTTATATATATTCATGCAATTTTATAACAAAACGCTTAGAGAATAAGCTAAATGGGATTTATCTTTTTGATAAATACAAATTTGAACATGAATTACTACAGCAATTTACTCTTAACATCCTGTTGAGATTTTTCTAAGTCTAGAGCATTCCTATAAGGATATATAAAAAAATTGCTAAAAATGACCTTTGCATCTAAAGTAACCTATTATTTCCCTTAAATCAAAGATTTCTACATATGTTTAATATTAAATTTAAACAAAGGCTATTGTTTTAGGCCGATTAGTTCAAACTAATGTGACTTCCAGCCGGGTGGAATGAGGTGGTATAGGACTTTAAGAGTTAAAGTTTTTATTTTGACTAAATTAGTAAAACAATGAGGGAATGCTGAAAATTGATCTGCCTAACAAAGAATAAAATTACTTTTTTCTTTTTTGATTTTTGATTTATTTTTTTAGGAAAGTCTAAAAAAAACAAAAAAAAAACATGATTAGATGTTATTTATTACCAAACATTACAGCATTAGAACTGTAAAATTGCATAAATTAAATTAATTATATAATTTATATATTTATAATTATATAAATTAAATTAAATATAATTAAATTAATTATAAATTAATTTATAATTTTACTAGCAGAAGTACTCGGTCCATGCCTTGTAAGTAAGTAAATAGGAGTAAACAGTAAACAAAGGATAAAATGACCTTTTTCTTTTTTGATTTTTTATTGATTTTTTTAGGAAAGTCTAAAAAAAATTAATTTATAATTTTACTAGCAGAAGTACTCAGTCCATGCCTCGACTAAAAGGTTTTTAGGAATACCAGAGAGTGAGAGAGAAAGGGAGAAATAGGGGTAAGAGGAAAATGATTTAGCAAATTCCTAATCAGATTTTGCTAAGAATTTGCATACAGCCTTTATATATATTCATGCAATTTTATAACAAAACGCCTTGAGATTAAGCCAGATGGGAGTTACCTTTTTGGTACATACAAATTTTAACCTAAATTCCTACAGCAAAAAAAGATTTCAGTTTGGCAATGGCAGTGTCACAGGAATTGCTGTGTAGCACTGAAATTCAGCATTACTCCACCTTAGGGACTCTGGCTCCGGATTTGTTTTGGGGGGTTACTCTTCGGCTGTAGAATCTTATACTACCTTCCATTTGCAGGTTTGTATTTTCAATCAACTGAAGAATAAAAAGTATTTATTTCTCTGAATGTTTGAGATGAGGCTTGATTAGTATTATCTGCGTTATTCGGACTATTGTCCCCATCTTCATTGTTATTTGTACAATGTTTCGGCCGATATGCCCTCCGGCCTTCTTCAGGTATTTATTGTCGGACTCAGGAACCTTCTTTTCAAACTCTGGAACTTTCTTGTCGTAATCGGGAGCCATCACAGAACTTTGAACCTAACCCTTTATTCAGTCCTCGAGGGTATCCTGTTCTCATTCCGCTAACCCTAGCTGGGGTAGGAGCTATGTTAATTATTTTTCTATGTTACTGCCTCTACTCAGGATTGAACCTGGAATCCAGAGATAACTGTCACTTAGAACTGTCTTAACCTAACTACCTTATCCACTAGACCATGTGTCCAATTAAAAAGATTTTACTTGATAAATCCTTAACATCTCACTCAAATTAAAAACATTTTTCTCTAAAAAAATTTAGATTTTTTTTTTTTTTTTCATAACCAAAATTGTGACATTTTTCCTGGCCATAGGTGAAAACAAGGCAGCTCTCATTGGCATTGCAGTTATTTCCTATAAGTCTAACATAAACAAAGGGGAACCACCTTTGACTGATAAATTTATTTATTTATTTTCCCATTAAACCATAATCCCATCTTCTTTTTTCCTGGTAGATCAATAAATAAATAAATGATTTATCAGTCAAGAGTGGTTCCCCTTTGATCATGTTAGACTTATAGGAAATAACCGGCATTGCAGTCTTGGAAGACTGTAATATAGTTTTTGTGCCCCTGAAGTTACAGCGCCTCCTGTGACTGTTTTTCAAACATTGGACTTCACATTCTCGACTACAGATGTCGCATATGAAGGCTGTCCCTGAAGATGTTGATGTGCCAGTGCTTTGTTGCCACTGCTTTCTTCTGTACCTCTTAGCTTCATGGTGTTGCGCTAGGGTGGTTTCAGACATGAACAGTCCTCTACAGAGAGCCTGCCGCCACCATGGGTAGTCCTGAGCCAAATTTTCCCAGCTGGAAGGAGCAATGCCAAAGCACCTGAGATCATTCTAGCAGACATCCTTGAAACGCAGCTGGGGACAACCAATCTGTCTCTTTTTCTCTCACTTTTTTTTCCTGGCCATAGGTGAAAACAAGGCTGTATCCTGTTGTAAATAAATGAAAAAATCAAATAAAGTCTTCTTTGAATACAAATAATTATCTAAACTTTAATAAAAAATCTCTTATATTATTAACAACTAGCCAAAGTACCTGGTCCATGACCAGAAGAGAATATTTTTAGGAACACCAAGGTGTGCTGATATAACTGGCAAGTAGCTGATATAGCCAGCAGGCAAACTCCTGCTGATACAACAGCAGCAGCTATATGATACCTTCTGAAAATCGTTTGATTTTTCTTTAATTAATTATATCCCTTAATCAGAAAAATCAATAACCAAATTTGGTGTGTTTCTTAGTTAGAAGGATATTAAGGTGTATGCAAGATTATGAATCTGAGTGACGTCTCTTTTTAGAGTTATAAATTGACACGTACATACCAAACTTTCTTTTATATATATAGATGAACATCTTACACAAACCATATATGATATTGGTAGAAGAAAGTTACTTGATAAGTAACGGAAACTCACCATAAAGCGAGTGGGCTGTAAAATGCTACTCATTCTGATTGCAAAACTGACGAGAAGTTCAATTCCATAATTTTTTTGTTTTGTTTTGTTTTGTTTGTTTTTGATGTTATGTATTTGGTTTTGGGATCATCAGGAGAGAATGTGCACCGTTTCGGTATATACTGTTATTATTTGTATAGATAAAAGGGAAAACACACAATGCTGTTAAAATGAAAATATTTTATATCATTTTTTTTTTTTTTTTTCTGCTTCTCTCTCGATGAGTCCGGAGTAAAAAAACAAGCTCTGATGATGATTTTTATAAATCGAAATATTGTTCAATATTAGCTATGAAAATATATTCATTTTAACAACAAAGTGTGTTTTTCATATCCTTTTATTTATACATATACCGTCAGATTCATTTCCTTATGAAAAGTGAATGGAAATGAATCCGACAGTATGAAATAAATATTTTTAGAAAAAACAAACAAATGATGTTATAATTCGCTGACAGAAATCTGTTTTGACCTTTTATTAAAGTGGTCTTCATCAAAAGCGAAATGTTTGTGATAGAAATTTTATTTTTTAAAAACAGAATATGCATTTTCAAAATTATAAAAAAAATTAAAAAAAATTTTAAAAAATTCCGGTTCCGAACTTGAACATTCGTTTGTACCACTCTTGTTTGTAACGCTTTACTCACACCGTCTTTCTATCACAAACATTTCTCTCTTGATGAAGACCGCTTTAATAAAAGGTCGAAACAGATTTCTGTCAGCGAATTATAACATCATTTTTTTTTTGTTTTTTCTAAAAATATTTATTTCATATATATATATATATATATATATAATATATATATATATATATATATAATATATATTTAACTTATTATTTGTAATGGGTCTAAATAAAGCCCTGTTCTTAAATCATTGATAAACGAAGTAACATGTTTTCACAGAGTTATTTCCCTTTTATCAAGCTGCTTTTTGTAACTGATACCAAGTAGCGTTAAATTTATGTCTACACTATCTTAACTTGGATATATATGTTCTATAACTGTTATTGAGCACTCTTTATTTATACATATAGCAATTTGAATTATCAATATTGACACATATGTTATTTATTGAATATTTTTAAAAATATTTCACATTAAGATCACTTTCCTTTTTGTTGTTCATTATCTCAAATTAATTGATTTGATCATCTTTTGAGACGTATTGTTTTAAACTTGTCCTATCAAATCAATTGGTTCTCAAGACATCTTTATCTCAAGTGATACTATAAATAAAAATATATTTTATTTATTTTACTCAAAGGAATGAGAATGGCTTTGGCTGATGCTGGTGATTCTATAGAAGATGCCAATTTTGTGGAGAAAATGGCTGACAGTGGACTTTTGAGAATACATTCTTATCTTGAATGGGTTAAAGAAATCCTTCCTCAAATACCAAATTTAAGAACTGGTGAATTCAATTTTAATGACACTGTTTTCAGCAAGTAAGTGGAATTATACTTTTTTTTTTTGTTCATTATCTGACAAAAATATCTAAAATATTATGTTTCTATTCTTTTTTCTTTCTTTTTCTTTTTTTCTTTCTTTTTCTTTTTTTCTTTCTTTTTCTTTTTTCTTTTTCTTTTTCTTTCTTTTTCTTTTTCTTTCTTTTTCTTTTTCTTTCTTTTTCTTTTTCTTTTTCTTTCTTTTTCTTTTTTTTCTTTTTCTTTTTCTTCTTTTTTTTCTTTTTCTTTCTTTCTTTTTTTTCTTTCTTTCTTTCTTTTCTTTTTTCTTTTTTTTCTTTCTTTTTTCTTTATTTCTACAGTTTTCTTTTCTATTTCTTTTTTTTCTTCTTTTTCTTTTTTTTCTTTCTTTTTCTTTACTTTTTTGACATAAAAATTACATACATTTTATATATATATATATATATATAAAGATCGAAGTATTTTTACCATATATTTTAAGAGATATTATTGTGGAATGTATTTTTGTTTTTTATAAAAATGAATTTCTTTTTATTTATTATCCATTATATTTATTAAGACAGTAGATAAATTTGGTCTTCTTCCTTTTTGTATTTTTTCTCTGTAAAAATAAAAATGTCAAACTTTCAACTTGAGAAGATTGAAAAATTAAAAAATAATGCTGTATCATATTCACTTTTGGTATTATTTGGATTATTCAGACTATTGTCCTCATCTTTAATGTTATATAATAAATTTATAAAAAGCTAATAAAACAAAAAACAAAACAAAAAACCCAAAAGAGAAAGATAAAGTTTCACTCTTAAACAAACTTTGTCTTTCTTTTTTTTTTTTTTTTTCATTATTATTTTTTGTTTGTTTGTTTGTTTGTTTCATTAACTTTTTATAAATTTTCTATTGTATATCTTTCTTTTTTTTTTTTCAAATTTTATAAACATATTGTATATAAGTAAATTGTTGATATTATTTAGATATATATTAATAGCACTGTTTATTTAACTTGACAATATATATACCATACTGAGGAGACCTGATATGGCAAAACGGGACTGTCTACACATGACTATATATATATATATATATATATATATATATATATATATTATGAGAAGAAAATATTTTCTAAAATATAACAAACACAGGATGTTACGATCAGGGGAAACAATTTTATGTGTCAATATTTAAGTATTTTGGTATTAAACCATCATCAGGACACTGTTATGGAATGTTTTTGTGAGGGACAAAATGTTAAGTGTATAGTGAAAGTGTGAATATGATGTTATTAACCATTAATTTTTTTATATGTATGTTTGTTTACAAAAGCCGATGACATGATCATTGCATGTCCAAAAATGGAAAGTGAAGATCATAGGATGACGCATGCAGAAATGTTTCCAGAAACGTAAACAAACACACATATAAAAAAAATTAACAGTTAATAACATCATATTCACACTTTCACTCTACACTTAACATTTTTCATTTTGTCCCTCACAAAAACAATTCTTAACAGTGTCCTGTTGATGGTTTAATACCGAAATACTTAAGTATTGACACATAAAATTGTTCCCCTGATCATAACATCCTGTGTTTGTTATATTTTTGAAAATATTTTCTTCTCATATTGTCGGATTAATTTCCAACTGTCTTTATTTATATATTATATATATATATATATATATATATATATAGAGGCAAATACTTCAACTATTATAAAATTATCCTCTGAATACTTAGTTTTTTTAATATTTTATATATTAACATGCCTAATCTATCCCCTTTTAATTACTTTCATGCCTTTCCTGAGGGTATTAGCGCTATGTGAAATGCAAAGATTCATTTAGGATTTGAACTCATTTCGCCATGCTCATTCCTAATGACGTTAACCATTACACCACGAGTGCCTCCTCCATTGGATGTTTTTATATAGATAAATAGTTTTAAGCTAACACAATTTTCCCTTTTTTTTTTTCTTTTTTTCTTTTTCTTTTTTTTTTTTTCGTTTTTTCCTTTTTTCCTTATTTTTTTTTTTTCTTTTCTTTTTTCTTTTTTTTCTTTTCTTTCTTTTTCTTTTTTTTCTTTTTCTTCGTTTTCTTTTTCTTCTTTTTTCTTTTTCTTTTTTTCTTTTTTCTTTTTTTTTAATAAAGAAACTACTAAGAATTAGTAAATGTTTTCAAGAATGAGAAACATTTAAAGAATTATTATTATAAATTTTGTGTTTTTATTTTCAGTGAAATGAATAAAAAATTACAACAAACTGAGGAAAATTATGAGAAAATGTTATTTAAAGAAGCATTGAAAACTGGATTCTATGAATATCAGGTCTGTATTATTTACAATAATTTATTCTGATTATTTAAAAAAAAAAATACTATTGATTAGGTATAAAGTCTTGAAATGAACATAACCAACAAAGCTATATATATATATATATATATATATATATATATATATATATATATATGTTACATAATCATTAGATACCTAATGATTATGACAATAGTGTAGAAATCATATTAGTGCAGCTGATGGCCTTGAGGGTGAGTGACGGCACTTGACCTCGATCTCACCTTGCGTTCTGGGGATGGAACGTGAGAACCAGAAGGCCCCTTCCGGTTTAAGGTGTAAGCAACTCAGTTAGAGTTAGAACTTAGAAGCGAAGCTAGCAAGATGTGAGTCTCACTGCGTGATTGTCTGGTCTGGGGTTCTACGAATAAAGTAACATCGTAAATCGAAGTCTTGTGGTTATTACTAAAAGCTAACAATGACACAAGGCTTCTGATAAGGAATGATCCCCAACAGAAACCAGACCCAGAATCCTCAATAGAAGACCAGACAAGACCTTAGAAGATATACCAGATCCGGCCAGAAGAATAGACGACAGAGTAAGAAGTAAGAGAAGTATATAACATATAGATATTTAGAGCGGTAAAGAAGGCTATATAACATATATCTATTTGGTACCGTCAAAGAAAAGGCACTACGTAACATATATATGGGAGTAAATATGGAAAATAAATCCGACAATATTAAGAAATTTGAAAAAACAAGTGTTCCGAAAATAGGATGAATTTATTTATCGATGTTTAAACATTGCCAATTAACTGAAGTGTATAGCAAGTCATGCCTGGATGTCAAAAATATCCACAAGTGGTGTCGGGAGTTTACAATAATGAAGAAGATCAACGCTTCCTCAACATCATGGTGGGAAGCTGGTATGACATGGGCGTACAAAAACTGCCACAGCGCCTTTGAAAATGCGTCGACCAAAATGGTGATTGTGCAGAAAAATAGATACATGTTCAAACATTAAAATGACTAGCAACAGAAAACACCCTCAGGGCGTCGTAAAAATTGATTTTTGAAGGACATTGCCTGAGGGGGGAGGTTAAAAATTCAATGTCAGAGGGTTTGTATCATAAGACAAATTCTCATATTTATTAAAGGAATAAAAAAAAAAAAGACAATTTGAAATGAAAACTGAGCCCTGTCCCTCTTAAATAAAATGTTGCGTGCATGTAATGTTATAATTAAACAATTATTTTGAATATTTTTCACATCAGTTTTACACAAAATCGTAGGTATTTATTTATTTGTAAACTTTTTGGTTAACTTCTTACTGTTAAAAAAAAAAAGACGAGAATAAAAAAAACAATTTTTGAAATTGCTTACTCAAATTTTGGGTGTATATAGCATAAGAATATTGTGACGTAGAGCTATGACGTAGTTTTTGTTACAGACAGAAATACAGACAATCTCCATTATTAATAGCTGTAAACATCATTAACAATAAACAATTAACGTTTCTGTGATTTTTGAATATTTTTATGTTGTATAGCTAACTACTGGACTTCAATAAAACCACAGACATGCGTATATAAAAATATGACCCGTCTTTATTTTCGTCGATGTGTGGGTGGTGAGTGGTGACGAGTGTTCACAATGAACTTCCGAGTAGGTTGGTGAAGAACACAGTGTTCAAAATGAACTTCCGAGGGTGGTTGATGACAGGAGCAACAAGGTTACCTTCTTGGCTGCTGCTGGGGACTGAGTTGTCACCCTTCATCTGCTAGCCTTTTTATACAATAAATATGCCCACACATTTTTATCTTTTGATCTGATAACAGAGATATATTTCTTTATCTTTCTCTCCGCCTCTTCACCGGAAGAGGAGTCTTCCGTTTTTCTTTTTTTCTTTTATCTATTTCTTCATCTTCTCCCTGCTTCTTGACCGGAAGACCTCTCTTCTGTTCTCCTTTTTTTAAATATATATTTTTATCTTTCTCTTTGTCTCTTTGCCGTAAGCTTCCTCTTCCGTTGCACGATATGCAACAATTAGGAGACCTTACCTTTGGGATTACCCTCATAAGTGGTGTAAACATCATTAACAATAGACAATTTACGTTTCTGTGATTTCTAAATATTTGGGAGACCTTACCTTTGGGATTACCCCTGTAAATGGTGTAAACATCATTAACAATAAACGTTTCCGTGATTTCTAAATATTTGTGAGAGCTTACCTTTGGGATTACCCTTGTACCTCAAATATTAAGAGAGCAATATATTTGTGTTTATTTCTTCAAGGTGATTTTAAAATTTGTGTATTTTATTTTTCAGACCATAAGAGACAATTATCGTGAACTATGTCTTGATGGAATGCATAAAGATCTTGTCATAAAATTTATTGAAAATCAAACAATAATTTTGTCACCGCTGTGTCCCCATACATGTGAACATATTTGGGGTCTTCTTGGAAAAGTGAGTATTTGAAATTTTATATGATAGTTGATTTGTCTGAATTTTTTAGATGAATCTTAATAATTTGTATCATTTAGATTTTTGGGACTGTTGTCCTCATCTTTATTGTTATATACACAATTTATATATAGAAACTTATTTGTCTGAATTTTTGAGATGAGGCTTGATAACACTGGTTTACAAAAAAATATTTTTTGTCTGAGGCAAGAATGTGAATAGGTGTTTTTTTTTTTTTTACTAATTTGGGTGTGCTGAATTCAAATTTATAAACAGTTTTGCTCTATCACCTCTAGTTTTCTGTCTTTTAAATAGTCTCATTTTAGTATATACAGAGTATATACATGCTTATTTCAACAGTTGCAGCAGCTTATTACAGATAAAACAGGATAGATAAAGAACATTGACGGAATAAATATACTTGGATGACACAATGTACACAATTCATAGTACCGCAGACAGTTAGAAATGTGTTTTCTTAGATGATCTGCTGACTGCCAGTGCACTACTGGCTGTTGATTGAGACGTGTTGGCTACGCTTAACTGCCAAAATCCGTCTTGATATATAGCTATATATATAATGTAATGCTATGACTTACATTTATTGAAGAATAACTGTAATAATATCCTTGCTGGTCACGTGGCACCAAATGTAATACTATGCTGGTCGGGGTGCCAAATGTAATACTATGATCTGGTCACGGGACCAAATGTAATACTATGCTGTCGCGGCACCGAATCTAACACGATGGGTGTTCTTTGACCCACAGGAAAGTTGAAGTGCTTGTTCTGGGCTGTACCTGAAAGTGACCAAATTCACCAATGTTGTTCCACAATTAATACGAACGCGTTTTTAACAATAAGAGACCTTTATTAATTATACAGTGATTAAAAATCATGTACAACCACAAAGGGGTATCGAGTTGAAGTTGAGTCGGAATTTTGTGGACTGACTGGCGATATATGTTGGGTTCTGATTCAAATTCAGGACTTTGAGTAACAAGATGACAAAGCAAAGACGGTGACAAGGGCTATGAGACGGAGCTATCAATCTGCTATGGAAGCAGTTGTCCAATCTGGTCAAGAACCAGCTGTCCAATCTGGTCAAGGACCAGCTCTCCACTCTGATCAAGGACCAGCTCTCCACTCTGGTCAAGAACCAGCTCCAATCTGGTCAAGAACCAGCTCTCCAATCTGCCTGGAACCCTTTTAGGTCCTCTTTTATGGGTTCCAAACCCCCGAATCCAGGGCTCTGATTGACCAGCCAATAGAAATGCCGGACCAATGGCCCTACAGTGTAAACATCAGGAGGTGTACAAAAACCCACCCACGTGGTCGCATTTGATTGGACAGCCAATTGAAATCATGGCCTTGGGTTACACATCTTGGAGGGGGGGTCAACAAGTCTCCACCCCAGTTTCCTGATTGGTGAGGCACCTGATAATATTTTTATTATTGTATAAATGGTCTTGTGCCAGATTTATCTGTCAGTTGCTATGATAATTCCCAGCCGAATTGTTATTCTTAACTGATCAACATTTTTAAGATTTAATCTTTAAACTGTTTTTGTTAAATAAATGTCCTTATCTTATGCAGTCTTCACGTAAATGACAATATGTATGAAACAGTATTTTGCTTTATATCAACCTATTTCTGCCATTAGAATTTCTTTTGTTCCAGTAATTTCTTATCTTGTGTTGATAATGAAATGCAATTACCCCGTCCAGGATTTGAACTCTGGGCGACGAGTCCATTTCCCATGACTTTAACCATTACACCACGCGCTTCCTACAACAGATATAAGGGTTGAGTTAATAAAGTTCTAAGTGACAATCATCTTGAGGTTGCAGGTTCAATCCTGACTATGGGCAGAAATAACATAGTATACTTAACATAGCTTAACACTTGTACCCAGTCATGGTTAACAGATTTAGAATAGTCTACACCATTAGATTTAAATAAAGGGTTCGGTTAAAAGTTTTGAGAAAGCTTCTGATTACAAGAAACACCTAAAGAAGGTCAAAGGGCACATCTATCCATATGTCATGGCTGGCTCTTTCTCTTCACTTACGGTCTCCGACCCACACCCTCCACCCTGTCATCTGGAGCATTAGAATACACTGACCCCCCCCCCCCAATAAGGCCACCTGTTGGCCGTGGGTGGTGACCCATGATGTTTAAGGATGGAACCTGGGTGGCTGAGCAGTCAATGACATGCAACACGTCACTTAGACCCTTACTTAGGCTAGACGGGTGGTCAGATAGGCCCCCTCCGATCAATCGGCTGGTCATGTCAAGCTCTAGCACCTATATGATTGTTCTGACCCTATTACCTTTATGGCAAACCCCAACCCTTTCTATCATATGGGTGCTAGAAGGCAGTGGCTGAGGGTCTTCATGTCCTGAGAATGACGTTAAACTCTATCTGATGATGAGGTTCCAGTTGTCGGGCTCTCGGGAATGTGGAGCACCTCTTCATCACCATTGCTCGCAGATCCACTCTGACCCCGGAGTGGTAGTACCTGTTAGGGTCCTATCTATAGGTTAAATAGAAAAATGTGTTTATAAAATAAATTACGTATCCATTAAGAATGAATTTATTTCAAAACCTTGTTGGCATTAAATGACCCACTGAGGTTGATATGCGTAAAACAAAACAAACCAAACCAAACAACCCAGTCTCTGATACACAATGCACTAACAGGAGGTAACTTTCTCCTTATTCGTCAAGGGAAGCAACTCTAGATATTTTTGTTAGGATAGTCCTAACACTATTACAAATTAAATTTCATACTGAAATGTATGCTTTTACTTATATAAAAGGAGTATTATTATCTGAAGTTTTTTTTAATATCTAACAACTTCACCTCCATTTATCTTTACTTTTTATCTTATTGTCAACCATTTTTCTTTGCGGTTGTTTTTACCTACTCTCACCTTTTCATATCCATTATTACTGAAAAGTGAATTTGATCCTCACTGGGTGCCCCATACTTGTGACTTTGTGTCAAATCCCATCGGTGGTGAGCAGGTTGGGTAAATTTTTTTTTAAAGACTGAATAGAGTTTTCCCCCTCAGACTACAGTTTCATTTTCTCTACTTTCACTTTGTGTAATGAACACTACAAATCAATAATTTATGTTTTATATTATTTAGATTTTTTGGACAACAGTCCCAAAAATCTAAATAATATAAATTATTAAGCCTCATCTAAAAAATTCAGAGTTTTACTTATCAATATTTCCAAATCTCAATGTTGGCAATTAGGATATACTGAGAAAAAACTGTAAAATCTTTCTTCCTTTTAAACGAAAATTCTTTTTTTATAAAATGGTAATTTATTTATATTTAACTAATGATAATAACTAAAAGAAAGTGTTGAAAAAATATAATGTTTAGGGTGGCCCAAAAGTCTTGTTACCCCTCCATTAAAATTTTTTTTCTCTTTTTTTTAGAGGTAAAATAATTACATAACTTACTTATATTATATTATCAAAACAAAAAATAATGTAAGTTAAAACAATATGTAGGGGGTGACAAGACTTTCGGACCAACCTGTAGATTAATGTACAGCATGATCGGAAAATCTTGTCACCCCTACATATTGCTTTTTTTAGAGGTAAAATAATTCCATAACTTATATATTATATTATTAAAACAAAAAATAATGAAAGTTAAAACAATATGTAAGGGGTGACAAGACTTTCGGACCAACCAGTTCATTAATATACAGCATGGTCGGAAAGTCTTGTCACCCCTACATATTGCTTTTTTTTAGAGGTAAAATAATTCCATAACTTATATATTATATTATTAAAACAAAAAATAATGAAAGTTAAAACAATATGTAAGGGGTGACAAGACTTTCGGACCACCCTGTAGATTAATGTACAGCATGGTCGGAAAGTCTTGTCACCCCTACATATTGCTTTTTTTAGAGGTAAAATAATTCCATAACTTATATATTATATTATTAAGACAAAAAATAATATAAAACAAACCAAACCAAACTATATGCCATGTGACTTTTTAACCTTTTTTTTTCTTTTTAAATCTTCAGTCTGAAAGTATAATGAAAGTAACATGGCCTCATTCTGATCCAATTGATGAATCTCTTTCACAAGCTGCTGAATATCTTGATGAAGCTGTTCACGGATTTAGATTGAGAAAAAAATCAATGATGACCAATAAATACACTGTAAGTACATTTAAATTTATAGTAATGTTATATAAGAATGTTATATAAAATGTTATATAAAATGTTATATAAATGTTATATGTTATATATATAAATGTTATATGTTATATAAAATGTTATATAAATATTATTATTATAAATTATTATTATAAATTATTGGTAATCTGAACATTAGCTACATAAATGAAAGTAACTTACTCTAGTTCATTTCACTTTGAGGAAGCTGTATGTTTTGGTCGGCCATTTTCATTTCACTGTAAATCTACACTGAAAATACCAATTTGTTCAAATCAATACAACTGCATGTTTTAACACAAAAATATCATAAAATGTGTTCTTAATAACAATTAAGTTCATTTCAAATAATGCGCAAGCACAATTAAGAACACATTTTATGATATTTCCCAATGTAAATTTCAATATGTAGCTAATGTTCAGATTACCTGTTTTTCTTATATATACAGGTTGTTGGATTTAGTTTAGTTCTGTTAACCTCACAGATCAGTTCTCATTCAGTACTGATTGTAAGTTGAGTTCAATATGTCCTCAGAGTATTAGTAAGTGGTTTGTATACCACGTTGGGCTGTTCCACTATGTATCTTTGCCATGATTATTCCTGGATTCTGATTGGCTGCTGGTCCTTCTGTATTTGCAGCCTTCCTGTGAATGTGATGTTTATTCTACTCAGGTTATACCAAAAGCCTAGAAAGAATTTCAAAATAGACAGTTGTGATACTGTGGTTGAAGACGAACATGGTCAGAATAAATAAATGAATAAGAAAGAGAGTAGGTTAAGGTCCGGCATAAGTAAAAGGGGTGGGTGGCTGACCTTTTTACGAATCCAAAGATTAGGTCGTAAAGTTTAAAGAGACCTGTATGCCCACCATGAAATGGGACCACTTGGTGATAATATCTTAGGCACCCAGGTATTAAAAGCAAAAGGGATTTTTAGGAGAAATTCTCTTTTGAAAAAAATTAATGATCAACGTATTGAAGACGTATTGTCTAAAAAAAATATTTAAGTACTTTAATTTTAAGGGTTAATGGCGACTAAAAGTCGGCGATTTATTTAAGTGCTGGCCATTTGTGTGGTCCGGAGAAGATGGTTTGGGGAAGGGGGATTTGACATAAATACAGCTAAACTCGAGCACTAAGCAGTTAGAACCCGGGGATCGAAGGGTTAAGTTCGCCAGTAGGGATAGCAGTAATAGCCAACTGGATAGACAGCGAAAGCATCACACACACTCTTCTTCCATCCGCGTCTTGTTTACACACATTTGTGGTTGTTTTTGTTGTTTTGTTTTAATCCTTGTGAGCCTGTTTTTCTGACTCGTGCCTTAAATTTGGCCAGCACATAATTCACAACACTTGGGGTCCATACAAGTACATTGAAAGGGCAGAGTGCAGAACAGGTCTTCTCACACAGTGGTGACAAGTGCCCCCAACTTATGAGTTTTCTTGTCAATTTTTTGCTTTGTTTTGAAAGCTAAAATTTGTCCCCTGTGTTCAAATCCTTTATTGCCATTGTAAGGGTTTAGTTGTTCTGTTGTTCACAGAATACCAGTTGGTAATCCTAGTCTGTAGGTTTCCTCTGTAATATATTAGTCCAAGTGAGTTGGCAATCTTGGTTTGCTGGTTTCCTCTGGTGTTAATCCAAAAGATTGGTCTTCCTGACAGAAAGTTCAACCAGCATTTGATTTGAGGACAGTTGCAAATGATCTTAAATGTTTTATTAAAAGTCAATGAAAAATGATCTAATTTTCTGAAAATTTTGGTTTTATTTATCTTTATTTTTTAAATTCCATATAGAATTAATAAATTTTTAAAAATATTGCTGCCTTTTTTTTTTTTTTTTTTGTATTTAGAAAAACATTGTCCCCAATAGCGGCACAATTTACATTGCTAAGACTTATGCAACCTGGCAGAACATTGTGCTGGGAAAATTGAGGAATTTATATGAGGTAAGATTTTTTTTTTTTGTATTTTTTCATCTTTTTATTCTGTATTAATTTTTTTTGTCTTTTATTTGTATTTAAGAAGCATTTCTCTTTTATACACATTTAAATGTATATATATTTATTGATGTATGTAAATGCTTGTATATGTATGTATATATATATATATATATATATATATATATATATACTAGCAACAGAAAATACCCTCTGGGTGTCGTAAAAATTAATTTTTGAAAGACATTGCCTGTGAGGGTGGGAGTTAAAAATTCAATGTCAGCGGGTTTGTATCATAAGTAAGCAAAATCCTCATATTTATTAAAGGAGTAAAAAACAAAAAAAAAAACAATTTGAAATGAAAACTGAGCCCTGTCCCTTTCAAATAAAATGTTGCATGCATCAATCAATTATTTTGAATATTTTCCACATCAATTTTACACAAAATCGTAGGTATTTATTTATTTGTAAACTTTTTAGTTAACTTCTTGTTAGTGTAACAAAAAAAAAAAAAAGATGAGAGTAAAAAACAATTCTTAAAATTGCTTACTCAAATTTTGGGTGTATATAGCATAAGAATGCGCTGGCTTGGCCATGTCAGGAGGATGAACAAAGGCCGCATCCCCAAAGACCTACTGTATGGTGAACTAGTGGAGGGCCCCCTGACCGACAGGGAGACCACGCCTACGCTTCAAAAATGTCTGCAAGAGAGACCTGAAGACATGCCACATCGACATAGACACGTGGGAGGCTTGTGCAGAAGACCGTGCAACCTGGCGCCTCCTCGTCAAACAAGGAACAAAAAGAAGTGAAGAAGAGAGGAAAAAATCTGCCACAGAAAAGAGAGCTAAAAGAAAAGAGAAACAGCAGCACCCCCAACACCTACAGAAAGCATCACCTTTTGTTTGCAGTCATTGCACCAGAGACTGCCATTCAAGGATCGGTCTGTTCAGCCACTCACGTAGCTGTAAGTGAGAGAGAGAGAAAAGAAAAAAAAAAAAACTACGCCATCGTCTAAAATAGACGGAAGGTTGCCAACCATTGTGACGTAAGCTGTGACGTAGTTTTTGTTACAGACAGAAATACAGACAATCTCCATTATTAATAGATATATTTAATACTCAGAAGGTTCTGGGTTCAATACTGACTCTTTCCAACTTTTGTGTACTGTTGGACATTTTCCTTGTCACATATTTGCTATGAACGAGTACTCAGGAAAATTCATGAGTCCCAACTAGAATTTCTTAATAAATTGAAGGGTTTTTATTTATGATCTGGGAAAACAACTAAAGCCATCTAACTCCTAACCTTGTAACCTATCCTGTGTAAATCGTTTCTAAGAAACTATTGAAATGTATTTACAGTTAGCTTGAAACGGTGAGGGAAGAAAAAAGAAAAACACTGGGATGCATGGATTTGATTTTACTGTTAGTCCTGTTAGATTTTTGTGTGTCAGGGACTCATGACACATACCTATCAGCATCTCTGTATAAATTTTGTATTTTGGCAGGAAATTATTATCTAACTAGGTTTTGTTATTTCTTCTTTATGATCTTCAAGCGTAGACATTGAATACGGGACACTTTCTCTACTATCTGAATCCTGATATATGGAAAACAACAAGAAGACTTGAAAGTCTACATTTGAAGATCTTAAATAATAAATTATTCTGTGGTCTTAAACAAAACCTGCTTATACATTTTTATATATATATATATATATATATATATATATATATATATATATATATAATTGTTATTAAGGTATAGATACAAATAACCTACTCAAGTTTCAGCATAAAGGATCTTCAGTGTTAATTGTAATGAATTAATCAAGATATTGATTAATTACATGCAATTGTGGAAATGAATAATGTAATTATATAATAATATAAATATATAATATTATATATATATATGTAGAAATAACCTACTCAAGTTTCAGCATAAAGGATTTTCAGGGTTAATTGTAATGAATTAATCAAGATATTGGTTAATTACATGCAATTGTGGAAGTGAATAAAGTAATTATATAATAATATATAATAATGATAATTACATTATTCACTTCCACAATTGCCTGTAATTAATCAATATCTTCAAAGATCCTTTATGGTGAAACTTAAGTAGGTTATTTCTATCTACACCTTAATACTAAATCTGCTCTACTAACGTATTGAGCACTTTATATTCTTTATAACATTGACTTATTTGTATCAACCGTCGATATTCTGATTGACTCGATATTTTATTCCATGGTAAGTCATCTTCTTTATCATATATATATATATATATATATATATATGGTTCATCCGAGACATCTCCTTGAAAACTAAATGTGCAGTCTACTGTGCCATAGTTCTCTCAACCCTCCTGTATATGTGGAAGCCTGGACAATATACAAAGCGGATGCCCATAGACTACATGTCTACTACATGCGTCAGTTGCGCAGTATATTAAATGTCAAGTGGTGGTCGCACATGTTTCAAACAGGACCATCCTGAAGAAAAATGGAATCCCTGGCATGCACGAAATACTTGTCCAACACAACCTGAGATGGGCTGGCCACATAAACAGACTTGGGGATGACAGACTACCAAAGCAGATTCTCAACTGAGAGAGGGATCACATGGAATCAGTAGACCAAAGCTCAGGTACAAAGACAACATCAAGAGAAACCTGAAAGACTTTAACATCCCCATAAGCAGTTGGCAAGACGCAACCAGAGACCGAATAAATTGGAGGAAAATGATTCATGGGGTGTCATTATCGGATATGGTGGACAGCAAGTAATAATAATAACTATATATATATATATATATATATATATATATATATACATAAATTCAGATTTTATATTGTCTAATGGCATATCAATACTTGGGGGTCATTCATTGCTGAATCTTATATATATATATATATTATTGGACAATCCTGAATTGTACTGCAGCATATAAGCCCTCAATGTTCACCATATTGGTATCTTCAACCAATGAGTTACTCCTAGGTGTACTCGAGGCCCTCCTCAACAAAAAATTCTCTCTTGTTCTTTATTTAAAAATAAATTTTATTCTTTACTCCTTTTTGGCCCTACCATTCTTGATCCCACCAATATATATATATATATATATATATATATATATATATATATGTATATGTAAATAGACTGAATAACAATTACCACTCGCTTTTCTCGTTATTCTGTGATCGATAATTTCTTATCACCTTCCATATACCAACAAATGCCCTGAAGATGATCTAATAATAGATCGAAACACTGCAGCGTCGGCCAATAAAC
The DNA here is from genome assembly GCA_023376005.1 of Doryteuthis pealeii. Taxonomy (NCBI): domain Eukaryota; kingdom Metazoa; phylum Mollusca; class Cephalopoda; order Myopsida; family Loliginidae; genus Doryteuthis; species Doryteuthis pealeii. The sequence goes on along the minus strand of CM042179.1, from coordinate 26,426,868 downwards.
TCACCACTTAACTCATTTAAATGTGTGTTTTTTCATTTTTCCTAATATACTACATATATATATATATATATATATATATATATATATAATAAATGTCTGTGTACTGACATTACTAAAGAGCATACACAGACCCTTTTTTAAAAATGAATATGCATTAAATCTTTTATTAAGATTGTCTGTTTTTTTTATATTCTTTCAGGCCAATAAAAAACAATTTCCTGAGAATAAAAACATTGCTCAAGAACTTGGAATGCTCAAAGACTTGAAGCCTTTCACGAAAAAGGTGATGCCATTTGTGCAAACTATAAAGGTATTTAAATTTTTTTTGTTTCACAATATTGCTTTTTTTTCTTTCTTTTTTTTTCAAAGTTTCAAATCATGATGAATGCTAAAATCAATCATTTCATGAGAATCTCAGAATTGTTTTTAAATTCTTCACACACACACCTTTTTGTGTAAAAAAAACCCCCAAAAAACCTTTTTAAATTAAAAAAAAAAAACAAGATTTTAAAAATAGTGTAATTCATTTTATGTTGAATGTCCTATACGCTGTTGAATGTCTTATACGTTCAAATTTATGTTGAAATCCTAAATGTCCTATACGTTCAAATTTGTGTTGAATGTCCTATGCGTTCAAATTTGTATTGAATGTCCTATACGTTCAAATTTTTTATGTGATTTCTTAAGTTTTATTGTAATGAAGTTTATGTATCTATCTGTAACCAAAACTGTCACCATCAACATCACAATTCCCTTAGTAAATATTCTCAATGCTTATTAAAAAATCATTATTTAATCTTAATTAGCATCTTATTCATTAATGATGTCTCCATTAGAGTCTAGCTGAATTATATTTGCCTCAAAACAGCTCATGTTATTAACTCTTAACATCCTGTTGAGATTTTTCTAAGTCCAGAGCATTCTTATAAGGATATAAAAAAAATGGCTAAAAATAACCTTCGCATCTAAAGTCACCTGTAATTTTCCTTAAATCAAAGACTTCTAAATATGTTTAATATTATATTTAAATAAAGCCTATCATATGGGGTAGATTGGGAAAACAAATGAGACTTCCGGCCGGGTGGAATGAGGTTGTATAGGACATTAAGAGTTAATGTATTTAAAACATTGCAATGTGTGTTATGTATCACTTTGAATAATTTTCATATTGCAAATGATTATTAATATTATTGTTTTATTCTCAAACATATTTAAAACAATCCTATTTTTATCATGCAACATGTGATACCCAGTCCTCATTAGCCTCCAACTTAGGTGTTGTGACACAGTTTCAATGGCTAAGGTGGTACTACCACTTCTGGTGGCTTTGGCCACTGGATAGGGTATTTTAAAAAATTGAACAATAAATAGATAACGTCTATTCATCTTCATTATAAATACTAGCAACAGAAAACACCCCCCGGGCGTTGTAAAAATTAATTTTTGAAAGACATTGCCTGAGAGGGTGGGAGTTAAAAATTCAATGCGAGAGGGTTTGTATCATAAGACAAATTCTCATATTTATTAAAGAAGTAAAAAAAAATATAAAACAATTTGAAATGAAAACTGAGCCCCATCCCTCTCAAATAAAATGTTGCATGCATGTAATAATCAAACAATTATTTTGAATATTTTCCACATCAATTTTCCACAATCGTAGGTATTTATTTATTTGTAAACTTTAGTTAACTTCTTGTTACTGTAAAAAAAAAAAAAAGGACAAGAGTAAAAAAAAAATTTTTAAAATTGCTTACTCAAATTTTGGATGTATATAGCATAAGAATATTGGGACGTAGTTTTTGTTACAGACAGAAATACAGACAATCTCCATTATTATTAGATAGTTTGTGAAATTCTTAATTTTTAGTTTTGTCCATTAATGACATTAGTATTTGATGTTAGTTATTAACAGTCCTTTATATTAATAATTTGAATTGTACTCAAGGAATGGTAATTTTTATGGTAAATTTATTTATCTTTTATAGTAAGGGTATACTTTTGGTATACTTTTCGGTCACTCTAACATTTTGAATGTTAACAATATGTAACTTTCTATACAATCTGAATCATAAAAATTATGAACCAATACATTTATTTGTTTGTTAGGAGGTTGATTTAGAAGGCTATCACAATGCAGGTGTAAAGAAAAAATAATAATACGGTAACAATGATGTTGTGTGTTAACCTGTATTTAATTCTTGAATTTTCGAGATAATATCTCTTTTTCAAAAGATCACTGGAAATGAAGCAGTCTAGTTATGGCATTTTTTTTAAATGAATTTTTTTTTTTTTTTTTTTTGAGAATGATGGTATTTTATATAACTGTATTCTCATGTTGTATGCTTCAGTTCCAGTGATCTTTTGAAAAAGAGATATTATCTCGAAAATTCAAGATTTAAATACAGGTTAACACACAACATCATTGTTACCGTATTATTATTTTTTCTTTACACCTGCATTGTGATAGCCTTCTAAATCAACCTCCTAACCAATATATACACAATGCTTCAAACAAATTATAAAACTCTCTTATTTATTTATTTGTTTTTTTTTTATTTATTTATATATTCGAATGGTAAATTCGAGTTATACTCGAGGGATGGTAATTTTGCACCCATTTAAAATTTGCTTAAGATTTTTTACTTGTTTAAAATTTCTCCAAGATGCAGTCTTTCCAAAGTGTCACTCCAACTCTCCGAAGAGGGAAACATCGGCCACTAATATATATTAGTAGGCTGGGAGTCATTTTATCTTTCAAAGAGTCATCTTACTTTCCAGAACATCTTAGTATTTTTATGATAATGATAATGAAATTTATTGTGTACAGTGCTCAGGTGCACACCAACTCATCAAAGTCTCATGTCAAGTACACAGAATAATGTATTAGTGTCAGGAACATAAACAATTTACCGTAGTAATATGCATGTATGTGTGTGCATATGTATGTGGAGAGTGGCATCAGGTATAGTGTTGGCGGACTACAGGAAGCATGGAGGCTTTGAAAGACTCAGTGCTTCAGCAGCCTACAACAGATGTGGGCAGTTTATTCCATGTCTCCACAATTCTGAGCGTGAAAAAATGTTTATCATAAAATGTATGATGCCTAGAGCCCCTGATTTTCTTTTTCAAATTTTTCTTTTCCTTTTCCACAACTTGGTAAATTACATTTTTTTTTTCCATTTCCAATTTTGTTAAATTCTGTTTTTTCCATTTTAATGGTAATTTATTAGAAAATTTCAATAAAATATACTATAATTATTATAAAAACTGAAAATAAAAACATACTTGAAAGTTTTTTTGTTTTTTTTTAATGTTAAAATCTCTTTAAATAAAGTATATGTAAAAATAAAAATGTAACATGACTAGACAAAAAAGATTTCAACTAAAATTTTACAAAACAGGAATTAAACAATAATAATTGAATCTTTGAAAACAAATTTGACATAATAATTCAAAATTTGAAAAAAAAAAAAAAAATTATCTCCAGTTGAAATACTACTAAAATTTAAAATTGGAAATTTTCCAAATTAAGAAATTTAGAAATCTTCAAATCTCTTTTCTAAAAACTGATCTGGGTTGGGGTGCCTATTGGTGACTTGGTCCCTCTTTTCTAAATCTCCATTGTAATACAACATTGTAAATTGTTTGGTGTTGTCAGGAGTAAAACTTTTACATTGTTTATTGAGTATTTAATGATTTCTTATTTGCAGAAAAATTTTGAGCAATATGGTCTGAAAGCATTGGATTTGACATTGCCTTTTGATGAAAAGGCTGTTCTAGAAAATACAGTACCTTACCTGATGAATACTTTGGCGGTAAGTCTTTCATAAGTATCTTTTATTTTGTTTTATTTATTTTAATTATTCTTTTGAATGATAAGTCGTCCTCCTCTCCAACATGTTTCTTTGTATTATTTCCATATTTCAGGCCATGTCGTCTTTATTCATATGAAAAACATAGTTGGACCCCGCACTTCCATTCAAACTTTGTAAACAAACCGATAACAGCCATCTTATTATCCTGTGATAAAATTTCTACTTTTCCTTAGATCAACAAAAGGCCCTGAAGAAGATCTACTAAACAGATTGAAACACTGCAGTGTTGGCTGAATAAATACCACTCATTTTATTTGAACCTGTGTTTTTTCAAAATTTTTCACTATATTACACACACACACACACACACACACATACACACAGTGATGCTGATACCTTTTTAATTTAGTGCGTCCTGGGACATATGGATTTGATTTGAATGATTCCCTGGGAAATTTGATGGGTTCCAACTAAATTTTCTTAATAAATTGTAGAGTTTTTATCTATGAACAACTAAAGCTGACTAACCCCTAACTTGTATCCCATACCATGTAATTCTTTTCCAAGAAAATATTGAAATGTATTTATTATTAGCTGGAAATGGTGAGGGAAGAAAAAAGTTTTCCTAAATAAAACTAATTTTAAAATATTGTTTGTATGTACATTTCTATGTCTTAGTGTTTATCATTGTTACATGTTCATGTATTTTTCAGCTAAAAGAACTGAAGGTTCGATATTCCCATGATTCAAATGATAAAAAAATCATTGAAACTTGTTGCCCAGGAAAACCAATAATTAACCTTGTTGCTAAGGTAAGTGGTTATCTTTTATTTCCTTTTTTTAATTCTAGTCTACACAAATATGTAAATGCATTTATTTATCTTTTATTTTTATTTCTATTATTTCCTTTTTTTAATTCTAGTCTACACAAATATGTGAATGCATTTATTTGCCAGACATTTTTTTGTCTCTCAGTGTTTCTAGAACATATTTCATATACCCAACATCGGGCCACCCTGTCGGCTGGGGCGTTAGAATGCATCGACTGCACCTCTGCAGAGGGGTAAGACTCCCCCAATGGGGCCACCTGTTGGCCGTGGGTGGCAACCCATGATGCTTAAGGATAGAACCCAGGTGGATGAGCAGTTCATGATCTGCAATACTCCACTTTGGCCCTATCTTGGGCTAGACGGGTGGTCAGAGAGGTCCCCTCCAATCAATTGGTTGGTTATGTCAAGCCCTAGCACCTATATGATTTTCCCAACCCTATTGCCCTTATGGCAAGCCCCAACACCTTTTTATCATGTGGGTGCTAGAAGGTAGTGACTGAGGGTCTAAATGTCCTGGGAATGACGTTAAACTCTATCTGATGGTGAGGTTCCAGTTTTGGAGGTTGGAGTAATGTGGAGCACCCCTTCATCACCATTGCTCCCTGGTCCACTCTGACCCGGAGTGGTAGTACCTGTTGGGGTCCCATCTATGGGTTAAATAGAAAAATGTATTTATAAAAAGAATTGAGTATCCATTAAGAAATGAATTTATTTCAAAACTTTATTGGCATTAAATGACCCACTGAGGTTGATATGCTGTAAAATAAAACAAACCAAACCAATCAACAAATTTAAAGTCTCTCTAAGAAGTTTTGAAGTGACAGAAAAATTATAGAAAAAACGGACCATATTACCTTTTAGGCACCCCTTTTTGAGTTGATAAACAAAATTGTATTTGGCATTAAGAATGAATTTATTTCACAACTTTGTCTGCATTAAATAACCCACCGAAGTTGATATGCCGTAAGTCTCATGTCAAGTACATAGAATAATGTATTAGTGTCAGGAACATGAACAGCATACAGTAATAATATACATGTATGTGTGTGAGTGTGTGCATATGTATGTGAAGAGGGTCATCAGGTATATTGTCAGTGGATTACAGGAAGCATGGAGGCTTTAAAAGATTCAGTGTTTCGGCAGCCTACAACAGACGCGGGAAGCTTATTCTATGCCTCCGCAATTCTGAGCGTAAAGAAATGTTTCCGAAAGTCATGTGAGCAGTGCTGTTTTCTGAATTTGTAGGCATGCCCATATAAAGCATTACAAAGTGTTTTACAAAGATTTTTGAGGGATTTTAGAAAGTTTGTGAGTATACTGTCTTAAGTTACTTCAGGTCTCGATGTTAGGCAAATGCGTTTATTGTATATTTATATATACATACTTTGTGTAGTTGTTTCTTAAGAGATGTTTGTACAAAGTTTTATGATATCAAGCATTTTTATATATACAAATAATTTGCACATATGTGTGTGGTTTTAAATCTTATTATAATGGAGATTGTGTGTTTTTCTGACTGTAACCGAAACTAAATCACTACTCAAGTCACAATTCCCTTAGTAATTGACGCCACATTCACCATGAATTTATCCTTATTTTAACCTCAATTATTAATAAAATTGTTTTACATTATTTATACTGTTAACCATATCTACATGGTATTTACCGCGTACCCCACTTGTACGGGTCAGGCACAAAGTCCCTATTAACGTGGGACCACCCACAAACCGAAGCTCATGGAGTGGCAGGTGAAAAATTGCGTCGATCCCGTCGGCATTCCCCCTCAAGGGGGCGCCTCAGGCACTGGGCAATAAACCCAGCCCTACCCCTTTAAATCGAGGGGCAGTGTTGCCTGGGGGATGGCCCCCTGGGATCGACGCCGTTAATTATATCAATGGTCCAGAGGCCGAAGCCACTGTAGACCATATCTACATAGTATTTACCGCGTACCCCACTTGTACGGGTCAGGCACAAAGTCCCTATTAACGTGGGACCACCCACAAGCCGAAGCTGGAGTGGCAGGTGAAAAATGCGTCGATCCTGTCGCATTCCCCTCAAGGGGGGCGCTCAGGCACTGGGCAATAAACCCAGCCCTACCCCTTTAAATCGAGGGGCAGGTGTTGCCTGGGGGATGCCCCCTGGGATCAACGCCGTTAATTATATCAATGGTCCAGAGGCCGAAGCCACTGTAGACCATATCTACATACTAATAACATGCAATTATATCTATATATACAAAAAATAGCGGTTTGCAGTGTGAACGGGAAGGCTAATTTGCATATTGATATAAAAATGTGATTTTATTAAATATGTGCTTCGTATTATTGATTTCTAACTGTTTGGTTTTATTTTAATGAATATAAGCAACAATCTCTCCCATGAATCTTAAATGAAATCCATTAACAAGAAAAAATAAGTGTAATTTTATTCTTTATTTCCTAATTTAACTAAATAGTTAAATAAGTAAAATTCAGCAATGAAAGACGGCAGTGATGGAAGAGTAAGTTTCATTTCTATTTTTCTATTATAACCCCACTCTGTTTCAAATCTTTTTATCTGCATTCTTATTAGACTTTCTAATTTAATACGATATTTCATTACATTAAAACTTAGATACTTGCACCCGGAGGGTGCATATATTTGCTAGTACTAATAATTATATGATTTAAATTAATTATTTCTATCTGGCACATCGTTATATGATCAAGTAACTGATAATAATCTTTAGTACACAGTCATAGCTTCAAGTAACTATTTAAATAAATTAGCTATGTGGTATCATGTATTCCAAAGAGAATTCGAATAAGTTTCAAACAGAAGTTTTTGTCTAAACATGGACTTTCTCCACCAGACAAGAGGAAATACATTAAAAAGATCCAGGATAAAGCTCTAACCGCATCAGCGTGGATATGGCAGTCCTATATTGTGACATCAAACCGACAAAGTCTGATGGTATCGTGAGATACTGCTGGGGTGCTCTGGGTTAGTGGTAATGATGCTTTGGCCTCGAAACCATGCCTGAACCCAGAGTCATCATCTGATGAAGGCTTTGTTGGTTGCAATGCTTACTGTGTAAATAGCAATCATTGTATGAAGATTTTTTTTTTTTTCAGATCTATTTGACCCATAAATTGTAAGTTATTTATTGATGTGATGTTTTTTCATGACTACAGCTATTCTGAAATCTAGAGTCAGATTTTTGCCCTGATGAGCTACTAAGCGAAACTGTTAGTAGCAGGCCCTGACACTAACTTTTTTCATGACCGTCCCAAACAAAAATTATCAACCATCCCGAATGGGGTTTGGACCGTACTGAAATCAAAATATTTTTGTTTAATTCATTAGCATCATCTATACTTGTCAGTCATCAGTAGCATAATAACATGTAATAAAACATTAAGAAAATCTGAAGCAGTTGACAGAAACATTTATTTATAATCAAGAATAATAAAATAAAAATTTTATAAACTAAAACTTATTCTATTTCCATTTTTATGTGGACATTTTCCAATCATAAAAATATATACTGTGTGACTGTGTCTATTTCTTCAGTGTTGTTGCCATTAGTAATTTTAAGTTTAGAACAAGAGGTCAGCATTCGATCACTGGACGGCCAATATTGGAATGTAGTACTAACTTTTAGGAAAAAATTTGACCATCCCCGGCAAACTGTCCCGGATGACGTATTGATCGTCCTGGATGTAATTTTTATCGTCCCCAGGACGACGTTAATGTTGAGCCCTGGTTAGTAGGTATATCTGACTCATTAGGTTTAACTTTATTATTTGCTCTACTTAGGTATTGAGCACTCTTTACTTTTTAGCTTTAGATAATCCTGGCGGTTTATATATATATTTTTCATATATATATAATTTTTTTCTTTTGACTGAGTATTATAGTATTAACCGTTTATTTTCGGTTGGTACGACTATCTTGGTCTTTTCTTTTTTTTTCTCCCCCCCCCCCACCAGGTGAAGTTTGGTAGTATATTTTTACAATCAAACTATTTGCCAGGTTTTTTCTTACCGCAAGGGTTTACCAACAAGTTTGGTTTATTATATATATATATATATATATATATGGACTTTGTCGACCCGAGTTCAAATCCTGGACAAGGCTGTTTGCATTTCACTTTGCTAATACCCTTGGAAAGGTATGCATCCAACTACTCTCTCTCCAACTATGGTTAAATAGTAAGGCAGACTGGGCTCTTTAACCTTGGCTAGGTAACCGGTATAGGAGAAGGAAAACTCATGTGGACGGGTTGTTAAATATACTAGCAAAATAAAAAACGCCCTCTGGGCGATGTAAAAATAGATTCAGTCGTCATCAGGGTGGTATATGATTTGGTGTTAGTTCTTTGTTTTTTTTTCGTTTTTCTTGTTCTTTCATCTATTTTGTTTTTAAATTAGAAGAGTCCATTATTTTTAGAGGGTTGCTGTGATTAGTTATTAAAGATAGCTAATATATTATGACCGATGTTGTATGCTATTTTATTAATGTTAGTTTTTTTAATTTTTTCTGCATATCGCCAAAGGGAAATTTTAGGCGTTTCTTATTGTTATTTATTCACATAATTTTAGATTTTATACCTGTTCTGTTATTATAGCATTGGACACTTTTTTTTATGCAAACACTTCCCTTATTGCTTTCCTTCATTATATCATATTATATTATACTAAGCTAACGGCCGGGTTTAGCTCAGTCGGTAGAGCACTCATCTAGGAATTGCAAGGTTCTTGGTTCGATACCGGCCCTCGCCAACTCAGCATATGAGTAGTACGGGGTTCTGTGCGGTAAAGTTGAGGAGCTGATGGTAGGTGTGGCGCTCCACCTCAGACACAAAAAACATTCTCCTTGGTCTAGCGCTGGTGAAAAGGGGATAGACTCCCTTGCTGATTGGCTGATACCGACTTTAGACCACCGTGACGACTTTATGCATAATTTTAGATTTTATACCTGTTCTGTTATTATAGCATAGGACAGTCTTTTTATGTATACACTTCCCTTATTTGCTTTTACTTCATTATATTATATACTAGCAAAATAAAAAACACCCTCCGGGCGATGTAAAAATAGACTTTAGAAACATATTGCCTGAGGGGTGGGAGTAAAAAATTCAATGTCAGCGAGTTTGTACCCTAAGTAAATAAAATCATCAAATTCATTAAAGGATTAAAAAAATAAAACAATTTGAAATGTAAACTTTAAATATGTATTAAAATAAAACAAACTATATATAGATATATAATACCAGTCATGTATTTATTAAAACTTGTTTCAATTCTATGCTCTGACGATTTTGGGTAATGTGCCGTAAGCAGTGACGTAGTTTTTGTTACAGACAAAAACCGGAAGCGAATCTCCATTATTAATAGATATATTCAGTGAAAATAGATCACTAATTAGGCTATTGAGCCTATTCTAGTAGTGACCACCCCAAGCGGAAATTTAAGAGGTTTGAATTCAGAGTTTTTTTTCTAGACAGGTTGCCTAACCAAGGCTAAAGAGCCCTGTCTGCCTTACTATTTACCCATAGCTAGGGGTAGAGTAGTTGGATTCATACCTTTCCCAAGGGTACTAGCGCTATGTGAAATGTCAACAGCTTCGTCCAGGAATTGAACTCTCGTTGACGAGTCCATTTCCTACGACTCTAATCATTACACCACGTGCCTATGTTATTTTTATATATATATATATATATATATATATATATATATATATATATATAAATAATCTCACATAGGCGAGAAACTCAGTTACCAAGTGTCATTGAGTTCATGTCTTTGCTACTGTTAGATATACATGCTCTATCAACGATATCTTTTATTGTATTATCAATATTAAGTTTTGAAATGCGAGTTATCTCCCTTGTTAAAGGTTTTTTTAAAAAAATACCTTCCTTTTAGTGCGTTTTGTGTTTTAAGTTTTGTGTGTGTGTGCAACTGTATTCACAACAAACATTCTTGATATAATTGAGATAACTGATGTTTGTTGTAAATGCAGATCCCACAAAATTATTATTCAGTTGAAAATTGAATTGGAAATTGTTTTATTTTATTCTCTTTTGCTCTAATAAAAGTCTTGATATCATTTTTGTTGGATTATGGTCACACACATACAAATCCCGGTTATTTCCTATAAGTCTAACCCACCCTGTCGGTGGGGTGTTAGAATGCACCGACTGCACCTCTGCAGAGGGTAAGACTCCCCCAATGGGGCCACCTGTTGCTTAAGGATAAAACCCAGGTGGATGAGCAGTCCATGACTTGCAATACTCCACTTTGGCCCTATCTTGGGCTAGAAGGGCGGTCGGAGAAATTAGATAAAAATGCCTCTAATTTTTAAAAATAAAATTTATTTTATTTTATATATTTAAAAATAAAATTTATTTTTATTTTTAACACAGAATATGCATTTTCAAAAATTTTAAAATTCCAGCCCTGAATGAGAGCGTTTGTTTGTACCTCGTGATTAATGATTTATTCATTCCGTATTTCCTCATAAACATAGTTGCTTTGAAAAAGACCGCTTTATAAGGTCGAAACGGATTCTGTCAGCAAAACTAATAACATCTTGTTTTTTCTAAAAACTTTCTATACATGTATAGATATAAAGAAAATTTGAAAAAACAAGTGTTCCGAAAATGGGATGTATTTAATTATCGATGTTTAAAACATTTCGGTTACATTGAACCTTCATCAGGATGTCTCTTGGGGTGAAGAAAATGATGGATGTTTTATATGTGACAGGAGATGAAAATCTTTTTAGTTATGTAACTGTATTTGATCAGCGTTTTATTTTTGAAAGGCAAGTCACGATCTACTCACTTTATCTACTTTATTTGATGAGGTGTGGCCTATTTTTAATTAGTAAAAGTGAATGTTTCTGATGACGAATAATCACCTAAAAGTGATGTTCCGAAACCATTGGTAAGACAAACTTTTAATTGTATTGGTGACTATAGATAAATAAATAAATACAGCTCTTACGGAAGTAATTGAGCACTTTATAATCATTTCTCCAATAATAATAACAAAAAATTAACTATATATATATATATATATATTATATATATATTATATATATATATATATATATATTCAATAAACTTATATATCTAATCATATATACTACATCCATGTCTCTTTGTTTTTACTCTTGAAAAAGAACTAATTCTTATAAGTACAAGATAAGTTTTTCTTAAAAAATCTTTTGCCTCTTTTTTGACACTCTCCTCAAAGACAGAAGGAAACTTTAATACCATTTCTACTTAGTGTTGATTATTGTGGATTTCAATTAAGTTCATTTCTGTGACCTTCTTCAACTTAGGATACAATAAGAGGAAAAGGAAACTAAAGTACAATATGGTTAGTGATAACACCTCTCCCCTATACACACACACATGCACACACTACCTTACTATTCCATGAACTTCTCTCTCTCTCTCTCTCTCTCCAACCCTCTTGATATTTGGGGGCAGGATTTTGCCATAAAAACCTCCCCCTGCTTGTTTGCCCTTTATTCTTATGTGGCCACTTACTGGACAATGTCTTATATCTCTGTCTAGCACAGTTTTATATCCACTCAATAGACACTAGAAGTATGTGCACACACACACATACACATATACGTGCACACACACACACATACATATATACGTGCACACTCACTCACAGCAAACAGCTGTCTATCTGGTCAAGAGGAGTGGTTAACAGCCAAACAAGTAATTCACCTTACAGGCTAGGTCATAAAAATACACACACACACATATATATATATATATATATTTATTTATTTATTTATAGTCACCAATACGATTAAAAGTCCGTCTTACCAATGGTTTCGGAACATCACTTTTAGGTGATTATCCGTCATCAGAAACGTTCACTAGAAAAAAAAACTATGCAAATTATTTGTACTATGGTTTATTATTATTAGTTACTTGAAACCATATAACTATGTGCAAACAAATTTTTATTAGTAAATAGAAATTAATTACTTGAAACTGAAATTATATAACTATGCAAATTATTTGTACCAGCAAAATAAAAAGACGCCCTCCGGGCGATGTAAAAATAATTTTTTGAAAGATATCTTATTATAATGGAGATTGTGTGTTTTTGTCTGTAACCGAAACTATATTACTACTCAAGACACAATTCCCATAGTTATTTACGTCACATTCTCCATGATTCTATTTCTATTTAAACCGCAATTAATAATAAAACTGTTTGACCCTTACCTAAAATTGTATTATATATACAACAAAATACCAGTTTTCAGTGTAAACGTAAAGCTAATTTGCATATTGATATTAAAAAAACTGATTTTAATAAAAATGTGCTTGGTATTATTGATTTCTAATTGTTTGGTTTTATCTTAATGAATATGAGTAAACATCTCTTCAATAAATCCTAAAAGAAATTCATTAACAGAAGAAATAACTAATTTTATTCTTTACTTCCTATTTTAACTAAATAGTTAAATTAGGAAAATTTAGCATTGAAAAATGGAAGTGATGAAAGAGTAAGTTTCAGTTGTTCTATTTTCCGATTATACCCCCTCCGTTTCAAATCTTTTTATTTGAATTCTTAATTAGTTTCATTTGCCTTTCTGATTTAATCTAATATTTTATTACATTTAAACTTAAATACTTGCACCCGTAGGGTGCATATATTTGCTAGTAAAAGTAAAGTAAAGTCGACGGGGCGGCCTAAAGTCGGTATCAGCCAGTCAGCAAGGGAGTCTATCCCCTTTTCAATAGCGCTAGACCAAGGAGATTGTTTTTTAGCATCTGAGGCAGAGCACCACCATCAGCTCCTTACTTTACTGCACAGATCCCTGTGCTACTCATACGCTGAGTTGGCGAGGACCGGTATCGAACTAGGAACCTTGTGGTTTCTAGCTGAACGCTCTACCAACTGAGCTAACCCGGCCCCTATTACTTTTGAAGATATAGCCTGAGGGAATTGGAGCTGAAAATTCAATGTCATAGAGTGTGTACCATAAGTATGTAAAATTGTCAAATTTATTAAAGGAGTAAAAAAAAAAAAAGAAAGACAATTTGAAATGGAAACAGTTCTGATAACTTTAAATATTATAGAATAAAACAATCTATATATAAATATATAACGCCGGGCATCTATTTATTGAAACAATGAGGATTGTCTAATGTTGCATGCTCACATTTTGAGTATATTTATTCTATGTTATGACGTTGGATTATGTGTTGGGTAATGTGACGTAAGCAGTGACATAATTTTTGTTACAGAAAAAACCGGAAGCAAATCTCCATTATTAATAGATTAAGTATAGTTACTTGAAGCTATGATTGTTTACTAATGCAATTCCTTAACCTCTAGGCATAAAACAACCCCAGACAGGTTGACATGCCATTAGAATCAATCAATCAAAATTTTAGCTGCTTACAGCCACACCCAGGAGAATGGCAGAAAAGTCTTCTCTTATTTTTTCATTGTCTTTTGGGTAAGATGACTTTTAGCGCTGCGATTGCTTTTTGGAATGTTTGGATCAAACACATCTGAAGATATATGATGGTGTTGTTGGCATATTAAGAAATTCCATCACTCTTTGTTACATTAAAAGTTCTAGTCACTTTCCCTCACCCCCCCCACACCAATCTCAGTGAGCGTCCTGGGCATGACGTTAAACTGCATCAAATAATGAAGTTCCAATTTTGGAGCTCTGTTGAGTGTGGAGTACCCCTTCATAGTCATTACTACCAGATCCATTCTGACCTGGAGTGGTAGTACTAGTTAGGGTATTATCTATGGGTTAAATAGAAAAAAAATGAGTTTAAAAAAAAAAAAGATTAGTATTATCTGTGTTATTTGGACTATTGTCCCCATCTTCATTGTTATTTGTACAACGTTTCGGCCGATATACCCTCCAGCCTTCTTCAGGTATTTCTTCTCGGACTCGGGAACCTTCTTTTCAAACTCGGGAACTTTCTTGTTGTATTCGGAAGCCATCACGGAACTTTGAACCTAACCCTTTATTTATTCCATGGGGGTATCCTGTTCTCATTCGCCAGAGTATATCGGCCGAAACGTTGTACAAATAACAATGAAGATGGGGACAATAGTACGAATAACACAGATAATACTAATCTTCAAGCCTCATCTCAAACATTCAGAGAAATAAAAAAATGAAAAAAAAAAAAGAGTTTTAAAAAAAAACTGCATCTAATGGTCAAGTTCCAATTTTGGAGCTCTGGGGAGTGTGGAGTACTCCTTCATCGTTATTACTCCAGGTCCACCCTGACTGGATAGGGTCTTATTTATGGGTTAAATAAAAATAATTTTTTAAATAGAAAAGAGTTTTTTTTAAAATGTTTAAAAAAAAAAAAAATTTTGAATACTCATCAAACATGAATATAACAAAATGTCTTCAGCATAAAATAACCCAACAAGGGTTGACATACCGTAAAATCCAAGAAATCAAACCCATCTCAGTGAAAGTATCAGGAATGCCTTGACCAATGCAAGTCGTCTTCGCCGGAGCAGCCTGATGTTGGTATCAGCTAGACAGCAAGGGAGTCTACCCCCTTTTCACTAGCACTAGACCAAGGAGATTATTTTAGCATCTTAGGTGAAGCGCCACACCTACCATCATCCCCTCAATTTACCACATAGATCCCTGTGCTACTCATACGCTGAGTTGGCGAGGGCTGGTATCGAACCAAGAATCTTGTGATTCCTAGCCGAACACTCTACTGACTGAGCTAAACCTGCCTATTGACCAAAGCAAAATTACTGATAATTCCAGAGTCTATTCTGGACTACTGATAATTCCAGAGTCTACTACTGATAATTCCAGAGTCTATTCTGGACTACTGATAATTCCAGAGTCTATTCTGACTACTGATAATTCCAGAGTCTATTCTGGACTACTGATAATTCCAGAGTCTTTCTGGACTACTGATAATTCCAGATTCTGCTATTCTGGACTACTGATAATTCCAGAGTCTATTCTGGACTACTGATAATTCCATAGTCTATTCTGGACTACTGATAATTCCATAGTCTATTCTGGACTACTGATAATTCCAGAGTCTATTCTGGACTACTGATAATTCCATAGTCTATTCTGGACTACTGATAATTCCAGAGTCTTTTCTGGACTTGATTGTGGTGAGAGAAAGCAATCCTGATTGGTGGTCTCGTTTAGTCATGGCAAATGCCTTCCATGGGATGTCATGTGTGTAAATGCTTTCACTCCTTCACGTCTACTGATGTCGGCCATGGCACCATGCACTGCTGCTGCTAATAAAAGCCAAGGTGGTCAAGCATGTGAAATACACTAGTGTCAAATTTATAAATCACTGGCTTTAAAAAAAAAAAAAGAAAAGATTACTGGTGTATATTGCTATTAGGCTGTATTCGGCACCATGTTACTTCCCCCCCCCCCAAGATGTTTTTTCTGCACCAGTGGCTGTCATTGGATATCATTCAAAGAGCAATGAGGCTGCTATTGCTAGGATCGAGGGCGGTGGGGGTTAAGCAAAATGAAAAAAAGAGATTTTTTTTTTTTTTTTTTTTTTTTTTTTCCCCGGAAAAAAAATTACTTGGTATTTTTCATTATTAGCAACTAAAATACTTTACACATTTTTTTGCACTGGGTGTTATTTATTCACAGATCTTTGTTTTGAAAATATATATATATATATATATCTCGCTATATGTGTGTGTTTGTGTATATATATATAAAGTATAGCTATATGTATGTGTTTATTTGTGTGCACATATATATAAGTTTAGCTATGTGTGTCTGTTTATTTGTATATATATATATATATATATACACATATATATATGTGTGTATTTGTATATATTTAAAGTATAGCTGTGTGTGTGTGTGTGCATATATATGTGTGTGTGTGTATATTTGTATATATTTAAAGTATAGCTGTGTGTGTGTGTGCATATATATATGTGTATGTGTGTGTGTGTTTGTATATATTTCATGTATAGCTGCATGTGTGTGTGCATATATATATATTTGATTACATATTTAAACAACCATGTAATTGAATAAATTAAATATATATATATATATATATATATATCATTATATAATAGCTCTGTCACTGATATTGAGCATTCTCCTAATGATACCGCAAATATTGCCTACCACTAACTCACGAGGCGAAATAGTGATAACTACACTGTTGTAATATATATATATATATATATATATAATACTGCAAATATATAGTAATAGAAACAATTATTGCACTTGTGAATATTTAATAAATGTTTATCCAGTTTTTATATGCATGCCTTTTATTAAACCCTTGATTAATTGCATGTATTTAAAAAAAAAATGTTTTCTTTCTTTTTTATACTTTCACTTTCACTTTCATGCTCACATGTGAAAAAAATATTTGCCGCTAAAGTACATGTCATGTGATTGACTTTTATTGTATTGAAGTATTGCTGGCCCTTCTTACTTTTGCCTGCAAAATACAGCATAGATTCTCAGAAGACCGGCTACTGCTAGAACTCTTACCATTACTACTACTACTACTTTCTTGGAAACCCTCTCACTCTCACCCTCCTCACTCTCTCTTCCTCTATTTAATTTACAGCCTCTTTTTTTCTTTTCTAGTCACATTCTCTCATACACATATTTATGTTTGTCTAAAATGCATACTTTATTTGTATTTATATATATATATATATATATAATGTTCTTTATTTTTTATTTTATGCATTCTTTATTTTCTATTAAATTTTAGACAGAAAGAGGCTAAGACATATTAATGTGTAAGATACGTATAAATCTAAATAGATATGTGTGTGCGATTTATTTATTTATTTATTTATTATATATATATATATATATATATATATATATATATATATATATATATATATAGTATGCAATTGCCGCTTTAACTTTTCCATTGCAATGGCATCAGTAAATAATCCAAAAGTGCTCAATATATTAAAAACATAGAGCAGTAATAATACTAATAATATTAGTAGATATTATTGTATCCAATATTAGTAAATAATATTACTAATGTATTATTGTATTATTTGTGTGTAATCACACATGTATATATTTAAATTTATAAGTATCTTACACATTGTGTTTTTTCCTCTTTCTGTCTGCCTAAATTAATATATATATATATATAGATAGATATTATTGTTCAATATTAGCTATGAATAGGATATGAAATATTTTCATTTTAACAGCATTGTGTGTTTTCATATCCTTTTATCTATACTTATATATATATATATATATAAACACACCAATGCTGTTAAAATGAAAATATCTTATATCATATTCATAGCTAATATTGAACAATATTTTGATTTATAAAAATCATCTTCAGAGCTTGTTTTTTACTCTGGACTCATCAAGAGAGAAGCAGAAAATTTTCTGAACATTTTCTGCTTCTGTCTCGATGAGTCCAGATTAAAAACAAGCTCTGAAGATGATTTTTATAAATCAAAATATTGTTCAATATTAGCTATGAATATGATATAAAATATATATATATATACACACCGCACTTGTACATTAATATCCAACTCTTTTTCTTAATACCTGGAGATGTTCATCATTGATTGCACTTATGTATCATGTGAGTACAATGTATGCAGAGAACGATTGCACTATTATTTTTCCTGCAAACAGGAAATCTACATATTTTATACATGAACGCACACACGTACACACAGATCAATGATGAACAAAGTTTCTACCATTCATTCATGGTAAATTTCACTTCAAGGTTTAGTGTTTTCTGCAAGTCATTGTTCATCATTCTTGGGTTTTTTGGGGTTTTGGGTTTTTTTTTTTTAATTTTTTTTTTTCAAATTTATGCAAACATGTTGACATATGATGTAATGGTTATCAAGCTAGATTAGCAGACCATTGTTAGTGAGTTTGATTCTCACTGGGTGCTCCATAATTCTTGCCTTGTACCAAACTAATCTAATCTTACAAAATGAAAGGGCATCTCATATGATGTAATGGTTATCAAGCTAGATTAGCAGACCATTGTTAGTGAGTTTGATTCTCACTGGGTGCTCCATAATTCTTGCCTTGTGCCAAACTAATCTAATCTTACAAAATGAAAGGCATCTCATATGATGCAATGGTTATCAAGCTAGATTAGCAGACCATTGTTAGTGAGTTTGATTCTCACTGGGTGCTCCATAATTCTTGCCTTGTACCAAACTAATCTAATCTTACAAAATGAAAGGGCATCTCATATGATGTAATGGTTATCAAGCTAGATTAGCAGACCATTGTTAGTGAGTTTGATTCTCGCTGGGTGCTCCATAATTCTTGCCTTGTACCAAACTAATCTAATCTTACAAAATGAAAGGGCATCTCATATGATGTAATGGTTATCAAGCTAGATTAGCAGACCATTGTTAGTGAGTTTGATTCTCGCTGGTGCTCCATAATTCTTGCCTTGTACCAAACTAATCTAATCTTACAAATGAAAGGGCATCTCATATGATGCAATGGTTATCAAGCTAGATTAGCAGACCATTGTTAGTGAGTTTGATTCTCACTGGGTACTCCATAATTCTTGCCTTGTACCAAACTAATCTAATCTTACAAAATGAAAGGGCATCTCATATGATGTAATGGTTATCAAGCTAGATTAGCAAACCATTGTTAGTGAGTTTGATTCTCACTGGGTACTCCATAATTCTTGCCTTGTACCAAACTAATCTAATCTTACAAAATGAAAGGGCATCTCATATGATGTAATGGTTATCAAGCTAGATTAGCAAACCATTGTTAGTGAGTTTGATTCTCACAGGGTGCCCCATACTTCTGGCCCTGTGCCACAATTAAGATAAATAACATATTGGTGTGTGTGTATGCCAATAAATCCTTGGTGCATACACATTATTATATATATATATATATATATATATATAAAAGTAAAGTCGACGGGGCGGCCTAAAGTCGGTATCAGCCAATCAGGGAGGGAGTCTATCCCCTTTTCAATAGCGCTAGACCAAGTAGATTGTTTTTAGCATCTGAGGTGGAGCACCACACCTACCATCAGCTCCTTACTTTACTGCACAGATCCCTGCGCTACTCATACGCTGAGTTGGCGAAGACCGGTATCGAACTAGGAACCTTGTGGTTTCTAGCCGAACGCTCTACCGACTGAGATAACCCGGCCCCTATAATATATATATATATATATATATATATATATATATATATATATATAATGTAAGGTATCCAAAACTGTTAGTAAGTGATGATTCTACATGGGATCTTCAAAATCTCACTGTATAATATATTGCAAGTTTTAGTAGGTGCAAATACAAGAATTTTAATATCCCTATATATATATATGTAATAGTGTGCTACATTTGTAAGTAGAAGTGCTCAATATCGTTGATAGAGCATAAGTTAGGGGGGGTAGCGTAGACATAAAGTCAATGGCACTTGTTACTGACAGTTTCTTGCCTATGCAACTTTCAAAGCAAGATAAGATATGGACACTCTTAATGAACAGTTTTGTAGAGAAATATTAGAACTTTATATATATACTAGCTAAAGTACCCGGTCCATGACCGGAAGAAAACATTTTTATGAACACCAGGGAGTTTTCATAAAAATAAAATTAAAAAAACATCACCGAAAATTTATGTATTCCAATCAAATTTGATTCGCTGATATATTTTAATCTAAGAAATATGAAAGTATTCATAAAAATATTGATAAAAAGGCTTTCATTTTTCTTTTTTACAAAACCCCAGTAGAAATACAGCGGACATAGGCAAAGAGGCAACAGGGTGGGGTTCGCCTGATGTTGTATTTGGAATGTAGCTGTGATAAGCAGTAGCAGCTATTTTATAGATTTCGAAAAATCATTTGATTTTGGTTTAATTAATTAATTATATCCCTTAATCAGTAAAAATCAATAACCAAATTTGGAGTGTTTCTTAGTTAGAACGATATCAATGTGTATGCAAGATTTTAAATCTGAGTGACCTCCCATTTTGGAGTTATGCGTCGACACGTACATACCAAATTCTCTCCTTTATATATTAAGATGTATGTATGTATATATATATATATATATATATATATATATATATATATATATATATAGTTCAAATGTTTCTGTACAAAAATTTTTTTTTAATCGCATAGGTGAAAAACTGTCAGTAACCAAGTACCACTGACTTTATATCTACGCCACCCTGACATATACATATATATATATGAATTTAACATTTTTTTGAAAAAACAAATGATGTTAATAGTTTGCTGATAGAATCTGTTTCGACCGTTTTAATAGAGCGGTCTTCATCAAGAGCAACATATGAATAACCGTTAGAATAGGAGATACAAACGAACGCTAGTGTTCGAAGCTGGAATTTAAAAAAAAAATGCGTGTTCTGTGTTAAAAATAAGATAAATTTTATTTTTAAAAATCAGAAGCATTATAATCCATAATAAAACTATATATATATATATATATATTTGTATATGTATAAGTATTAACTTACCGGTTATAAGAACGATCGTTGGAAGCGCACAATATCCAGAGGTTAAGGTTGAGAAAAAACAAATACAAAGTGCTCAATACAATGTAGAGCATAAATTTATTTAAGAATGGAAATGAGTAACCTACTCGAGTTTCATTGATAGATTTCAGGGTTACTTTTAAAATTAATCGAGTTTATGATTAATCTTTGGTGTTATAAACATGCCCGTTGGAATGGGACTTCATTCCTACGGGCATGTTTATAACACCAAAGATTAATCGTAAACTCGATTAATTTAAAAGTAACCCTGAAGAATCTATCAATGAAACTCGAGTAGGTTACTCATTTCCATTCTTAAATATATATATATATATAATATATAATATATATAATTTTTCAACCTATATTTTGATTAATCAAATTTAACTTAGTCTTATATGAAGTTGTATTAATGGGAGGCAAAAAAGTGATATGCTCTTTCTGTCTCTCAAAACCATTGCTACCATTATAACTAAATACTGTGAATGCATTATTTATTACTTATACAAAAGATATTACATCCACTCATACACAAAAGAGAATTTTTTTTTCTACTTCATTCATTATGCAGACTTAATTTGTGTGTCTATATATCTTCAACTATTAACATACACAGGTTTGGAAAACTAATGCTCCATTATATTACACATTTAAATGGAAAAATCAGACATTTTCTATGAATGTTCGTGTGTATGTGTGTATATATATATATATATATTATATATATATATATAAAGAAAATTTGAAAAAAAAACAAGTGTTCCGAAAATGGGATGAATTTAATAATCGATATTTAAAACATTTCGGTTACATTGAACCTTCATCAGGATGTCTCTTGGGGTGAAGAAAATGATGGATGTTTTTATATGTGACAGGAGATGAAAATCTTATTAGTTATGTAACTGTATTTGATCAGCGTTTTATTTTTGAAAGGCAAGTCGCGATCTAAAAAGATTTTCATCTGTCACATATAAAAACATCCATCATTTTCTTCACCCCAAGAGACATCCTGATGAAGGTTCAATGTAACCGAAATGTTTTAAACATCGATTATTAAATTCATCCCATTTTCGGAACACTTGTTTTTTTCAAATTTTCTTTATATTGTCGGATTTAATTTCCATATTTACTCCCACATATATATATATATATATATAATATGTGTGTTTGTGTGCTATAAATCCTGGTCTCATGATTGCATAGTGGAAAACTAAGTGTCCAAGTTTTATTAACTCTTTGTCTATACTATGCTAACATATATATATGCTATATCACTGATATTGAGTACTCTTTATTTATAAATTTACCTAATTATATATATAACTATAATATATATAACTATATTATTGAGATATATATATATATATATATATATATATATATATATATATATATATATATATATATATAAATGAGAGGACCAATATTTTATGCTAGTTATTGGTTTTATTTATATCTATCTCTCTCTCTCTCTCTCTCTCTCTCTCTCTATTATACTATCTCTATATCTCTCTCTATCTATCTATCTATCTATCTATCTATATATATATATATATATATATATATATATATATATATATATGATGCCTTGAAATCGACGGTAATAATCTGCCAGTAATGTATAGAATATAATAAATACAGCTCTTACAATTGTAATCGAGCACTATATTTTCCTTCCTCCAATTTAAAAAAGAAATCACTATATGTATATATATATATATGGAAATAAATCCGATAATATTAAAAAATTTGAAAAACGAAGTGTTCCAAAAATAAGATGAATTTATTTATCGACGTTTAAACGTTTCGGTTTATTTAAACCTTCATCAGGATAGATTATGGGGTGAAAAAATTAATTTAAGCGTCGATAAATAAATTCATCTTATTTTTGGAACACTTCGTTTTTTAAATTTCTTATATATATGTATGTATGTGTATATATATATATATATATATATATATATATATATATATATACACACACACACACACACACACACACACAGATGTTAATACGGTCTTATTACAAGTAGTTAAGATCTCACTGGATGCCTCATGCATAATACCTTATGCCAAACTAAAGAAAATAAATAAACACATACAATTATCAAGAACTATTTTCAAATGCGTGCACACACGCATTCGCGACTGTACGTCTGGGTTCTCCCACTCCGTCGCCTTAGTTTCCGTTCCGACCCCCCCCCCTACCCCACCCTACACAGAGAATAACATTTTGGATAGAAGCAATGAAGGGTCCGGGAGAATGGTATTGATGAGAGTGTATAAAAGGGATAGGGTTTGTGTTAGGGTCAGGTCAGACAACACTCAGTCCTGCTGAAGGATTTAGTGACTCAGTCCTTCATTCACCCTAATAACGTCTCTTCGCTTTCTCCACTACCCGCACACATAGATACACGCGCACACACACACACACACATCCGCTCTTTCACTCATGCACGCGCATTTGTGTCTATACCCGCGTTCAAACCCACGTCCATTTTTCTTGTTTTTAATTTTATTTTATTTATTATTATTTTTTTTTTAAAACCACTGACAAAGCTGCGCTATGATTGGTTAAATTATCAGCCAATGGTAATTACTGTTTTACAGGATGGTTTTGCATGTGAATTTAAAAAAAAAATTGTTTATTTAGCAAGGTGTATTGAGTCTATTGTGAGACACTACGGTTTTCTATCGTACCTTTCTGCTATCCTCACCCACCTCCCTTTACTCGTTCTCTGTGTAAGGGGGGTGCTGTTGAAGATAAGCTCACTCAGGTGATGAGGGAATATTTTACAGATTGAGTTGATGATCGATTTGGCAAAAGAGCGAAACATTTTTTTCTTCTCTTTCTCCCTTTCATGCGAGAAAGAAATAGACGTTGATGAATAAATGGATATTTTCTTTGTCAAATACTCTTCTCCCTGGGGGGCAGGAAAATGAGACATAAAATAGATTGATACCCACCCTACATACACACATACTTACATACATACCTATCCCCTGTATTTGGCACTTTATAAATTTCTGTCTCTCTACCTACGTCAAATTGCCTCTTTTGGTTTCATTCATTCATATTTCTCATATCTATGAGCATACTGGAATTTAAAAAAAATTAATTATACTAGTACAAATTAAAAAAACACACTCCGGGTGATGTAAAAATAGATTTTTGAAACATATTGCCTGAGGAGTGGGGGTAAAAAATTCAATGTCAGCGAGTTTGTACCCTAAGTAAGTAAAATCATCAAATTCATTAAAGGATTAAAAAATAAAACAATTTGAAATATAAACTTTAAATATGTATTAAAATAAAACAAACTATATATAGATATTTAATACCATTCATGTATTTATTAAAACTTGTTTTAAAAAACAATGAGGACTGTCTAATGTTGCATGTTCAAATTTTGAGTGTATTTATTCTATGTTATGACGATGTTATGACGTAAGCAGTGACGTAATTTTTGTTACAGACAAAAACCGGAAGCGAATTTCCATTATTAGTAGATATCAAAAGAGAATTAAGAAAGAAAGAAAAGTATATATTTTTTAAAAGTATAGTTAAAACAAGAGAAAATAGGAATGTGCAGGGAGATGAGAAAACGTATTTTACAAACGAAAAAAAAAATGCGGTACAAATACACAGTAGCGCGCAAGAGATATCATTAGAATTGCATTTTACGTATAAATAGTATTAGATTACGGAAACTCCCGAAGTAGCCTAACCCTAACACTCAAACTAACCCTTACCGTAAACATTGATCCTAGCGTCTCAAAGGTTTCGGGTATTTCCGTGAAATGTAATGCTTTTTATACGTAATCTAATGATATTATCTCTTGCGCGCTATTCTGCATTAGCACCAAAATGCAAATACTTAAGTGAAAATAATTGATATTCAAGAAAAGAGAGCGAAAGGGTTAATGAAAGAAAGAAAGAAAAATGTAAAAAGTAACAAACTGAAAAAAAAGGGAGGTGTAGTGGCTAACGTGCTGGACATCATAGTAAGAGGGTTCGGTTTGTAAGTGAGTTCGAACTCTAGTCGCGCTATTACCTTCACTTTCGGACTAATACTCTCGGGAAAAGTATAAACCCCTCCCAAACCTCCCAGGTATTGGTTAAATAGTACCGCTACTGTTCTACAATGATGGTTTTGGAATTAAATAACCCACGAAAATTGATATGCCATTAAACAAAGAAACCAAACCGAAGACAAGGAGGTTTGGATTAGATTTGAGAAGATATGATAAATATTATTTGAAGGAATTTCTAATCAGCTTTAAATTATTTTTTTATATTTTTTGTGTGTGGATGAATTTAAGTAGAAATGATCGACAAAAATTGGTTCGTATTAACATAAAAAAAAGAATAAATAAATAAGAAATAAATAATGATAATTTTTAGATGAATTTAAATAGAAATGCTTGACGAAAATTGGTTCGTATTAACAAAAATAAATAAATAAATAGATGATGGTGATGATGCAAATTTTTCTGTATGGAGTAATTCAAGAGTTACAATTTAATCAGTAAATAATTAGTAATTACGGAAAAAGATGAAGGAAGAGTTTAAAAAAGATCTTTCGGGTATAGAAAAATTTTAAAATCCGAAAATAAATAAATAAATAAATAAGATGAAAATTGAAAAAAAAAAAAAAAAATGAAATGTTAGTTAAGAAAATTAGTGATTTTTTTTTTTTTTTTTTTTTTTTTTTTTTTTTTAATACGAAAAGGGCCAGATTAGCTCAGTCGGGTAGAGCGTTCAGCTAGAAAATTCAAGGTTCTTAGTTCGATACCGGCCCTCGCCAACTCAGCGTATGAGTAGCACAGGGATCTGTGCAGTAAAGTAAGGAGCTGATGGTAGATGTGGCGCTCCACCTCAGTCGCAAAAACAATTTCCTTGGTCTTGCGCTAGTGAAAAGGGGATAGACTCCCTCACTGATTGGCTGATACCGACTTTAGGCCACCCCGACGACTTTTTAATACGGAAAGATACTGCGATTATAAAGCACACATTTGAATCAGAATTTTAAAATGTTTATCCTGATTTTCATTA
This sequence comes from Doryteuthis pealeii, assembly GCA_023376005.1. Taxonomy (NCBI): domain Eukaryota; kingdom Metazoa; phylum Mollusca; class Cephalopoda; order Myopsida; family Loliginidae; genus Doryteuthis; species Doryteuthis pealeii. The sequence goes on along the minus strand of CM042179.1, from coordinate 26,400,614 downwards.
AATGAAGTGACGTGTATATTTAAAAAAAAAAAAATCTGACCCAACTTGATCTAAAACATTCTGATAAAATTGTGAGAAAAAAAACTGTTTAGGGAGGTAATAAGTTAAAGAAAGGTATTCAAATTTAAGAGAAATGTAGAAAAGAGAAACATTTACTGGAAGAGTAAGTTGCGAAAATGAGACGATATTGAACAACAAAAGAAAGAAAGAAGGAAAGGTGTAAAAATCTCTACAAAATGAAGACCGAAATAGATTGAAATATGTGCTGAATTGTAATGTTGTCCCGTTCCTGGCTGTACAAATACCTCGTAGCCCTTGAGAAAGACATGCTACTCTCAGTCACCCCCCACCCCAGCCCAGAACAAGGACTCTGTCTGTGTATCCCCCACCCAAGCCCTTGTCTCTTGTCATGTCTGTAGTCCCAGATCAATAAACGAAAGAGAAAGTAGGAAACTCAATATATTCCACATAGTGACGCATTATCTACTCTTAAATTTTTCCTACAATTGCAGACATCGTAGCAGACAGCTATATAGAATTCTTGAATTAGGATAGAGAGAAAAAAATCCTATTTTGGACTTGTTTCCTTTCTTAAATTTAAAAAATTTAACCATTTTTTTTTTCTTTGAATAAAATACATTGATACATCCGGCGTACCTTGTCAATTTTTAACCGGAAAACAATTTTTTAAAAACCTTCCTTCCCAAAATAATGGGTAAATTATTCATAGAAACGAAGCAGATGTAGCTATCAGTAAACTTGGCACGTAGTCATTTTTACCTTTTCTTGACACATTCCACTTACTCCTTTTCCTCCTAAATACACCAATATTCATCCCTCGTGTTAAAATATCTTTCTTTCTTTATTACCTCCTCTCTATTGTACTCACTTGTCACCCCTTCTCTATCTATCTATCTATCTTTTTTTCTCACTATCTATCTTTTATTTCTCACTTCATATATCATTAACAACTAGTCTCTCTCTCTCTAAATTCTCTCTCTCTCTAAATTCTCTCTCTCTCTAAATTCTCTCTCTCTCTCTCTCTCTCTCTCTCTTTCTACTTCGTCCACCACCCTAGTGTATTTATGACGCTCTTTCCTTTTCTTTTCCTCTTTTCTGTTTTTTTTTTTTTTTTTCATTTTTTTTTCATTATCTTATTTACATCTTATATATTCTAAATAATTTGCATAATTGTCATTAACTGAATATCAAAATATTATTTTAAAGAATTATTCCTGAAATGAAAATATAACCAATAATTCATTATCAAGAAGTTATTTCTGCCCAGTTGAAAATAATATACCACGAATTCTTGTTCAGTTTATTTTTATAAGGTTCAAACTGATCCTTATAATAAAAAAAAAAAAAAATCATCTTTAAGTGAAGAATAATAATGCTATTCTCTATGTTTTTATATACTGGTTTCTCTTCTGTTAATATTTCTTTGTTTTAATTATACAATTTCACCTTATTTATTTAAATCAATAAGCCTTAAATTATTAGACTGCTTGTTTTGTTTTTTTTTTAATAATTAATAATCGTTTTTATTTTTATTTTATACTTGAACTTTATATACTTTTATCTTATACTTTTAGAGAACTTTTTATGCTTTATAAAAATTAAATGAATATTTTTTTTTTTTAGTTATAATCGTTTTTTTTTAATAATTAATAGATTATAAGATTAAGATGAAATCAATAAGCCTTAAATTGTTAGAATGTTTTCTTTTCTTTTCTTCTTTTTTCATTTTTTTCATTTTAAAGAGATTTGTTTTATACCTGGAGTTTTAATTTTTGTATATCAAGTGGTACATAACATATTATTTTCTTAACCTGGGATAGGGTTAGAAAAATAAGGTTCTTCCTGTTTGCAGAACAATTCTTGTCCTGTTTCATTTCTATTTTTTCTCATTTTCTTTTCTCTCTCTCTCTTTTTTTTTCTTTTTTTTCCACACATTTTTATAATAATGACTAAAGAAAATACAAATCTCTTTAAATCAAGAAAAAATTTTTTTTCTTTCATTGCACCTTACAAATTTCAAAAGATAAAACTACCGGTGTATATTTTTTTCTTCTTTTTTTTTCTTTCTTTTTTCTTTTTCTTTTTTTCTTTCTTTTTCTTCTTTTTTTTTTTTTTTCTTTCTTTTTTCCTTTTTTCTTTCTTTTTTCCTTTTTTCTTTCTTTTTTCCTTTTTTCTTTCTTTCTTTCTTTTTTTTTTACTAAAAGAATTTTGGTAATTTTTATTACAGACAATGATATTATAATTAAGAATATAACAGGAATGCCATATCTTATTGCATCAGTAAAAGAAAGTCCCAGTAACTAAACAGGGATTGGATGGGAGTGATGCTATACACCTTTCCTTTATACCATGCTTGTCCTCTGTGTGTATAATATATATATATATATATATATATATATATATATATATATATATATATAAACGTTGACTTCACCATCAAGAATAAATTCATCTTTTTGGAATACCTCGTATTTTTCTATTTTACACACACACACATTTAAATTTTGCTTGTATGTAAATATCATTCAGTAAAGCGTTTGCCTTTCTCGGCATTCAGAATACACTTCACTAGTCACCAGCATTAGTGAATGTCTGTGTGTCTGTGTAATGTCACAGTAACCCAGCGAATAATGGCACACCATAGAAAGACTTCTTTTTATTAAACCAGTGCTCTTTAAAAAAAAACGATCTTAAGAGAATAAATCAATTTACAGTCCAATTAACAAGTGAATCAACATTTTGTGAACTCTGTATTTTTTATTTTTTATTATTAATTATTCCTGGAAAATTGTTGCTTATTATATTATTATCAGAGACAATTATAAAATGCTAATTAGAATCCTTCCTAAATACAAAATAACATAAACATGAATCAACTAGACAGCGAGGGAGTCTATCCCCTTTTCACTAGCGATAGACCAAGAAGATTGTTTTTTTGTGTATGAGGTGGAGCGCCACACCTAATGCTAATTAGAATCCTTCCTAAATACAAACATAAACATGAACCATTCTTATAAGTAAGTAAAGTCGTCATGGTGGCCTAAAGTCTGTATCAACTAGACAGCAAGGGAGTCTATCCCCTTTTCACTAGCGATAGACCAAGAAGATTGTTTTTTGTGTATGAGGTGGAGCGCCACACCTAATGCTAATTAGAATCCTTCCTAAATACAAACATCAACATAAAATGAATCAAAACTAGACAGCGAGGGAGTCTATCCCCTTTTCACTAGTGATAGACTAAGAAGATTGTTTTTTTGTGTATGAGGTGGAGCGCCACACCTACTATCAACTCCTCACTCTACTGCACAGATCCCTGTGCTACCACTGTTATAATGCTCATTAAGGATTAATACATAACTTACTTTAATTAATCAAAGTTTGGCACAAGGCTACATTTAAGTATTATCTTATAGAGATCAAATTTGGTAGCCATAGGTTTCTAAACTAGTAAATAGCCCTATTGGAGAGGTTTAGAATACACTGACTGTATTCCCTGTAGAGGGGTAGAACCAGCGCCTTCTAAGATATCTTAGAGGGCCTTGGTAGAACCCCTTGCAAAAAAAAAAAAAGTGCCATTATAGTATGATGCCTACCTTCTGAATGTGACCTACGAAATCATATCTCTCTTATATAGTATGTGGCCTACCATAAAAAGCATATTATAAGGTTATTATAATAACTGCTAACCCTAACCTTAAACAACCGGATATTGACAGTGTAAATGAAAAACATGTCCTTTCTTAATCGAGATCAAAAAGGGGTGCCTAAAGGTAATATGGTCCCTATTCACTATTATATAAATATTGATTGTTGAAAACAAAGTCTTTACTTTTGTATTTCAATGTTGTTATTTTACTTTTTATTATTTAATCAGCTTACTTTATATTTAATTGTAATTGATAATTCAATTATAATTTAATAATTTAATTCTATAATAATATAATATATATAATAATAATATATAATTCAGTATAATAATTTAATTCTATAATAATATTATGTTTTATTTTCACTGATATAATGGTTTCAATATAATATAATTATAATTAATTGTATAATAATATTATATTTATATCATATTATATACTAGGGACTGGCAAAAAAATCAGCTTCTACGAGTTTTAAAAGCAAATTAAAATTAATTAAATCTATTATTTAAGGTCAAACTTTGTCTAAATCAATAAGTAGTAACATAATGACTATCATTAAAAAGAGAAAAATATTACATATGCAGTTTATTTTTAAAAGATTTAAAACCATTTGTTTTGGTCAATTTCGACGCAATCCGCCATTCTGTCTCTTTTTCAAGAGTTTTAAGCGCTTGTTTACAATTTTAATATAACATTCGCGATTGCAAAAAAAATTACCAAAAATCAGGTAATTATCCGATTTTAATGAAATTTTCAGTATTGATTTATGAATTAATGAATTTTATAATGCATCAGTTATTTTATTTCAAAACTTTAATTTAGTATTTTTGCTATGAAAAATTAATATATAAAATTCATTTAAAATAAGAATATTCGGATTTTAAGTTTAAAATATTATATTTTTAGATTCTAAAAATAAATATCTACTTAATGCAAACCTTATTTTAGATACATAAAGTAATAAGTTTTGAAGAAAAACTCGATTGAAAATGTACACCATCCCCTTCTTAAGCAGAGAAAATATCGATGTATAATTTTTTTCTTTTATAAGATAATAGCCAATTAAATAATTATCGAAATGAGTAAAAAAAATCTCCAAAAAATTATTTTATTATTTTTTTAAAATCTTATTTTTCGATTTTCGGTACGTATTTTCTGATAGAACAGCAACCATAAAAAAAATTTTTTTTTTGTTTCCATTCATAACTTTGTCTTTTATCTCTTTATTTATACTATAATTAGTACAATATAAAATGCTTAAAAATTGACCTTGTGCCACATCCTGCTTGTGAGGAGGGATTGGATAAATACACACTTCTCTTAAAAATTGACCTTGTGTCGCATCCTGCTCCTGTAGATAAGTTGGCTAAATATCTACACAGCTTAAAAAAAAAAAAGAAGCCTTTTGTCACATCCTGCTTGTGAGGAGGGTGATAGGTAAATACATACTCTACTTAAAAAATGTTCTTTTGTCATTTCCTGCTCCTGGGTAAGGTGTTGGCTTCCAAGTTGGATCACCGAAGTTAAGCAGTGATGAACCTGTTCAATACTTAATAGGGTGACCACTTAAGCAACAGCAGGTACTGTAAGCAACCCGAGTCCTTTGTTTATCAAAATGACTTAATTCGGCATTAAATGACCCAAAATGAATTGATATGCCATAAAACAAAACAACCAACCAACAATGATATTTTTTGCACAATTGCTTTTATCTTATAAATAGAGAGAATGGCCAAATAAAGGGGGATCCGTTTATAACTAGGTTAGAATAGAAAATGGATCCCCTAATTTATGATCAAATCCTTTTTGTTTTGTTTCTTAAATACTGATTCCCAACATCTTCCTAATTCTATTCATTATGGTAAAGTGTCACTGAAAGCACTGGTTCATGCTAAATTACCAAAGTTAAGCAGTGATGAGCCAACTCAATACTTAATTAGATGACCACTTAAGCAACAGCAGGTACTGTAAGCAACCCAAGTCCCTTGTTTATCAAAATAACTTCTGAATCTTGCTAGATCACTGAAGTTAAGCAGCGATGAGCCTACTCAATACTTAATTAGATGACCACTTAAGCAACAGCAGGTACTGTAAGCAACCCGAGTCCCTTGTTTATCAAAATAACTTCTGAATCTTGCTAGATCACTGAAGTTAAGCAGCGATGAGCCTACTCAATACTTAATTAGATGACCACTTAAGCAACAGCAGGTACTGTAAGCAACCGAGTCCTTGTTTATCAAAATAACTTCTGAATCCTGCTAGATCACTGAAGTTAAGCAGCGATGAGCCTACTCAATACTTAATTAGATGACCACTTAAGCAACAGCAGGTACTGTAAGCAACCCGAGTCCCTTGTTTATCAAAATAACTTCTGAATCCTGCTAGATCACTGAAGTTAAGCAGCGATGAGCCTACTCAATACTTAATTAGATGACCACTTAAGCAACAGCAGGTACTGTAAGCAACCCGAGTCCCTTGTTTATCAAAATAACTTCTGAATCCTGCTAGATCACTGAAGTTAAGCAGCGATGAGCCTACTCAATACTTAATTAGATGACCACTTAAGCAACAGCAGGTACTGTAAGCAACCCGAGTCCCTTGTTTATCAAAATAACTTCTGAATCCTGCTAGATCACTGAAGTTAAGCAGCGATGAGCCTACTCAATACTTAATTAGATGACCACTTAAGCAACAGCAGGTACTGTAAGCAACCCGAGTCCCTTGTTTATCAAAATAACTTCTGAATCCTGCTAGATCACTGAAGTTAAGCAGCGATGAGCCTACTCAATACTTAATTAGATGACCACTTAAGCAACAGCAGGTACTGTAAGCAACCCAAGTCCCTTGTTTATCAAAATAACTTCTGAATCCTGCTAGATCACTGAAGTTAAGCAGCGATGAGCCTACTCAATACTTAATTAGATGACCACTTAAGCAACAGCAGGTACTGTAAGCAACCCGAGTCCCTTGTTTATCAAAATAACTTCTGAATCCTGCTAGATCACTGAAGTTAAGCAGCGATGAGCCTACTCAATACTTAATTAGATGACCACTTAAGCAACAGCAGGTACTGTAAGCAACCCGAGTCCCTTGTTTATCAAAATAACTTCTGAATCCTGCTAGATCACTGAAGTTAAGCAGCGATGAGCCTACTCAATACTTAATTAGATGACCACTTAAGCAACAGCAGGTACTGTAAGCAACCCGAGTCCCTTGTTTATCAAAATAACTTCTGAATCCTGCTAGATCACTGAAGTTAAGCAGCGATGAGCCTACTCAATACTTAATTAGATGACCACTTAAGCAACAGCAGGTACTGTAAGCAACCCGAGTCCCTTGTTTATCAAAATAACTTCTGAATCCTGCTAGATCACTGAAGTTAAGCAGCGATGAGCCTACTCAATACTTAATTAGATGACCACTTAAGCAACAGCAGGTACTGTAAGCAACCCGAGTCCCTTGTTTATCAAAATAACTTCTGAATCCTGCTAGATCACTGAAGTTAAGCAGCGATGAGCCTACTCAATACTTAATTAGATGACCACTTAAGCAACAGCAGGTACTGTAAGCAACCGAGTCCCTTGTTTATCAAAATAACTTCTGAATCCTGCTAGATCACTGAAGTTAAGCAGCGATGAGCCTACTCAATACTTAATTAGATGACCACTTAAGCAACAGCAGGTACTGTAAGCAACCCAAGTCCCTTGTTTATCAAATAACTTCTGAATCCTGCTAGATCACTGAAGTTAAGCAGCGATGAGCCTACTCATACTTAATTAGATGACCACTTAAGCAACAGCAGGTACTGTAAGCAACCCGAGTCCCTTGTTTATCAAAATAACTTCTGAATCCTGCTAGATCACTGAAGTTAAGCAGCGATGAGCCTACTCAATACTTAATTAGATGACCACTTAAGCAACAGCAGGTACTGTAAGCAACCCGAGTCCCTTGTTTATCAAAATAACTTCTGAATCTTGCTAGATCACTGAAGTTAAGCAGCGATGAGCCTACTCAATATTTAATTGGATGACCACTTAAGCAACAGCAGGTACTGTAAGCAACCCAAGTCCTTTGTTTATCAAAATAACTTAATTCGGCATTAAATGACCCAAAATGAATTGATATGCCATAAAACAAAACAACCAAACCAAGGTAATACCTATAGATAGACCTGGCAAGCATGTGTGACGCTATAAATCCTTTAGGATTCACATAAATGCAATAAGGGATATATGTATAAGTGCGAGCATATCTATATGAGTAGGTATGTGTATAGGTATTAACAAAAACAAAAACAACCAAACCTACAACAAAGATAAATATTTCATTACGTTTCTGTTCTTTATATATATATATGTGTGTGTGTGTGTGTGTAAAGAAAAAATGGAAGTGAATCCGACAGTAATGTTGTAAAAAATTGAAAAAAAAACACAAGTTTCATTATTCATTTATGAAACTTGTGTTTTTTCAATTTTTAAACAATGTTCTTCTCATATTGTTGGATTAATTTCCTCAGTGTATTTCCATATATATATATATATATATATATATATATATATATATATAATATATGGAAATATGCTGAGGAAATTAATCCAACAATATGAGAAGAAAATATTTTTAAAAAATATAACAAACACAGGATGTTATGATCAGGAAACAATTTTTAGTGTCAATACCGAAATGCTTAAGTATTGACACTAAAAATTGTTTCCTGATCATAACATCCTGTATTTGTTATATTTTAAAAATATTTTCTCATATATATATATATTTATATATGTATATATTATTGTTTATATTTTTTGAAGGCAATTACAATGCGTATATCATATAAAATTCGATAATTATCAAATTAATGATAACAAGTAAACTCGGCAAATAACGCGCGCGGCGGGGTACACCGTACAGCTGTTTCAACTTTATTTAGTCTTAGCAGTGTATACCTACGATTGCCCTCCAACAGAAATCGAAAACGGGAACCCAGCACGCAGAATTAGGGGTATACACCGCTGATGAGACTTAATAAAGTTGAAACAGCTGTACGGTGTTCCACGTTGCGTGCGTTATTTGCCGAGTTTACTTGTCATGATTATTTTCATGTATATATATACACACACAAACACACACACATATTTGTCTTTTTCTTTTTAGTTAAGCCAGATTAGAATTTTATAGCCTCCTTACTTTTATTTATATATATATATATATATATATATATATATTATTCTTTGTTGGGGTACCAAGTTTCTTGGCACTAGGTGATTCTAGGCTGGTCCTATTCTCTACCAGTTGTTTGTTGTAGAGTTCAGGTTCCGTATGAAGGTTTGATTTGTATAAACAGAGCAAATTTATTTGTGAATAAAATGGCCTTAAATACCATGGGTATCGTGATTATGGACCATTTCCACTCGTGGGTATCTGGGGCCCACCGAGCTTCATCAGAGCATGTTTTTATTTTATTAAGAGTCTTAATAAAATAAAAACGTGGTCTGACGAAGCTCTGTGGGCCCCAGATACCCACGAGTGGAAATGGTCCATAATCACGATACCCATGGTATTTAAGGCCTTTTTATTCACAAATATATATATATATATATATATATATATATATATATATAATTTTTTTGAAAGCGAAGTAATGCAAAATATATGTTGAGAAAACATATTTATTAAATTCTTTGGTGTTAAATACTTAATATTTTCAGCGCAAACAGCCATCTTCATAGTATCGATGAAGATGGCTGTTTGCGCTGAAAATATTAAGTATTTAACACCAAAGAATTTAATAAATATGTTTTCTCAACATATATTTTGCATTACTTCGCTTTCAAAAAATGTATTATTACGTTTAAGATTAATGCTTTTAATGCTATAAGAACAAACAAAAATCTTTAATATATATATATATATATATATATATATATATATATAAATAAATTTCTGGTACAAGCAAATCTAAATAATACTTTAAGGGTAATCATTATGATCACCTATATAGGTGGATACGAAGGAAAAGAGTGAAAAAAAAAAAAAAAAAAAAAAAAATTGTTTTATTTGATAAAAACAAGGGCCCTTTCGTCCGGTTGCTCATCAAGGTTTTTACAGCCGGAGACGACTAAAAGTCAAATTGTAAATACATATGGGTATATATATGAGGGGGGTTTTTAGGGAAAAGAAGAAAAAAAAAAAAAAAAAAAAATTTTACTTCTTTTAAGTCCCCATTATGTGACACCAGGCCCCAGACACTCACCCAATAAAATAAGCGAGTGCCTAGGTCTGATCTGTCTGCACAAGGTAGGACGAAAAAAATTAATAATTACGGCCTCAAGGACCTGTAAATGGTGTTTCGTCCTAGCCCTGTGCAAAATAGAGAATTGGTGATCATTATAACTAGACCGGCAAGCGCTCATGTTGATTAGATGTTCGCAAATCGAAGACTCGCTGCTCTGCGATAACCCGGATGTTATGGGTTTGTGTTCGCGTATTACTCGGGGTATGTGCTGGTTAATTCTGACAGCCAATCTTTGGATCGTACGGCCAATATAAGTGGCTTCACACGCACACGTATATTTATAAACAAGTAAGCTTTGATTGAGTATTGGCAATACGTCCTTACTAGCAGAGCGAAAAGCGGCCCTGGTAGAAAATATTGTTCTAACTTTGGCTGCGGGATAGCAACGGCCCACCGAGAAAGTAATTTTGTCAGCTAAAGTCTGACTAGCCGGTCCAACCCAAGGTAGACGAATATACACTGGGCATTTGGATGGACCAAAAGGTCCATCACGATAGAATTTTGCCACAGTAATTCTAATTATGTCTGTGATGACATCCTCGGGATACCCATTATTTAAAAAAATTTCCGTGATGTTCTTGAGTTCTCCATTGATTTTGTTACCTGAACAAATTTTAAGTGCTCGAAAGGTTAGGCACTTAATCAAATTAATCTTTCTGGCTTTTGGGGCAAATGAATCCCAGCTCAAGTACAGTCCAGTGAACGTCGACTTTCGAAACACGCTGGTCTCAAAAGAAGAGTTGCATACCCCCCCCCCATCTCAAGCTGACAAAATGTCTTACATCTAAGTAACCCTCTAATGATGAATATTAAACTGCGTTAGCTCAGTAACTTCTATTGATAAAATCTGTATTTTCAATCATTTTTTATTTATTGGGTCCTTTCTGTCCACTAAGGATGATGGCGTAGTGTCCAGAAAAAGGAAAAGAAAAGAAAAATTTATCTGCGCAAGTGACTCTGCAGTCCAATTCTTGAGTGACAATCTTTGGTGCACTGAGTGCATAAAAAACTGTGATACTTTCTAGGGTTGCCGGCTTTTCTCTCTCTCTTTCTGGCTCTCTTTTCTGTCAATGCTACTCTCCTCTCTGCCTCACCCTTCTCCGTGCCTTGCTTAACGTTGAGGTGCCAGGCCGTTCTATTTTTTGCATCATATGAATAACATAAAAATAATGTTTTGCTTTTATTGCTACATATTTTTTTTTATCCTTTAAATTTTAGTCAATAAAAAGATTTGGTAATCTGAACATTAGCTACATAAACAAGAGTAACCTCCCCTTGTTTGTTTCACTTTGAGGAAGCTGTACATTTTGGTTGGCCATTTTTCATTTCACCATAAATCTACACTAAAAATACAAATTTGTTTGAATCAATACAACTGCATGTTTTAACACGAATATATCATAAAATGTGTTCTTAATAACAATTAAGTTCATTTCAAATAATGTGCAAGCATAATTAAGAACACATTTTATGATATTTTTGTGTTAAAATATGTGTAACTGATATTAAGGAGATTTATGTAGTAAATGTCAGTAGTTGGATTCTGGTTTAAAAAGTATGGTAGCTAATTTTGATTTGATGTAGAAAAAAAAAAAATTTAAAAAAAATGTTGGTGGTGTAGCAAAATGGGGATATTATCCTGAGCTAGAACTACTATATTAGAAAAGGAGGAAGAAAGAAATAAGTGAGAGAGTAACGGTTTAAAAAATAGTGATGAGCACAAAACAGGATGAACGATGGTTTGACCGGAGCGTGACCCCGAACGGAGAATTGAGTGTCAACCGGAAGTTTCGGGTGTTGACCAGAACCGGAAGTCACGTGGTGACATGGAACAACGAAGAAAGGTCCCGGTCTCTTTTTGCTTTCCGCCGTCGTAGGGTACGGATCGGGCCTCTGGTGCCTAGTATGGGGTCACAGTAATTTAACAGTGTCCTCTCTCTCTCTCTCTCTGCCTTTCCTCCTCTCCGATACAGCCCATGAGACGAGCCTACCCTGGAAATAAAGGCTAGCAGTTGTGACTACATATTTCTTGCGTTGTAATTTTTATCAACAAGATGACCGCCACGTGCCGAAGACATATTTAGTACGGTGAATATATATGCTTTGGGTACTGTGACCAGATATACGACAATGTTACAGGTGGATTTTAATTAGAAAGTGATTTAGAATTATGAGTATAATATAATGTGATAAGTTATGCAAACTAATGTATCACATGTTACATAAGGAAAAGAGCTGGCAATGGCTGCTATATCCATAGTCAGTGATGTCAAGAATTTATGAATTAAAAACTGAATAATGAATTCATATTAGTCATTTTGTGATATAAATTTCCTTTTTGTTGAAATAATTGTTCTTTGTTTACCAACTTTAAAAGTTACAAATTTATTTGTTTGTTTATCAACTATATTCAAGTCAAGTACCTGAGCTGGAAAACCTGGTGACCCTCTTCAATCCTTAAACTTCTCTTTCTCTCTCTCTCTCTCACTCTTACTCTCTCTTCTCTCTCTCTCTCTCTCTCTCTCTTCTCACTCTTACTCTCTCTTCTACTCTCACTCTCTCTTCTCACTCTTACTCTCACTCTCTCTTCTCACTCTTACTCTCACTCTCTCTTCTCACTCTTCTCTCACTCTTTCTCTTTTCTCTCTTCTCTCACTATTTCACTCTTCTCTCTCTCTCTTCCTCTTCTTTCTTTTCTCTCTTCCTCTCTCTCTCTTCTTTCTTTTCTCTCTTCCTCTCTCTCTTCTTTCTTTTCTCTCTTCCTCTCTCTCTTCTTTCTTCCTCTCTTCTTCTCTCTCTTCTTCCTCTCTTCTTTCTTCCTCTCTTCTTTCTTCCTCTCTTTTCTCTCTCTCTTTTCTCTCTCTCTCTCTCTCTCTCTTCTCTCTCTTCTCTCTCTTCTCTCTCTCTTCTCTCTCTTTCTCTCTCTCTCTTTTCTCTCTCTTCTTCTCTCTCTCTCTTCTCTCTCTCTCTCTCTCTCTCTTCTCTCTCTCTCACCCTCTTTTCTCTCTCTCCTCTCACCTCTCTCTCTCTTCTCTCTCTCTCTCCTCTCTTTCTCTCTCTCTCACCCTCTTTTCTCTTTCTTCTCACCCTCTCTTCTCTCTCTCTTCCTCTCTCTTTTTTTCTCTTCCTTTTTTTCTCTCACCCCCCCCCCTCTTAGTCCAAAATGACTTTCCAACCTATGCTTCTCTACCATGTTTGCTTTCCTATGAAATGTTGAATCAGTAAATGAAACTCCTTGTCATGTTTTTAAATCCACTAACTCTTCTAAGATGCCTGTCAACTGCCAGTCTATTGAGAAATGAACTCTCTTTGATATTTTGGCTCCCACGTCTTAAAGGTCAAAGGTTATGTCCCTTTAAAGCAAAACAAAGTTTAAAAAAAAAGAAAAGAAAACTGTTACTTATGTATATGCACATATACAAATAGACTTAGACACAGATTCAAGCATGCACACACATAGTTTGCAACCAAGTATAATTGAATGCACCGGTTCCCGCTAGATCATTGAAGTTAAGCAGTAATGAGCCTGTTCAATACCTAGATGGGTGACCATTTAAGCAATAGCAGGTACTATAAGAAACTGAATATCAAAATGACTTGATTCTGTGTGTGTGTGTGTGTGTGTGTATATATATATATATATATTATATATATAAACGTGGTGTAATGGTTAGCAAGCTAGATTTGCAGACCATTGTTAGTGAGTTTGATTCTCATTGGGTACCCCATACTTCTGGCCTTACACCACACCTAAGCTAAGCTTAGTGAATAACTAATTTACTGTCACATAGGTATACCTAGGTATAGTAATTAACCATATATTAAAATATAACTAACATACTGTCACATAGTATTAAAATATAACTAATTTACTGTCACATAGGTATACCTACGTATAGTAATTAACCATATATTAAGATATAACTAACATACTGTCACATAGTATTAAAATATAACTAATTTACTGTCACATAGGTATACCGAGGTATAGTAATTAACCATATATTAAGATATAACTAACATACTGTCACATAGTATTAAAATATACTAATTTACTGTCACATAGGGATACCTGGGTATAGTAATTAACCATATATTAAAATATAACTAACATACTGTCACATAGTATTAAAATATAACTAATTTACTGTCACATAGGGATACCTGGGTATAGTAATTAACCATATATTAAAATATAACTAACATACTGTCACATAGTATTAAAATATAACTAATTTACTGTCACATAGGATACCTACGTATAGTAATTACCATATATTAAATATAACTAACATACTGTCACATAGTATTAAAATATAACTACTGTCACATAGGTATACCTGGTATAGTAATTAACCATATATTAAAATATAACTAACATACTGTCACATAGTATTAAAATATAACTAATTTTACTGTCACATAGGTATTAGGTATAGTAATTAACCATATATTAAAATATAACTAACATACTGTCACATAGTATTAAAATATAACTAATTTACTGTCACATAGGTATACCTAGGTATAGTAATTAACCATATATTAAAATATAACTAACATACTGTCACATAGTATTAAAATATAACTAATTTACTGTCACATAGGTATACCTAGGTATAGTAATTAACCATATATTAAATATAAACTAACATACTGTCACATAGTATTAAAATATAACTAATTTACTGTCACATAGGTATACCTAGGTATAGTAATTAACCATATATTAAAATATAACTAACATACTGTCACATAGTATTAAAACTAATACTGTCACATAGGTATACCTAGTATAGTAATTAACCATATATTAAAATATAACTAACATACTGTCACATAGTATTAAAATATAACTAATTTACTGTCACATAGGTATACCTAGGTATAGTAATTAACCATATATTAAAATATAACTAACATACTGTCACATAGATATATCTTCATATAGCATAGTAATTAACCATATACTGCCTGCTCAATATTATGCTTAGACCATTGTTTAGACATTTTTTAAATTGGAGAAATAATTAAAATCAATAATTAAAATCAATAATCTGACTTGATAGACTGTAGCATGTGAACATCAAACCTTGCACATATATCGGGCAAGCCTGCTAGATACTGTGTAAGTATGAGAACCTGTTGTTATCGAGATCTGTAGTAAGAGACACCCCCCTCCATTTTTTAATATGCTCCATCCCCGAGAAAAATACAAGAAAAACTGATTAAAATCAAATAATTAGTGGAGTATTTTTTTTTTTTCACCTGTAAAACAAACCAACTTAAAGGCAAATTATTATGACAGGTGTATACTGATTTAGATGGGTGACCATTTAACTCTTAACATCCCATAGCACCTCATTCCACCCGGTCGGAAGTCATATCTGTTTTCCCAATCCACCCCAAGCAATAGCCTTTGTTTAAATATAATATTAAACATATTTAGAAGTTTTTGATTTAAGGGAAATAACAGGTAACTTTAAATGGAAAGGACATTTTTAGCCATTTTTTGATAAATCCTTATAGGAATGGGGATCTGGACTTTGTTTAAATGTAATATTAAACATATTTAGAAGTCTTTGATTTAAGGGAAATATCTCAGGTTAACTTTAAATGAAAAGGCCATTTTTAGCCATTTATTGACCATGTATTTAGTAGTAATGGATCCTGGTTTGCTAACCGTTACACCATGATGGGACAAGAGCGGACTGTATATGGTTAATGGCTATGGTATGTGAAAGTATATCTGTGTGACACTTTTACACACACACACACACACACACACACACACATATATATATATATACACACACACACACAAAACCAACCCTTCCGCACAAGCAGGATGTGACACAAGGTCAATTTACCAAGCGGAGTTTAACAGGTTTGAATTCAGAGTTTTCCTTCTCCTAGATTCGTTACCTAGCCATGGTTAAAGAGTCCAGTCTGCCTACCCATAGCTGGAGGGAGAATTGGGTTCCAACAGGTATTAGCACCATGTAAAATGCAAACAGATTTGTCTAAAAAAAATAATAATCTTTGTGTAAAAAAAAGTATAATAATCTTGATTTAACTCTCTCTCTCTCTTTCTTTCTCTCTCTTTTTCTCTCTCTCTCTCTCTCACACTTTTTTTTTTCCTTTCATTATGTTCAATTGAAACAGATTAGCGCTATCACCCCCTCTCTCTATCTTTCTCCTCCTTTCTTTTATTTTATTATATTTATCTTTTATCTTATATTTTTTTCTGTGTAGCATGTTATTTTTCTTCCCTTTCTTTCTATATAATACAAACAGAATCGTCATTATTTAGCTTAGGTGGCGATACTCATAAAAAAAAAAAAGAATTCTGCGGATAAGCAACTCCAGATACACAGGATTTGGACGGTCTGATTTTTAACCAAAGAGTGTTGCAAGATAATAATAAGCTTATCAATGATAGATGTTATCCCAAACGGAATCTTATGTATAGGTATTACATTTTTTTTTTTTTTTTCTCAAATTATTTTAGGTTTTATCTATACACACACACACACACATACACACACACAAATTTTAAGAGAGAATTTTGTAAATTGAGTTTTAAAAAAAAACAAATTTAAATTTAAAAAATGAAAATAAGACTTTTATAAAAAAGTAAAGTAAAGTCGTCGGGGTGGCCTAAAGTCAGTATCAGCCAAGCAGCAAGGGAGTCTATCCCCTTTTCACTAGCGCTAGACCAAGGAAACTGTTTTTAGTGTCTGAGGCAGAGTGCCACACCTACCATCAGCTCCTCACTTTACCGCCCAGATCCTTGTGCTACTCATTCGCTGAGTTGGCGAGGACGGTATCGAACTAAGGAACCTTGTGATTCCTAGCCGAACACTCTACCGACCTAGCTAAACTGGCCCTAAGACTTTTATAAACAGTTGAAATTTGTTTTTGTTTTTAAAACTGAATTTACAAATTCTCTCTTAATGTGTGTGTGTGTGTGTGTATGTCTGTGTGTGTGTGTGCATAGATAAAACCTAAAATAATATGAAAACAAGAAATTTAAATTGACATTTAAAAAAAAATAAAAATAAGACTTGTATATAAACAGCTGAAGAAGAGAGGGGAGTGGGGAAAAATGGAGTTCTTATTGTGGAACAGGAGTTTTTACTAAGTGTATCATCTTCCATTCTAAGAATCTTGTCTGCATCACTACTGATGAAGAAATGACTCATCCTTAGCACCTTGTCATCTCCCTTGTCCAGAGGTCGGTCATGCAGTCTGATGTTTTTTTTTTCCTCTTAGAAAGAAGGGGGAAAGTAAAAATCTAAAAGATTGTGTTAATGTATAAATGGTGTTTTCTTCTTAATAACCAATAGTGATTTCACTTGCCTGGTTTGGATTTGGGGGTTTTGTTTACTAATGGTAATAAAGATTACAACTCTGTCTCTATAAAATTTGTCTTTTATGGTGTATTTATAATTGATAAATTTACACACATAAATTTGTGTGTGTATATATATATATATATATATATATATATATGTATATGGGAGTAAATATGGAAAATAAATCCGACAATATAAAGAAAAATTTGAAAAAACAAGTGTTCAAAATGGGATGAATTTAATTATCGATGTTTAAACATTTTGGTTTCATTAAACCTTCATCAGGATGTCTCTTGGGGTGAAGAAAATGATGGATGTTTTTATAGGTGACAGGAGATGAAAATCTTTTTAGTTGTGTAACTGTATAGACATGAACAAATTTTTCTTTATATATATAAACTACATTTTCTGACTTTAACTGTGGGTTTTGTGGTTCTTGAAAACAACTTACCCATCACACCCTGTATATCTACATGAGTGTGTATGTATGTGTGTGTGTGTGTGTATATATATATATATATATATATATATATATATACCTATAGTTGTGCGATTGTCACAGTTTCAGCTTTTACTGGAACAATGTGTCAAAATGCAGTATTATAGGAAGAGTACTCAATATAAAAATAGAGCTATAATATAATAAAATAGATATGTAAAACCTTTATATATTTATTTTATTTTATATATATATATATATATATATATATATATCCCTGGGTGTATGTGTGTATATGTTTGTGGATATATATATATATATATGGGGCTGGGTTAGCTCTAGCGTTCGGCTAGAAACCACATGGTTCCTAGTCCAATACCGGTCCTCGCCAACTCAACGTATGAGTAGCACAGGGATCTGTGCGGTAAAGTAACAAGCTGATGGTAGGTGTGGCGCTTCACCTCAGATGCTAAAAAAAAAGAATCTCCTTGGTCTAGCGCTATTGAACAGGGGATAGATTCCCTCGCTGTCTGGCTGATACTTTAGGCTACCCTGACAACTTTACTTACTTATATATATATATATATATATATATATATGTAGTATATTAAGATTTTTTCTTATGAAATTCATGCTCACACACACACACACACCTTGAGTTTTATTTCGATGTCGTTTATCGCAAAAGATTTATGCACACACGCGCAACCACACACACAAAACACCTAAAAATGCACAATGCTTTTTTTCAATACACACACTCTCATACTCACACAGTAAAAGAGAATATTTGACGTCATATTTCAAACCGTCCACTTTTTTCAGCATCCTTTCTTCAGACTTCAAATTTTGAACAGTCTGATAAACAAGGACTATCACTTGCTTTTCTCGTTATTATGTGATAAAAATTTTTTATCACCTTCCATATACCAACAAATGCCCTGAAGATGATCTAATTAATAGATCAAAACACTGCAGCATCGGCCAATAAACTTACCACTCAACTTATTTAAACCTGTGTTTTTTCAATTTTCTTAATATACTACATACCGTCTTCCTTTTCTTCACACACACACACACACACACATATATATATATATATATATATATATATATATATATATATATAAGCTGTCCTTATTATGAGTAGGGTGATGTAAGAAGTTTTGAAGTTTATTGCCTGGGAAAATGTATCATACATTCACACACACACGAGCGTTTCTAAATTTGCTTTTATATTTCATTTGCATGTCGACTTGCATTCACTTACACACGTAAACACACAAGGAGGGGTGGGGAGGGAAGGTTGTTGGGGGTGGCAGCAGTGGTGACACATGAATGATTCAGTTTTATTGGCATGAAGCTGAATTACAGATAAAAGATCACACACACTCTCAATCACACACCCAGGTAGATTGAGACAGACATGAACATAGAAAGAAGATAAGAGACATGAACAAATTGTAAGAGATGATATTATGACACTAACCTATATAGATATAAATTTACATATATATTCACTGTTTCAATTATATTACTATAATTTTTTACTTGTGTTTTTATATATATATATATATATATATAGTCAGTAGAGCGTTCGGCTAGAAACCACATGGTTCCTTAGTTCGATATCGGCTCTTGCCAACTCAGCTTATGAGTAGCACAGGGATGTGTACAGTACAGTAAGGAGCTGATGCTAGGTGTGGCGCCCCACCTCAGACACAAAAACAATCTCCTTGGTCTAGCGCTAGTGAAAAGGGAAATAGACTCCCTCGCTGATTGGCTGATACCAACTTTAGGCCACTCTGACAAGTTTTTACTTTTACAAATTTACTGGTCATGTCAAACCCTTGCACCTATATGATTGTCCCAACCCTATTGCCCTTATGACAAGCTCCAACCATTTTCTTCATATATGTGCTAGAAGGCAGTGGCTGAGGGTCTTATTGTCCTGTGTATCATGTTATTTTTAATCTGATGGTAAAGATCCAGTTCTGGAGGTCGGTAAGTGTGGAGTACCTCCTGATCACCTCCGACCTGTCAGCTGGGGCGTTAGAATGCACCAACTGCACCTCTGCAGAAGGGTAAGACTCCCCCAATGGGGCCACCTGTTGGCCGTAGGTGGCGACCTGTGATGCTTAAGGATAGAACCCAGGTGGATGAGCAGTTCATGACTTTGGCCCTATCTTGGGCTAGACGGGTGGTTGGAGAGGCCCTCTCTGATCAATCGGTTGGTCATGTCAAGCCATAGCATGTATATGATTGCCCCAACCCTATTGCCCTTATGGCAACCCCAACCGCTTTTTATCATATGGGTGCTAGAAGGTGGCAACTGAGGGTCTACATGTCCTGGGAATGACGTTAAACTCTATCTGATGGTGAGGTTCCAGTTTTGGAGGTTTGGGGAATGTGGAGCACCCCTTCATCACCATTGCTCCCTGGTCCAATCTGACCCGGAGTGGTAGTACTTGTTAGGGTCCCATCTATGGGTTAAATAGAAAAACATGAGTTGATAAACAAAATTGTATTATGCATTAAGAATGAATTTATTTCACAACTTTGTTGGAATTAAATGACCCACTGAGGTTGATATGCCGTAAAACAAAACAAACCATCAAACCTGATCACCATTACTTCATGGTTCACTCTGACCTGGAGTGGTAGTACCAGTTAGGTTCTCATCTATGTGTTAAATAGAAACAAATAAGTTAAAAAATTTGAGTACCCATCAAGAATGTATAAAAAGTTAAAATGTTTTCAGCTTAAAATGACCCAAGATAGGTTGACATGCCATAAAAACCAACCAACCAACAACCAAAATTTTGCTGTTCAAACCTGGAGAACTCGTTTGATTTGTCGCCATTTTGAATAGTGTCTAAACATAATTTTGTGAGATTAAAATAATTTTTGCTCTAAACCAATTCCCAACAATGCTGAGTTTATATTTATGGAAAAAAGTAATTTTGCTTTTTTTTTCAAAATAATTCCCCTTATTTATTGAATGACCCTCATATATTTCTTGTGGGTCATTCTTGAAATACAAAACAGATTTAAATCTCCATAAAATGGCTCAACATAGTGAATTTATCTTTAATTATAAAAGACAAAAATAAACTTGGGAAAAAAAAGCAGTAAATATTTTAAGTCAAAGAAAAATGTCCTTTTTTTAATTTTTTATGTAATTGAAAATGTCTTTCTTTTTTTTAATGTATCTCAAATAAGAAATAAGTAAACAAAGCCGGCTTTTAAAATCTCTTGTGTTTTTTTATTTTTAATTTAAATACATTTTAATTAGCTTATGCTATTAATTTTTTGATTGCCTTTAAAAATACATTCTAACTCACCAGTATGAGAATGACCACTGTTGAAGCAAGAACTCAATCCAATGTCCTGAAGAAGGTCTAACAGACTGAAACGTTATAACGTTGACATCACTACCTACAATAAACAACCATCTTGTACTTTTTTTTTTTTTTTTTTTTTTTCAAGTGACACCGCTTCGGCTACGTAGCTGGGGTTGGTTTTTCAGAAAGGTGGTGGCTGAGGGTCTACATGTCCTGGGAATAACGTTAAAGTTTTGGAAGTTTTCAGAATGTGGAGCACCCCTTCATCACTATTGCTCCCTGGTCCACTCTGACCTGAAGTGGTAGTACCATGCATTAAGAATGAATTTATTTCACAACTTTGTCAGCATTAAATGACCCACCGAGGGTGATATGCCGTAAAACAAAACAAACCAAACCAAATCAATAAAAAAAAGGATAAAAAGGTTGAGAAACACTGGACTGGATGTTATTTATTGATAATTATGGGTGAAATAGTACCACTACTGTTCTTCTACAAGGATGGCTTTAGCATTAAATAACCCATAAATGCCATTAAACTAAGAAATCAAACCTTAACATTTTGGGTTTTGTATCAGCCTCTTTTTCATTTTTAGAACATTAAGCTTTTTCTTTTTTTAGGGTAAATCTAAAAATGATTTTGTTAACATATTCTTGTGTCGTATCTTACTTGTGTGGAGTAATTGGGTAAACACGTACATACACACACACACACATACATACATATAGTTAAGAGTAAGGAAATGAATCCAACGGTATATGTATAGATAAAATGGTAGGAAAAAGACATTAAATTGAATTTATTATTTTTACAACTTTTGTATATTGCCAATATTTCGATTTCATCAAAAAATCTTCATTAGAGCATAATGATAATTGTAACGGTTTTAAAATGTGAATGTTTTTAAACCAGGTTCTTCAAGAGAGAAACAGAATATTTTGAATTTAAACTGGAAATATTTTTTTTTCCAAAAGTGTGTGTCACTTGCGTTCAGTGCGTCTTGATCGTTCACTGCATCACGTTCATTTGGTGTAACATGCTCACACCAACCATTTTGCACAAACAAGATGTGACACAAGGTCAATTTTTCAAGCGGAGTTTAACGGGGTTAAATTCCAAAACTGGTTGCCTAACCATAGTTAAATAGCCAAGTCTGCCCTACTATTCACCCATAGCTGGAGCGAGAATAGTTGGATTCATACCTTTACAAAAGGTATTAGCAGTATGGGAAATGCAAACAACCACATCCAAGATTTGAATGTGTCTCGTCATGTCTTTTTGCTACAATGGTAACCATTACACCAAACGCCTCCACAAATATAATATAATATATATATATATATATATATATATATATACGGAGAGGAAATTAATCCGACAATATGAGAAGAAAATATTTTCAAAAATATAACAAACACAAAATCGTTTGCCTTGATCGTAACATCCTGTGTTTGTTATATTTTTGAAAATATTTTTTTTCATATATATATATATATATATATATATATATATAATTCTGGATTTTAAGAACAAGGAATGTAAGTTTTAATTTTGACTAGGATTTTGCTTCTGATCCATCATGTTGCAATATTTTTTTTTTAAAGTAACTAAAATAATATAAAAGAAATATTGGTAAAAAGATATCTAAAAATTCTGCACCATTTTACATTTAATATTACTAGTATAAAAAATACCAAAAATGTGAAGAAAAAAATATCTAAAAATCCTATAGTCTTTTATATTTAATATTACTAGCATAAAAAAAATAATATAAAGAAATATCTAAAAAATTTATATTCTTTTATATTCAATATTACTAGTATAAAAAACACCAAAAATAATATGAAAAAATATATAAAAATGTCTTTTTACATTTAATATTACTATCAATAAAAAAAATACCAAAAATAATATGAAAAAATATCTAAAAATTCTATAGTCTTTTACATTTAATATTACTATCAATAAAAAAATACCAAAAATATCTAAAAATTCTATAGTCTTTTACATTTAATATTACTATCAATAAAAAAATACCAAAAATATCTAAAAATTCTATCGTCTTTTACATTTAATGCTACTCGCATAATAAAAAGCAACAAAAACAATTTAAAAGAAGAACTAGTCAAAATTTTATAATGTATTTTGTTCAAAGTTGTATGTGTATTTACACACGAATACTAATTCGTGTGCGTGCGTGTGCGTGTAAAACTTGTTGCTATGTATTTTAAAATTTGGCTCCTGTTTTGCCTGTAAGAAAATCTTGATATAATTGCCAAGATATTCTATACATATTGTATATTAGATTAGAAGGATGTTGAATGCCTTTGCCAATATCAAAATCTTGTTGAAATAGAAGCTAAGGGACCTATCATTGAATAACAGGGACTTGATACAATGGACACAAAATGGGAGGCAAGGTGTAGAAGTCTGACTCAGTTATCATATCATTAATTGTTCCTTTTATTTCTCACCTTATTTTTATGGAACATTTTTTTTTTTTTTTATGGAACATTTTTTTTTTTTTTATGGAACATTTTTTAATTCTTTTTATCTCTTGTTTTCATTTCTTTACATTTTGTACATCTCTCATTTCTTCTCTCGTTTCTCTTTTCTTTTCTTCCCCACTTTTTCTTCAAACTCTATTTTGTAAAAACCTCTTCTTACTCCCTAGCTTTTTCTGCCTTTTCATAATACCCATCCCCCATCCTTGGCAAACCCCCTTTTCCTCCGTCTCCCATAGATTCACACACTCACCCTGACATCTTTGCTCAACTAAAACCGACCACTTTTACTGGGTTCATTTTTTTTATTTATTCTTATTTTTTATTTTTTTTAAAATCCTAACTTGATTACAGGTCCTGTAATAGAAATGTTTAGGGTTCATTTTCAATTCCAATTAAGAGTGTGTGTGTGTGGGGGGGGGGGTCCCATGGTATAGTTGCTAATGTGCTGAGTTCAAACTCCTGTCTTGTTATTAATGTTCACTTTCAGACTAATACCATTGGGAAAGGTATGAACTCCCCATTCCCCATCTATGGGTTAAATAAAAAAAATAAATCAACAAGAATGTTTTTTGCATTAAATAACCCTCAAAGGTTGATATGTCATTAAACAAAAAAACCAAACAAAATCATTAAAAAAGGCTAATTGAATTTTTTTTTTAAATATGATAATAATTCATTAAAAAATGCCTTTTTTTTTTCATTTTTTTATTAAAATAATATCATAAAATATGATAATAGATATGATTTTTTTTTTTAATTTAAGAAAAATATTTAGAGAAATTTGATAATTGAAAATTAAAAAAAATATGATAATGAGTCATTAAAAAATGCCTTTTTTTAATATTAAACATTTCATAAAATATGATAATAAATATGATTTTTTTTTTTCCTTTGAATTTAAGAAAAATATTTAGATGAATTTTGATAATTTAAAAAAAAAAAAAATGATAATAATTCATTAAAAAATGCCTTTTTTTTTCATGTTATTAAAAATAATATCATAAAATATGATAATAGATATTTTTTTTTTTTTTTAATTTAAGAAAAATATTTAGAGGAATTTTGATGATAAATGAAAAATCATTTTTGTTATTGAATCAGTAAATTTGTTTATTAGAATTTAATTAGAGATTAAGGAATTGCCAAATTCTTATGAAATAGAATGACTTTTTAATATAATTGTTTATTGGAGAGATTATAAGAAAAATCTCTTAAATAATCTGAACACAAATCCCTTTGTGATATAATCAACTTTTAAATATTTCATTCTAAACTGTTTTTGTTTTTTGTTGTTTTGTTTCTGACCCCCCCCCAACCCTTTGAATTAATTGATAGTTGCATCTTTGGATTATTAAGTGATAATCTAATTATGTTTATTGCCAGCGAATTTGTGTTTAATCTACCTGTAATCTAAAGCTTATAAAATTAAGTGCTGCGTGGTTTTAAGAGATGAATGTTTTAATTTTGATAGATTCTGTGCCTTTGGCTAGATCTAAGTTGTTTAAGGGGAAGAAAAGAAAGAAAAAAGCTTTGAAAAAGGTTGATTATATTAAATCAATTTAGATTAAGTATTATCCCCTAGTAAAACATCAACAATTTTAGGCTGAAGTATCAATAGAAAATAATAATAATATGAATAATAATAATAAATAATAATAATAATAATAATAATAATGAATAATAATAATAATAATAATAATAATAGAATAATAAAAAGATTGAAGGATCTGGAAACCAGAGGAAGAATTGAGACCATCCAGACTACTGCATTGTTGCAATTGGCTGGAATACTCAGAAGAGTCCTGGAGACCTGAGGAGACTTGCTGTCACTCAGACTCCAGTTAAAACTCAAAAGGAGTGAATAATAATAATAATAATAATAATAATGATAATAAATAATATGTAGACTTTGCAGTAATAGAGATGAGACTGTTAACCATATACTCTGCGAATGTAGCAAACTAGCACAACGAGAATACAAAACTAGACACGACTGGGTTGGGAAGGTGATCCACTGGGAATTATGCAAAAAATTAAATTTTGACCACACAACAAAATGGTATATGCATAAACCAGAATCTGTTCTTGAGAACGAAACGCACAACATTCTTTGGGACTTTGAAATAAAAATGGATCACCTTATCCCAGCAAGAAGACCAGACCTAGTGTTAATTAACAAAAGAGAAAGAACTTGCCAACTGGTGGATTTTGCAGTGCCAGCAGATCACAGGGTGAAGCTAAATGAAAAAATGGACAAATATCTGGACCTTGCCAGAGAACTGAAAAAGTTATGGAATATGAAAGTGAAAGTGATACCAATTGTAGTTGGTGCACTTGGAACAGTCCCAAAAGGATTAGAAAAGGGTTTGGAAATCAGAGGAAGGATTGAAACCATTCAGAACACTGCACTGCTGCAATCTGCCAGAATACTCAGAAGAGTCCTAGAGACCTGAGGAGACTTGCTGTCACTCAGACTCCAGTGAAAGACCATCAGCTAATGCTGATGTGAAAACTCAAAAGGAGTAAATAATAATAATAATATGAATAATAAAAAGACTGGAGGATCTGGAAACCAGAGGAAGAATTGAGACCATCCAGACTACTGCATTGTTGCAATTGGCTGGAATACTCAGAAGAGTCCTGGAGACCTGAGGAGACTTGCTGTCACTCAGACTCCAGTGAAAGACCATCAGCTAATGCTGATGTGAAAACTCAAAAGGAGTAAATAATAATAATAATAATAATAATAAATTAAAAAAGGAAAAGGAAAAAATGGATAAATAACTGGATCTTACCAGAGAATTAAAAAAGCTGTGAAATATGAGAGTGAGAGTGATTCCAATTGTAGTTGGTGCACTTGGAACGGTCCCAAAAAGCTTGGAAAAAAGACTGGAGGATCTGGAAATTAGAGGAAGAATTGAGACCATCCAGACTACTGCATTGTTGCAATTGGCTAGAATACTCAGAAGAGTCGTGGCGACCTGAGGAGACTTGTTGTCACTCAGCATAAATCCTCCATCCGGACAATTGGTTGACTAGGGTATTGTCTAACCTTAATTAGATTTTTTTTAAAGTCTAACTCTGGTTATACACAACCCTACTTGATCAATTGTTCTGATAAAGGTTTTTCTGGTTAAATCAAACTTAATGGGCCTAAATTCCACCATCGTATGTCACTCCGCAGAAAGAAAAAAATACTAAAAATCAAGGAATCAACTGAATTTAATGAAATTTTCAGTGTTGATACATTAATGAATAAACAATATAATGCATCAGTTATTTCAAAAGAGGGTGGTGGAAATTTGATCATAAGTTTTTTTCTCTCTTTATAGTGTTTACTCCTACTTAACAAACATTTTCACCATCATATGGGTTAACTTTGAACAACATCAGTTATTTTTTGAAAACTTTTACATTCTTTCAGGTCAGTTAACTTTGAACCACGTATCTTTGAGGCATAACACAGATTCACAAACATACGTGGTTCAAAGTTAACTGACCTGAAAAAATGTAAAAGTTTTTAAATAAAATAACTGGTGCATTATATCTTTTATTCATTAATATATCAACATTGAAAATTTCATTAAATTCGGTTAATTCTTTGATTTTTATTATTATTTTTTCTTTCAACAGGGTGGAATTTATGTGTGTTAAGTAGGATTTAACCAGTTTTATGAAAGCTCTTAGTTGTCCAGCATGCCTTAGTGGAATAAGACATACTTGGATGGTTTGTGAGATAGGAGGTAAGTGGCCTTACAGCTGCTTCTTCCAGTATTTGTTCAAGACATCATACAGTGGTCTGAATATTGTGTTCATACATACCACAATAAAGATGAGAACAACAGTCCGAAATATCAAAATTATTCACATCAAGCCTCATCACAAAAATATAGACAAGAATACTTGTTTGATTAAAGGCCTTAGAAAATAAATATTTTTACTTGTATAGCAATGAGTAAGGTTAATAGAAATTGATAGTTAGTGTGTATTCAGGCATTGGGATTTTGAATGTATTTAAAAAAAAAAAAAAAAAAAAACTTATTGATATATTCTATCTAGAGAAGGCTTTTATTATTAAGCAAAAAAAAGACCAAAGCTGAATAAGATCTTCCTCAAAGACAAGGTATTGGGATTTTGAATGTTATCTAACAACTGATTGAAACATTTCTGCCTTGAGCGGAACGTCATTTGCATATTGACTCATGTATGATGTCATCAGAACTTACACACAAAAATAACATGATGCTAACATTTAGAAATTAAATTGAAAATAAAATATAAAATAAGATAAAATAAAAATGACATCTGTAATGATAGATTTTCTCACTAATCATTAGAATTCATTAAAATAAATGAACAAAATACATTAGAATTCATTAAAATTAATAAATAAAATACATTAGAATTCATTAAAATTAATAAATAAAATACATTAGAATTCATTAAAATAAATATATAAAATACATTAGAATTCATTAAAATTAATATATAAAATACATTAGAATTCATTAAAATTAATAAATAAATAAATAATTAAAATACATTAGAATTCATTAAAATTAATATATAAATACATTAGAATTCATTAAAATAAATAATAAAATACATTAGAATTCATTAAAATTAATAAATAAAATACATTAGAATTCATTAAAAATAATAAAATACATTAGAATTCATTAAATTAATAAATAAAAATACATTAGAATTCATTAAAATTAATATAAATACATTAGAATTCATTAAAATTAATAATAAATACATTAGAATTCATTAAAATTAATAAATAAAATACATTAGAATTCATTAAAATTAATAAATAAAATACATTAGAATTCATTAAAATTAATAAATAAATACATTAGAATTCATTAAAATTAATAAATAAAATACATTAGAATTCATTAAAATAAATAATATACATTAGAATTCATTAAAATTAATATATAAAATACATTAGAATTCATTAAAATTAATAAATAAGATACATTAAAATAAATAGATAAATAAAAATACATTCGAATTCATTAAAATAAATTAATAGTACATAAAATCAATTCATTAAAAATTTCTTAAAAATAAATACATTAACCATTAGAATAAGTTAAAATAAAATACGTAAATTATCATGTTTAACATTTAATACTTACTTTAAAAAAAAAAAATTTTTTTTTTCATTCCATATAAATTGATACAAAAGACTCCTGAATTTATGTTACTTTTTTTTTTTTCATATTAATTTATTGGATCATTTACACAAAAATCAAAATAGGTATTAACCCATCGTGTTTGCCACAGGTAGGATGTGACACAAGGTCAAGGCATCCAGTAGAGATCAAACTTACTATTCAGTAGTAATGGATCTGCAAGATTTGCTTATTTTTTTATATATATTTTTTTTAACATTCAAGTGTGTATGTATGTATATATATATATATATATATATATATATGTAGTATATTAAGAAATTTGAAAAAACACAGGTTTAAATAAAATGAGTGGTAAGTTTATTAGCCGACACTGCAGTGTTTCAATCTGTTAAGTAGATCTTCTTCAGGGCATTTGTTGATATAAGGAAATGTAATATATATATATATATATATATATATATAATAAGCCCTGAGGAAGATCTACTTAACAGATTGAAACACTGCAGCGTCGGCTAATAAACTTACCACTCATTTTATTTAAACCTGTGTTTTTTCAAATTTTTTGATATACTACATACTGTTGGATTCACTTCCATCTCTTCACACACACATATATATATATATATATATATATATATATAATATATATATATATATAATGTGTTTTTGTGTGTCATATCATCACATCAGGAATGAGAACTAGAATTTTTAAATTTTAAATTATTCATAACTTGAAAATGTTAACAAAAATGTAAAATAAAAAAGGTAAAAGAATTTAAACTTTACAGTTTCTAAGTAAACTAGATATTTACAAACCAAATAATGAGATACTGGTTCAACAGACTGTCTTCAAGTTATGTGTGAGAAAAGATAAGTCTTTAAAAGGATTAGAAGTTTTGTTTTTTGTTTTTTTAATTTAAAAAAAAAAAGTTTCTTCGCATTAGATTTTATCAATAAAAAAAAAGATAACTTCAAATAATTCCATAGATGCTGGTATGTATAAAATAATTTTTTTTTTCAACATTAAAGTACTTGGAAAAAATATATTCAGGTTTTAAAAAAAAAATTCACACATTTTCTCTTTCTCTCATACGTGTGTGCCTGTCCTTTAGAAAACCGATTTTAACCACATTTTTTATTATAGTGCTCTCTATCCCATTTTTTTTGTTTTGCACACACACAACACACACACACATATATATATTGGTTTGGAGGTTGATTTAGAAGGCTATCACAATGCAGGTGTAAAGAAAAAAATAATAAGGTAACAATGATGTTGTATGTTAACCTGTATTTTATTCTTGAATTTTCAAGATAAAATCTCTTTTTCAGAAGATCACTTGAAAATTCAAGAATAAAATACAGGTTAACAAACAACACCATTGTTACCTTATTATTTTTTCTTTACACCTGCATTGTGATAGCCTTCAAAATCAACCTCCAAACCAATATATACACAATGCTTCAAGCAAATTATAAAACTCTCATATATATATATATATATATATATATATATATATCACACATACATACACACACACACACACCATACACACTGTCAAGGTTGACAATAGGTATAACAGCTTTTTGCTGCTAGTACTTGGGTAGACATTGTCATTATGGTTATAAGATAGCAGTTTTCACAAATAGTTATTCACTCTCTAATGCTATGCCAGGTATGACGGTATGCTAGTAATGCCACATTCTAAGATCTCTGGCAGTAGAACAGAGTATAGGATGATGTTGAATCATGCCTTTCCTAAGGGAATTTATTGTTCATATAAGCAGCATTGGCCAAAATTCACAATCAGGTTAAATTCTACTTAACGGACCTAAATTCCACCACCGTATGTCACACCGCTGAAAGAAAGAAAATACTAAAAATCAGGGAATTAACCGAATTTAATGAAAATTTCAGTGTTGATATATTAATGAATAAAAGATATAATGCACTAGTTTGTTTTATTTAAAAACTTTTACATTTTTTCAGGTCAGTTAACTTTGAACCACGTATGTTTGTGAATCTGTGTTACGCCTCAAAGATATGTGGTTCAAAGTAAATTGACCTGGAAAAATGTAAAAGTTTTCAAATAAAATAACTGGTGCATTATATTGTTTATTCATTAATATATCAACACTGAAAATTTCATTAAATTCGGTTAATTCACTGATTTTTTTAGTATTTTTTTTCTTTCACCAGGGTGACATACGATGGTGAAATTTATGTTTGTTAAGTAGGATTTAACCCACAATCATTTTCTATGCTTGTAACTGTTACACCACTCTTCAACACACACACACACACACACACACACACACATATATATATATATGCACACACGCACACAAATGTTTAGGAAATTTGACTATAAAGGAAAAAAAAAAACTCTATGATCAAATTTCCACCACCCTCTTTTGAAATAGTCCCCTGGGGTTATGTATGCAACACTCCCATAAAGAGTAGTTGTTATTTATTAATCTCAGTCTAGTTGTGGCACAAGGCCAGATGTATGGGAGCACCCTCTGAGAAATTAATCATTAGTTGTAGTCTGCTTGTGTAGTTGGTTTATTAGCACAGCTTGGATCTGTGCTATAAAGTGAGAAGCTGATGGTTGGTGTGGTGCTTCACCTCTGATGGGAGTAGCTGGAAATGAAATAGAAAATTATATTATTATTGTATTTTATCATTTATGATAGTACTGGAAATGGCTACCAGGTGTCGCAGATCCATTATTGCTGAATCGTGAGTTAGATCCTTGCAGGATGCCCCATTAAAATCCCTACATAAAAAAAGACTTGCGTTGACCCAGACACTCTGAAAAGAAAAATTAATGTCTCCTATTTAAAATAATAAATGAAAAAAAAAAATTCCATGTGGTTATCGTTTAAATTTAATTTTTTAATTATCTTCATGAATATAAATCAAATCTTTATTATTATTTTTGCTTAAAAAACAAAATTTGATGCTAGGGAATGTGTGTGTATATATATATATATATATATATTTACTTTGTCATTAATTGTTTTATTTTCATAGTTTCCTCCAGACATACATACACACAAACTGCCCTTTATATATGTATAGATATTGTTTTATTTTCATAGTTTCCTCCGGACATACATACACACAAACTGCCCTTTATATGTGTATAGATATTGTTTTATTTTCATAGTTTCCTCCGGACATACATACACACAAACTGCCCTTTATATATGTATAGATATAATTGTTTTATTTTCATAGTTTCCTCCAGACATACATACACACAAACTGCCCTTTATATATGTATAGATATTGTTTTATTTTCATAGTTTCCTCCGGACATACATACACACAAACTGCCCTTTATATATGTATAGATATAATTGTTTTATTTTCATAGTTTTCCTCCAGACATACATACACACAAACTGCCCTTTATATGTGTATAATATTGTTTTATTTTCATAGTTTCACATACATACACACACAACTGCCCTTTATATGTGTATTATTGTTTTATTTTCATAGTTTCCTCCGGACATACATACACACAAACTGCCCTTTATATGTGTATAGATATTGTTTTATTTTCAAGTTTCCTCCGACATACATACACACAAACTGCCCTTTATATATGTATATAGATATTGTTTATTTTCATAGTTTCCTCCGACATACATACACACAAACTGCCCTTTATATATGTATAGATATTGTTTTATTTTCATAGTTTCCTCCAGACATACATACACACAAACTGCCCTTATATGCATTCCTCCGGACATACATACACACAAATATATGTATAGATATAATTGTTTTATTTTCATAGCATACATACACACAAACTGCCCTTATATATGTATAGGTTTTATTTCATAGTTTCCTCCAGACATACATACACACACTGCCCTTTATATGTGTATAGATATTGTTTTATTT
Organism: Doryteuthis pealeii; assembly: GCA_023376005.1. Taxonomy (NCBI): domain Eukaryota; kingdom Metazoa; phylum Mollusca; class Cephalopoda; order Myopsida; family Loliginidae; genus Doryteuthis; species Doryteuthis pealeii. Next base: position 26,367,924 of record CM042179.1, on the reverse strand, counting down.
TCATAGTTTCCTCCGGACATACATACACACACAACTGCCCTTTATACATGTATAGGTATTGCTGATTGTAGATGTGGCATTCCACCTCAGATTCAAAAACAATCTCCTTGGTCTAGCACTAGTAAAAAGGGGATAAACTCCCTCATTGATTGGCTGATACTGACTTTAGGGTACCCCGACGACTTATATCCTGTATTCTTTGGAGTTTTTTGTGTTTTTTTTTGTTTTTTTTTTGGTTTTTTTTTGTTTTTTTGTTGTTTTTTTTTTCTAATTACTTTCGAGACAAAAGAGAGTAAATTCTCAAAAGCTAGAATTAATATACAATGAGTCACACTGGAAATTATTTAAAGTAAATGATACATTGAAGGTGTGTAGTCACTTAGTCATGTACTAAGCTTAACTCAGCTTGGCACAAGGCCATGAATACCGAGGCACCCAGTGAGAATTAAACTAAACCTTAATGGTATTTTAGCCTAGTTTAGTTAACCAGTACATCTACTCAAGATTCCTAAACGTAGGTATTTACCCAACCCATTAGCCACACATAGGATGTGACACAAGTATGAGACATACAATAAAGATTGAATTCATTATTCTGTTGTAATGGATATGTGAGACTAGCTTGCTAGCCTTTATACCACGATGGGACGCCCTGAGGTTCCTTAAGGTATGCATAGGTAATTTAAGCCTGAAATTGAACCCTATTTGACTCTTAAATCATCCCATAGGAAAACAAAATTAGCTTATATGCTGGTTTTATGTCAATACTACTACTACTACTACTACTATACTACTACTTTTATGTTACTACTACTACTACTTTTTATGTTACTACTACTACTACTACTACTACTACGGCCGGGTTAGCTCAGTCGGTAGAGCGTTAGGCTAGAAACCACAAGGTTCCTAGTTCGATACTGGCCCTCACCAACTCAGCGTATGAGTAGCACAGGGATCTGTGCGGTAAAGTATGGAGCTGATGGTAGGTGTGGCGCTCCACCTCAGATGCTGAAAACAATCTCCTTGGTCTAGCGCTTGTTAAAAGGGGATAGACTCCCTCGCTGATTGGTTGATACCGACTTTAGGCCACCCCCGACGACTTTACTTTTACTGTTACTACTACTACTATTACTTTTTATTTTTTTCTGTCTCCCCCAAAAATTCTGTTGTGGACCTTTTGGTTTTGTGAGTGATATAGTTCTCGTTGGGAAGTGGGTGGGTCAGGGACAACATTAAATGAGAATATTTGGAGAGATTCAAATATTACATTTAGAAAGCAAAAACTATATAGTTATTGTTATAGGTGATATAACCTATCTACATAATGGAATGATCCTACTACTACTATAAGTAGCAAAGACAATTGTAGCTTGGGGTAAGCGACCTGATTCAGTCTAGACTACCTTCATCAGTAGTTAATGCCCCATCTCTAAACTCCTTCAAGGCAAAGTTGGATAATCTGTGGAATGATTATAAATATTCTATGGAATTAATATGAATGTTTATAAGGAATAGCTGACAGGTCTCAGACCTAATATACTAGCTGAAAGGATATTATTATTATTATTATTACTCCTTTTGAGTTTTCACATCAGCATTAGCTGATGGTCTTTCACTGGAGTCTGAGTGACAGCAAGTCTCCTCAGGTCTCCAGGACTCTTCTGAGTATTCTGGCAGATTGCAGCAGTGCAGTGTTCTGAATGGTTTCAATCCTTCCTCTGATTTCCAGACTTTCCAAACCCTTTTCCAATCCTTTTGGGACTGTTCCAAGTGCACCAACCACAATTGGTATCACTTTCACTTTTATTATTATTATTATTATTATTATTATTATTATAGACTGTATTGTCGGACATAACTTCACCTTCCTTCTGTAAATTCTACTTTCTCTGTTCAATACAATTGTGTCAACTTTCACCAGTTTTTTGTCTTTATTTGTGACCCTTAACAACCCCACAACAGTTATTTACTAAGCTTAGCTTATATGTGGCACAAGGCCAGAAGTATGGGGCACCCAGTGAGAATCGAACTCACTAACAATGATCTGCAAATCTAGCTTGCTAACCATCACACCACGTGAAGTGCCCATAGTTATATACTAAGCTTAGCTGTGGCACAAGGCCAGTAGTATGGGGTGCCCAATGAGAATAAATATATAGGCCTATAAATTGTAAGGAAAAAAAATCATAATACTAGTTTAAATAATACAGGATAAACATTTGATAAAAATACTTATTATATGATCGGGATCCAAATAAAAATATACACTAATTTAAAAAAATAACATAATTCATAGCATATACGAAGGACTCTACCCTTCTCAACACACTGATAAAAAAAAAACCTCCTTACCTATGAAATATGAAGATGAAGCCCTTCCTTAAGGGTTTCATGCTCTCGACGCCCCTCCCCTGCTTCAAATTTACTATATGGGAACCCTACTCTACTACAAGGGCCGGTTTAGCTCAGTCGGTAGAGCACTGGATTAGGAATCACAAGGTTCTTGGTTCGATACCAGCCCTCGCCAACAGCGTATGAGTAGCACAGGGATCTGTGCAGTAAAGTGAGGAGCTGGTGGTAGGTGTGGCGCTCCACCTCAGATACAAAAAATTAAACAATCTCCTTGGTCTAGTGCTAGTGAAAAGGGGATAGACTCCCTCACTGTTTGGCTGATACCGACGTTAGGCCACCCTTACAACTACTTTTACTTACTTATTCTGCTACATGTCAATTTTCATGAAGTAGTATTCAAAGAAAATATATAGAACCCCCCCATTCCGGCAGGGGGGGGGGCAGGCTTTGAAGATTTTTTTTTAGTGCAGTATTTCCTGCATTATACTCTGTTGAGATAGTGAGAGAGAGAGCATCTTTTCTGTCTGCTACCAAACACAACACTGGTGATAAGTATCTTACTAGTTTTCCTTTAAACAAAAATCAATCGATATTGGATGTTATCTGGCTATAATATATATATATATATATATATATATATATATATTATATATATAAAAGAGTCAGATTCTTGCCCTGATGAGCTACTAATCAAAACTATTAGTAGGTATATCTGAATAACTAGGTCTAACTTTATTATTTGCTCTACTTAGGTATTTTTACATTTTATCTTTAGATAATCCTAGCAGTTTATATATATATATATATATATATATATATATATTTTTTTGGCCAAGTGTTATAGAATTAATTGATTATTTTTGGTTGGTACAACCTTCTTGGTCTTTTCTTTCGTTTTTTCCCCAGGTGAAGTTTGGTAGTATATTTTTACTATTTGCCCTGTTTTTTCTTACCACAAAGGTTTACCGATAAGTTTGGTGTATGTATGTATGTATGTATGTATGTATATATATATGTGTGTGTGTGTGTGTGTAAACTGAAAGTGAATCCAACAGTATGTTGAAAAAATAAATAAAGGAAAGAAAGTATAGAATGGATAAAATAATATAGAATGGATATTTTAATCAATTTTACTAGTAAAATTGATTAAAATATCCTATTTTATCCATTCTATACTTTCTTTCCTTTATTCATTTTTTTCAACATATATATATATAAATATGATGGCTGTCAACTCGTGATTCGAGTAAGACCATTTCCTGCTTTTTCCCTTTTTTTTTTTTTAAATTTTTTTTTTTTATCATCATATTTATATGCCAGTTGTATTTGACTCTCCATTCCTGTGTTTTCTCAGATGACTCACCAGGCCAGCCCTGGAGAGACATACTCTTCCACATAAATCACATGTTGGAACTTCACTTTGAATGTGCTTGGTTGAAAATTACCCTTTCTAATTGACCGTTTCAGTTTTTGGTGTTTGATTCGGTTGGACTCAAATTCTTCCACAGACAGGTAGATAGTGGCTCTCCAGCTAGGTATATTACAAGCTAGCTTCTCCCAGTCCTCAACAGCAATAGCAGTGTTCTTCAGAGTTTCCTTGAGGCAGTCCTTAAACCTCAATTTGGGTTTGCACCGACGACGTTTGCCAGTTGAGATTTCCCCGTAAAATAATTGTTTTGGGATTCGGCAATCATTCATGCGGACCAAATGACCTGACCAGTGGAGACATGATCTAAGGATTAGACTCTCAATACTAGGTAGATGACATCTTTTAAGTATTGTGGTGTCTGATACACACATGTTTAAAATCAAATGGTTTGAAATAACCAACTATAGTTTCTCGCAGTAGCCCAAATCTTCAGGGTATTTTTCATCCTACCATCGGTCTGTGTTTTATGGGTGGTGCCCATTTTCAATACAGCTGGTGTGCTACATACCCACCTTCACCCCCTATGTAACATTGGAACTTATTAGGCAGAGCCTATACTTGTTCTTATGCCTACATCTAATAGTTAACTCTGCTCACAAGTTCAATGTCTTCTCTGGGTCACTGTATTCTGCTATTTTTAATTTTTCTTGCAGGCACAGTATGCACAGGTTATCATTTCCTTTGTGTTGATGGTGCTTTCTTTTCATTTTTCCATTTCACTTATGGATCACTTTTATGCTTTTCTTTCTGTTGTGGGGTTTTAAGAGTAGACAATTACAGTACAGAGAAGTGGGAAATATACGTCCGACAATAGAGTTATGAGCTGACTCGCATTGACTTACTCTCCAAGCTTTAATTGTCCCTGTTACTTATAGTAACCGTCGGCGCATTCCATTAGTCTATAGGGTATATCACCCATAACACTTTCAATGACCACAAATGTTTTGCAAGTGTTTTGTCCCTGAATGATAACCTGTGTTGTGTTATTCTGT